>CM031088.1:9878144-10479074 GCA_018257905.1 Gillenia trifoliata | reverse complement strand
TCAACCAAGGGCAAAATCGTCATTTTGCACCTCCGGGAATAAAATAATATTATTTCCGGAACGGGATGTAACAAAAATCAAGTCCAAAAACATGGAAATAATTTTTTGAAATACCATCTATATCCCTAATAGTTTTGTTAGTTAACAGACCCCAACTCACACAACTTCAACAAAACTACATACATGACATTAGCCCGACCCGCACCTCGACCATTTTGCATAATCAGTTTTAAATATATGTAGAATCAGTTTTGTATACTTTTTAGTAGAACCAGTTTGTATACTTTCAACAAAACTACATATATACATGCCATTAGCCCGACCTGCTCCTCGACCATTTTTGCAGAATCAATTTCAAATATATGCAGAATGAGTTTTGTATAGTTTTAGTAGGATCAGTTTGTATAAATATTTGGTTTATTATATATATATAATTAATTATTAATTATATTAATAAACATTAATTAATTATATTAATAAACATTTGGTCCTATTAGACATAGTTTTAATTAAATAAGCATTGGGCTTTATTTAATTAAAAGGGATCTAAGTCACAAAATCAAAGTGGGTAAGTGAGTGGGTTTGGCGCGTGCATAAAGCCCAAGACGCCAAACCCTAAGGGAGGTGTGGCTAAAAGGGGCAAGGGGTCTATATAAATACCCCTTGTGTTTCTCTCATAAGTTACTACGATAAGTTTTGTCACCCAGAGAAAAGAGAAAGAAATCCTAGCCAAAAACACCATAGTGTGCCGCAGAAAATTATTCCAAGAGATAGATCTTGCTAGCACAATCGAATCTCTCACTTCATCATACATCGTTGGTGTATTAGTGTGGATACTCCTAGAGGCTCAACGCTTGGGGAGCTTTCTCGTGATCAATCATGAAGATGAAGAACACAAGTACACAGATGATCTTACAAAGTGGCACACGCATGGCTAAGAAATCTTGTAAGTAATTCTCTACGCCATCTTTCTTTGTTGCTTTATCGATTACAATCAACCGGATATATAATTGGGATAACATATTGTATGTTATTTATTATTTTTCGTTGCGTATGTAATTATTCAAATTAAATTTATCCCAATAATATGCCCAGTTTTGGGTTTCCTTGCCCACTTGGGCTTAGTCCATATGTCAAGCCCTATTTCACTTGCCCACTTAGGCTTGTGCCTTAGACCCCTTTTAATTAAATAAAGCCCAAAGCTATTTTAATTAAAACCATGTCCAATAGGTCCAAATAATTAATCCAATATAATTAACAATAAATTATATCTCATCATCATCCATATAACGTTACTAGAACTTATTATATGTGTGTGACCTCTTAGGTTCTAACTAAAGCCAGTAGTGAAATTAATTAATTAACTAATTTAATTTCACAAACCATGAGTGACACCTACCAGCATGTCATGGTTACCAGGATTAGTAGAAGTATTCGCGAACTAATCATGATACTCTTTCGAACCTTGATTGTAGTTACAATGCAATTTGGTTCTTATATCATCAATATCCCAATCAAGATTTATGTGATATGGATTCATGTCAAATCACACATCGCCATCTATGATTGCCATGATGCATCTCATGTTGAAGATGTTCTTACAAACATAACTTGATCAACAAGTACTTCGGCCGAAGATTTCTGAGATGGATCTTCAAGTGGCTTTAAGGGATATCTCTTTCTATTGAACAATTATCATAAGGTGATAGATTCCTTATTGCACATTCACGTATCTTCATATTGTTGTACATAATCCCGAACCTCACACTATAGGGCTCCGCTATTGTTTGAGAGCTTCAAGGTGAGACCAAAAATCATATTCATCAATACGAGACAACCAATGATGCCTCTGGTCTAAGAACTATTTGCATATAACAACCTGAAGCTTTGTAACGTTTGACATGTGGTAAGCATCCATACGTTTAAGTTTCTTGGGCGGTCAGTGTTCGGTTAACTTGTTCAACAGACAAGCACTTGTATATCCACCACGTGTCCTACACGTGTAATACGAGACCATGCTAACCTTAATGCGATATACACCAGCCTTTCCGGATAGTCAATATCCAATTGACTTTCCAAATGGCTAGGAACTATATTTAAGGACTAAGTGACTATTGAATACAAGTCTCCATGTTCTAACCTAGTTAAGGACATTGCATCCATACCTTAAATCCCATGGACTCATTCATAGTATATTATCGCCATAATATAAAGCCGAACTCATGAATGAATTATTCTTGCCCAATTATTAATTAATTAATATGGAATTGTTACATAATATCCAATATTAGGAAATTGGCTTTTAGGACACAACTCCAACAATCTCTCGCTTGCACTAAAGCCAATGATCACAATGACCCACACCAAAACTATTTAGGTGTCGATCAAGTTGCTTCAGTGTCATCGCATTAGTAATTGGGTCCGCTACATTTTCTGCAGCGTTAACTCTTAAACTTAAACTTTTTCTTATTCACGGATTCTCTAATATTGTGAATGAGCTTTTCAATGTGCTTGGATGCTTATGAAACCTTGGTTCCTTGACTTGAGCTATCGCCTCATTGTTGATACAATGGTAGGAACATATTCAAGTTCAGTTATGAACTTCTTTATCCAAAATAACCTCTCGATTAGCATTTAAAGCAGAATCGTATTTTGTTTCTCAGATAGAGAGCGTTATGCACTTCTGCATATTGCTTCTCCAACTCACAGCTCATTCATTCAAAATGAAGACACATCTTTATGTGGACCTACACTTTGTAGATTCCATGTGATCGGAATTAATATAGTCTTTCACAAACAACATCCCTTAAACGTTTACTTCATACACCAGCATCATATCCTTAGTACTTCTCAAGTTATTAAGGATTACCTTCACGGCATCCTATGTTGACGTTCCAGGTTCACTTGGAACCTACTCACCATCCCAATGGCAAAGCAAATACATAGCATGACATACATGAGATATCCCACAACCAGCTTGTAAGATTTTTGTCATCTCTTAGGACCCATGTCCTTTGGTGAGAACAATACCAAGTCGAAAAGGAAGGAAGCCTCTTTTCGAATCTTGCATGCTAAACTATTTTAGCATCTTATCCATGTAATTGAACTGGGATAGGCCAAGAATATACAAGGCTTCTCCCATGTTCATCATGGAGAACTTATTTTGATAACAAAGTTTTTTACTTCCATAAGTATAACTTTAACATTTCCTATTGGTAATATGCCGTCAACATACAACACTAGGAAAGTGATTGAATCCCCAATTTATTTCTTGTAAATGCATGGTTCGTCTGAATTCCATTCGAAGCCATATCCCCATATGATTTTGTCAAATCTCATGTTTTAGGTTCGAGATGCTTGCTTAAGGCCATAGATAGAGTGTTGAAGCTCGCATACCTTATGCGCCTCACCTTTAGGGACAAACTCCTTGAGTTGTTCCATATACAACTCTTCCTCGGGATAGCCGTTTAAGAAGGCCGTCTTCACGTTTATATGACAAATTTCATAGTCATAATGAGCGACTATCGCAAGAAAAATATGAACAGATTTCATCATGGCAACTCTCTAGAAGGTCTCATCAAAGTCGACGCCTTCTCTTTGTCTATTCCCTTTAACTACAAAATCTAGTTTTGTAGGTTTCGACCTTTGCCTTATGAATTTCGTTTTCTTTTATAGATCCCTTTGTTTTTTATGGGAACTACACCCTTAGGAGGATCAACCAAGGTCCTAACTTGGTTAGAAAACATCTATTTCGGATTTCATGGCTATTTGCCATTTACTCGAATCGTTGTCAAACATTTCCTTCTCGTAAGAGATAAGATTATCAACTGTTTGATCACTATCCTCATCTAGAAGAACTAGACAAACTAGTCATGATTACCCTTTTTTTCGACTTAGGGCCAGTTTGGGGTTGCTATGCTTTTAAAAAAAAAAATTGCTTATAAAAGCAGCTTTTAAAAGTAACCTCCATGCTACTTTTAAAAGTTGATGTTTTAATGCCATAACTTATCATCCTCAACCTCATTCTATAAGGTACCATCGAAAGCTGCATAGATTTTTAAAGAACTTGTTGAAACAAAATCTTCTAGTTGCTTCTTAGGTGGTTACATAGACTGAACAACTGATCGTATGTGGAAGGGTGATTTACTTGTATATAAGTAAATCATGTATGCTTCAAAAGCTTATCATGTGTGATTTACTTGCACCTTCAAGTTTCCAAACATTGAAGATACGGATCAAGAAATTGAATTTCAATTATTATGTTTCACATGATAGAGATGGCTTCAAAATCTTGGTCGAATTGATACTTAAGAATCAAGCTAGGAAAAAAAAAAGTTTAATGCATTTCTATCGTACGATTGACAAAGTTATTCATCACATGTAAGAGACTTATTTTTATTATTTGGTTTCATTTGTTATGTTTTTATAATCGGTTTTGAGTTTTATATCTATTACATATTTGTTACTAGTCAAAAATTTCATGCAACAATGATATCATCATTTACCTCAGTATGCTATACAGAGATTCTATTTTCCTCTAAAGGTTATATCACGTCTTCAAAAGTTTAAAAATAATGCAAGAGCGTCCGGAGTTATTTAATGGAAAAGTCTATTTAAGGCCATATCGAGCTAGTGTGGCAAGCGCAGATCTTCATCTTCCTCTCCACCCAACCCAGCTATAACCTAGTAACAGTCATCAACATTTTCGAGCAAGTTTTCGTCATCAACTACTTCGGCTTCACCGACTCTCTCCTCCCCACTGAACTCTTATCCCGCTACCGCAAACTCAAACCTTTCCCAGAGAGCTCTGCCTCTCGCCTATCGCCAATAACCACAGGTTTAGCTTGTCAAGGTAAGACAAAGCGTGTTTCTGATAAAGATGTTGTCATTTTCTCACCGTTGACCCCTGAAGCTCAATATGAGTCTCATTTTGCCTCATGTAACTCAAATTGTGTCACTTATCCCCTAAAACTCAAATTATTTCTCTCTTTGTCCCATCCATCAAAGTCCTTTAAAAAATTCATTAAAATTGGTGACATGGCACAAATGGGACCCACTTTTGGCATAAATGTATGCTGTGTGGACACCATTTGAAAAAAAAAAGTAAAAAAAAAAAGAATTAATTTAAAACACAAGTTAGATTAATTCATTTAAAATAAGAATAAATCCCCTTATCCCCTCTCCCCTTTTTGTTAGAACTCTCATTATCGCCCGCCTTCTCTCTTCCCTCATCTCTCTTCTTCTCTTCTCCTCTCTCTATTCTCTTCTTTAATTTCCCAGACACGCCCACCAACCCCCACTCTCTCGCCATAGTTTCACTAGTTCAAGTAACAAAGCAATAATACAAGATGTGGGCATTTTCCCAGTAAAATCCTCGGATGTGATTCAAAATAATTATGACCTCTTGTGGAAGGTCGCCGTACTCGGAGAGACGTCGGCAATATCGAGCAATTTTTATTTTCTATTTTGAATATACATTAATTTAAGTATAAAAATTCATTCTTTTATATTTAAGTTATTTGTTTTGTAAAAAAAAAACATTTTAATGGACACATGGCACTTATGTTGCATGCATTTAAGAAAAAAGTGGGTCCCATTGTGTCATGTCACCAATTTTAATGGATTTTGACGGCATGTGGCAAAGTGAGAAATAAGTTGAGTTTTAAGAGGTTAAGCAACACATTTTAAGTGACATAGGGCAAAGTGAGACTCAGTTTCATGAGGCATAGGTGTAAATAAGCCAACTAAATATGGACAACAAATAAACATGTATAATTTAAAGCATTGTTAAAAGAGAGGTGCGTCATATCACGTATGGCGAAGTAGAAAAGAAAGGTATTCTAACATATTCATGGGTATTCTATATACGAAATTACAAGATGTGTATTTACAAACATTTAATGCATAATTGCCCACAAGGACAAAATTTGACTACATTTCCCACAAAGGACTTTGGGGCTCAAAAATACCCAAAGTAGGCATGAAGAAAAATCCAAAGAAGCTACATGGCCCAACATCTCCAACTCATCTACAAGGCTCTGCATGGTCCAACATTTCCAAAAAGGTAAAACATATTCCACAGAAACAATTCCTTGCTGCAGAAACAGTAGTTCAAAATGTGATACATGTGTAGATAAACTCCAAACTTCTTTCACTATAGCAATTTTGTCTTTAAAGCTACCTCAAGTGTATATAATAGAGGCTGCTATTCAATTGAAACACACATGAACAATCACTCAGAGCTTTACACACATAGCAACTAATCATTTCTAAACATTTTTCTTCTTTCTTCATGTAAACTTTTGTATATCAATAAAAGAGCAAGTGTTCATATTCAAGCAATTCTTAAGTAAGTTTTCTTTTTTTCCTTTAGTGTGTTTGTTAAATTAGACTTCCAGTCCAAAACAGGGAAACACTATTGTAGTTATATTATTATCTTGCTAAACTGACGATCATACTTTGTTTGAGCACTCAATTATAGTTGAATGCTTGTCATACAAATAATTGGACATTAACCAGAGTACCTTTTAATTCTCAGTACCTCTGAGTTCAGCCCTTGTGGCCTTATACTTGCATTGTGAGTGGCCTTCATGCTGAAACATGTCGAGTTCCATGTGCAAGGTTTTATGTCTAAGTTGTTATAATGGTCATCCGACTACTTAACCTAATTGTTCTTTGAATTTGGTATCAGAGCCAAGTTTGGCATTTTAATAGTATAATTATAATAGTAAAGTACCTTGAGGATTGAATTCATCAACACAACTGATATCGCAAACACTTATTTTCCATGAATAGTGTATATTATTGTTCTTGAAGACCCTGTCAACCACAACTACAAAAAATTTATTGTTCTAGACATCCTACTATAACTAGCATAAAGAGACGATTAGCATATATTTATAAGAAAATTAAAAAGACCCTTAAGAAGCAAAAGTTTTATTGAACATCCCAGTTTTACTAGTAAGGATAAAGAAATTCAACATAATATATTAGCAGCAAATAGAGCAACTAATAATAGTTTAGAGACTTTGAGAAAAGAAAGAGAGTATTTAAGAAATCAATTAGCAGTAAATTTAGAGAAAGGTAGATTTTAGTTTTTGATAGATTTTTTTAATTTAGAGATTAGTGAGGAGCAGAAAAGAAAAAACACTTTAGATCAAAACAGTTTAATTTTTATTTTTCATTAAGGAAGCATAATCATATTTTGCATAGTGAAGAAAATCCACAAGCTAATAGTATTGTAGATCTTATTATTAGTCAAGCAGAAAATAATAAACATAATGATTTATTAAATTCGTTATTAGATTATTTTAAAAAAATCAATAAAAACTATTAGGCAAAATTTAGATTATATTACATCTCAATTAGAATATAATAATAATAATATTCAGAGATTTCCAAGCAAAAGAAAGATAAAAGAACTCGTTGAGCTAATAGAACGTAAACCTAACCAACTAGAAATTAAATCATTAGAGATAGTTGAGCAATTAAAATTAGAAGTTCAAAAAATTCAATTGGTACAAAAAGAGTTAATTGAGAAAGTAGATAAGTTGCATAATAAAATAGATAGATTATTAGTTTGATGACCAATTCTCGAACTAGTAGAAAATACATTCAAGCTTTAAAAGAAATTAGTAAGTTAGATAAAGAGCCAGTTGGTTTATCAGATTTTTTCACCATTTATGAGATTTTTCACCACAAGTAGTTAGTAGTAATATTCCAATTAGACAAAACAATTTAATTATTCAATTAGTGTTAAATTTAGCTGAAAAATTAGATCAAATTGAAGAACAAATAGCAGAAATTAATAAAGTTTTACATAATACACCTTCATCACTTCCACCATCACTACCAAAAATTTGGCCATAGGCATCACTATTTAGGCATCAGATAAATGAAGATTCGATGTTGTTTGTTATTAAGGCATTGGATTTATATATACCGAAGTTAAATTAGTTAAAAGCATCAATATTTATGTGCCGATGCCATTAGTTCCTAATTTAGCTTCACCTTAATTTAAAAGACTAATGCCTATGCTAGTTTCATTGAACCGATGCCAAAAAAAAAAGAAAAAAAAGGCGCTGGTTTTAATTTGTTGTAGAAAAAAAAGGCGCCATTTATCTCTTAAGCGCGCGAAGGCTGTTTTTTTTTTTTTTTGGTCTTACTGCTAGACCTAGCTGCTATGTCGCTCACCTTCAATTCGATCTGTGTACAAGAGAACAGAGCAAAAAAAGAAAGAAAAAAACACAGCCTAAACTCCACCGATCTCTCTTAGTTAGGGTTTAACCATCCATCGCTCTTAGTTAGGGTTTATCCATCCATCGCCATTCCCAATACTATGAAGTTGTTATCTTCTCTTCTTTGTTGGAGTTAGATTCTTTGTTGGAGTCCAATTGGGTCTACATAAGCAGGGAGAAAAGAATCGATTTCTCCCAATTATATTTCAATTGTCTCTTTTTTCTCATGTCTTCCTTCTCCCAATTCTAGACCCAAACCCCTAAATGCTAATAAAAGGTATGATTTTTCTCGTAAACTTTGATTTCAGTTTCAAGTTTTTCAATTTATGTTATAATTAGTTTAATACGAAATTGTAGTGAGTTTGATTCATTTTGTTTTGTTCTTAAATTTGATTGTAGACCTGTTAAGCTCTATCAAGAAGACCGAGTAAAGTTTTTCCCAATTAGCATCAGCTGTTTTGGATTTCACAGAGGCTAGGCAGCCATTTGCAGCAGAACAATAAGGCCACTTCTAACTAGGTATTTTTATGTCAATAAGCATATAATTTGCAGTCCTTTCCCTTGCGTAGTTGGATACAATCATGCTTTGGCGTAATTTGTAAGACTTAGACTTAGTAAACAGACATGTAATTCATTCCACATTATTGCAGTAAGGATGTCTAGAAGTCGCTAGCTATAAGAAAGGCCGAGGAATCCCTCATTGTGTTCCTTCGAAGCAAAAGAAAGAGTGCCTGCAAGAACTACATCAAATTCAATCATCCAAGTAAGTTTCTCATACAAACCGTGCACAATTTTACGGAAATTATGTATATAGCCATGTATTAAAGCTTAAAAAATTATGCATCCGGGTAACAAACATTTTACAATCTTTGATACTTTTGTTAGTTTCTTGTTATATGATTGAGACTATTTTGTTTAATTTTAATTTCATATATGTGGCATTAGATCTGCTGAATTTGTCTAATGGATGTTAAGGATGTGTTTGGGTATAATGTCACATTAATGCAAATTTAGGAGACGAAGATATATATCACTCATTCGTATAACAAAATCAATTCCTAATTTTGAGCCTTAAAGAATTGTATATTCTTGCATCCTTTTAGTCATGCTTTATTCTAATTTAAATTTTCAATTGTCTGCATGAATATAAGGATATTCAATTGTCTATATATATATATATATACACACACAGATATATATATATATATATATATATAAGGATATGGATAAATCTTGGATGCATGCGGATAGAAGAAGTAAATAGTATGAAGACGGTGTTGAACACTTTCTGAGGATTGGATTGGCGAATGCTAATGATCACAATTACATTTGTTGTCCATGTGAAATGTGTGGGAATACAAAAAAGTTAAGTGTTAGAGTAATAAGGGAGCATTTATATTTCAATGGTATTGATCAAAATTACAAGAAGTGGATATGGCATGGAGAACCTCTTGTGTCAAATAGCAGCAGAAGTGTAAACCAAGAATTGAGGTTGGAAAAGGAAGCTGGTTTTGGGGGTGAAACAGTTAATATGTGTGAAGCAGCATATGAAGAAGGCTTTGATGATCCTGACCAATTTAAGCAATTTGTTGAGGATGCCGAGAAACCCTTATATCCTGGTTCTGATAAGCACACAAGGTTATCTGCATTGGTAAGGTTGTACAATCTTAAAGCAAGACATAGGATGACTGATGCATGTTTATTAGATTTGCTTGTTGAGTTTGGGGATATGCTTCCAAAAGGCCAAGTGTTGCCTCAATCTTTACATGAGGCAAAAAAAGCATTGTGTGCTTTGGGATTGAAGTATGAGAAAATACATGCATGCTATAATGATTGCATCTTGTATACGAAGCAATATCGTGATGCTACAAGTTGCCCTAAGTGTGGCCTCACAAGGTGGAAGGTTAAGAAAAAGTTAAAAGAGAAGATAGGGGTGCCGGCGAAAGTGTTGTGGTACTTTCCTCCTATTCCAAGATTTAGACGAATGTTTAAATCTATTGAAACATCCAAAAGTTTAACTTGGCATGTTGATGACAGAATAGTTGACAATAAACTGCGTCATCCAGCTGATTCACCATCATGGAAGTTGGTTGACCATATGTGGCCAGATTTTGGAAGTGAGCCTAGAAACCTTCGGTTAGGTCTTTCAACGGATGGAATAAATCCACATAGTTCCTTAAGTACCAAACACAGTTGTTGGCCTATGATGTTGGTGACTTATAACCTTCCTCCCGCATTATGCATGAAGAGGAAGTTTATGATGTTAACGATGTTGATTTCTGGAGATAAACAACTTGGGAATGATATAGATGTATACTTGGAGCCCTTAATTGAAGATTTAAAAACCTTGTGGGATGGGGTTGAAGGAGTCTTTGATGCTTATCGCCAAGAATCATTTACTTTGAAAGCTGTCCTACTTTGGACAATTAGTGATTTTCCTGCATATGGTAACTTGTCTGGGTGCCCTACACACGGATATTTTGCATGCCCAGTGTGTGGTGAAAACACATATGCTGAAAGGTTGGAAAATGGTCACAAAATGGCATTCACTGGTCACAGAAGATTCTTAGCTCGCCATCATCCTTATAGAAAACAAAAAGAAGAATTTAATGGAAAGGAAGAACATGATTCAGCACCAATTCCACATAATGGGCAGCAAGTGTTTGCCCGAGTGAAAAATCTCAAGAGTGATTTTGGGAAGAGAAAAGGGACAATACGATTTGAGGATGGTTATTGGAAGAAAAAGTCCATTTTCTTTGAGCTACCATACTGGAAATCTCTTCATGTCAGACATTGTCTCGATGTTATGCACATTGAAAAAAATATATGTGAGAGTATTGTAGGGACATTATTGAATTTGAAGGGAAAACAAAAGATAATGTTGCAGCTCGTTTAGATCTTGTTAAAATGGGAGTAAGAACTAGTTTGGCACCAGAAATTGGGGCCAAAAAGTCATTTTTGCCTCCATCTATGTGTACATTGAATAAGAAAGAGAAGATTACAGTGTGCAAAGCTTTGATGAGTATCAAGGTTCCTGAAGGTTACTCTTCAAACATAGCAAACCGTGTATCGATGCAAGAGTTGAAATTGAGTGGTCTAAAATCTCATGATTGCCACGTATTGATGCAACAATTGCTACCCGTTGTCATACGATCAGTGCTGCCCAATCCCGTGCGATATGCGATAATTCAGTTTTGTTTCTTCTTCAATGATTTATGCAAAAAAGAGATTGACGTAGTCAAGTTAGACCAAATGCAATATGATCTTGTGGCAACTTTATGTTTGCTTGAGCAGTTTTTTCCACCATCATTCTTTGACATAATGGTGCACTTAACAGTTCATCTCATTCGAGAAGTGAAGTTGTGTGGACCAGTTCATTTTAGATGGATGTACCCATTCGAACGATACATGAAGGTCCTTAAAGGGTTATGTAAGAAATCGCAATTGTCCAGAGGGTTGCATTGTTCAACGCTATATTATTGAAGAATCTGTTGAGTTTTGCACAGAGTACATTTTAGATTTAAATGCAATTGGAATTCCTTCATCTAATGCCAATGAAGTGACTGAGAGTTCATCAGCAGCTTCCATGGAATCAGTACCTCGTGATATATTGCAGCGAGCACATAGAACAGTTTTAGAGAATACACCAGATGTCGATCCTTATATAATGTAAGTTTTCATATTATTTTCCCCTCCGACACCAATTTAAATTGTAATTAGGATATTTTCTATTATTATTAATTAATTGCTTTTTTGGTTGTTTAATATTTGTAGTGAGCATAAGGAGTATTTGAAGCAGAAAAATCCAAGCAAAGCAAAGGATGATAAATGGATACAAGATGAGCACAACCGAAAATTTGTTGACTGGTTTCATGATCGGGTGCGTCTTAATATTTAGTCTATTTGTATTATGTACCATAGTTAATTGAATTGGTTTATCTTTATGTTTCTAGGTGGCTACTACGATGTATTCCAGTAAGGGGGAGGTGACTGACACATTGATATGGCTAGCTGAAGGACCGCGTTCGAGGGTACTAAAATACAATGGTTATGTTATTAACGGGTGTCATTACCACACTAAGGACCGTGATGCTAATCGAGATGTTCAAAATAGTGGGGTTTTTTTAGCGGCAGATACAATGCAAGTAGCTAGTGCAAAGGATAAAAGACCTGTTACAGCTACTATGACATATTATGGAGTTATCGAAGAAATATGGGAACTTAATTATCATCAATTTAGGGTGCCATTGTTTAAGTGTGCATGGGTTGAGAATGCCAAAGGTATCATTCATAAAGATGACCTTGGTTTCACTTTGGTTAACCTAAATAAGAGAGGTCATAGGAAGGATGAATTCGCTATGGCCACTCATGTGAAGCAAGTATTCTATGTTGATGACCCTTTAAAGGATGGTTGGTCAGTTGTACTTTCACCTCCAAAGAAAGACCCAGATGAGCTTGAAGATACTGTATTTGAGCACGAATCTTTTACTGATGGATTGCCACCTGTTGCTGAATTCAAATATGACGTTGGTCTGGGAGATGCAAAATACAAGCGAATTGGTTGTGAGGGTATTTGGGTCAGGAATCGGAAAAAATGAGCATAGTGTATAGTTGCTTATTTACAAATTTCTTCATGTATCTATATGATATTATATATTTGAAGTGACGTTTGATGACCTTTCCAAAGATTCGTGTATTGATTAGTTAAAGAATTAGAACGTTTATTTTCTCTTCCCAATTTGTGTTATCATTGATTAGATTTTGTCCTTATATTCGAGTATATTCAATTTAAGGCATGATCAGTTTTATTGCTAATTCAAATGGTGAGAAAATTAACTTTACTTTGTATCTTTTTTCAGGGATTACTGAGCCTACACTTGTTCCCATACTTGTTAGAGTAAGCAGAAAGGAAGCTTAACATTTAGGTTAGTTATATTTGTTATGCTAGCTTCCAGAATATAGCATTCTTTTTAACTTAGTTTTTATTTGGAAAAATCTAGTTCTATGATCTGTATAATTAGTATTCTATGTGTATAACCAATTTGCAGGACAGGACTTGTGCTCAACGCACTATGGTTTCACCAAACAAGAAGAGTAAGCGAAAAAATAAAAACTCCCCAAAAGTAAGTAAAGGATCTGCAACAAACAGAATGGAAAAAGATGTCCCAGAAACACATGATAAATTTGTTGAGGATGCCACAGCTACAGAATCAAGTGGGTGTAGAAAGAAGCGGGGGGCTACAGAGATGTCTTACATTCACATATTGAAAAAGAAAGGGAAAAAGCTTGTAGTGCAATATAACAAGAAAGGGCAGCCTTATGGGAAGGTAAAGAATCAATTGGCATCATACATTGGTGTTGTGGTTCGATCCGTGGTGCCCATCACCATAACATGTTGGGCTGATGTGGAGGATGAAGAAAAAGAGAAAATATGGACAGAACTAATGGTAATTTTTTGTACGCATAATATTAATGTAAAGAATCAATTATTGAAGAACCAAGTTTGATAATGTTATATAGTTGTTTCATGTGATAATTAACAGATTGAGCTATTATTTTTTTTGCAGTCCGTATTCGTCGTACCCCCGCAAAGCAAGAAATCTATCTTGTCTTCAGCATCAAGTAAATGGCGGCAATTCAAGTCCAGGTTAACAAGTCGTTACATTTACAGATATAAAGATTGTCGCCCTGAAATGTTACTCAAACCACCGAAAATGTATGAGGAATACATAACTGAGAAACAATGGGATAAGTTTCTAATATCCAGATTAGGTGCCAAATGGAAGGTATGTTACTCAAATAAATGTGGCATACACTGTCCATCTTGTCTAATCTACATGCATTTCATCTCTAACATTGTCTTGCTACTGTTAGAATCAAAGTCTTCATTATAAAGCTTATCTTTCTATTGTAGGAAATTCATGAAATTCAAAAAGAGAGGCGTGAAATGTGTCAGTATCATCATAGAGTTGGACGTAAGGGGTATGTTGGTTTAGAGGAAGATTTGGTAAGTGTGTGCATTCATTTTTGACATGTCTAACGTCTTTATCAATTTCAGCACTCACTACACCATAAATCGTCATCTATAGCATGCTAAAAACGCTATATTAGGCTACCATAGCTACAAAACGCTACAATGATAGGTTTTTTGTACCATAAATGTCTTTGTTCCATTTATTTTCATAGTGCGACTGTTATAGAATAAACACTGCTAAATTATTTGTAAACCATTTTTATAAATTTTCAAAACAGTAACACACAAAGTATCAAGTGTGTTCCAGCAAAACAAGCATCTAAGTACTTGACCCCTTATAAATAACATAAAACTGACGTAAGTCTAAAAAGTTCAAGTCCTTGTACTACTACTAATGAACTCAAATGCATAAGTTTATTGGTGCTCCTCAGAATGAAAACATTGAATCCCTGGCCAACAATTGAGTCTCTAATTTGTCCAAAAGAAAAGAAAAAATACAAGTAAAAATACACTTGTTCAATTGTCTCTGTAATTTTGCCATATTGTAGACTAAAATCCAAGCAAAAATGAGTAATCCAAACCAAATTTCACAATATTTTACAATTCATAATCTCAGCTGATCATCCAGAAAAATTTCACAAGATTTATATATCCTTGTTGGACAACAAATGGTACACGGGCATGCCAAATGTAAAATATGCAAAAATGCTATTGTTCAACGCTATTAATGATCTATTGTGTTGTAGTGACTATTTTTGTTAGCCAAAATCTGTATGCTATTAATTTGTTTTTCCAATTTTCTTATATAGATAAAAAAGGACTTAGTGCCTAAAGATGAGGAAATTGATCGATCTACTCTATGGAAGAAAGCACGTGAGGACAAATTAGGAAAGATAGTGGATGAGGGAGCAGCTCAGATTTCTGCAAAGATTGTAAAATATATAATCTTATAATGTTCATTTAAGAAAGTGACACTTGAATTTCATTTCATAAGTTTTTAATTTGGTTGGTTTGTTGTTCACTTTGTTTTTAGGATGAGTTACTACAACAAAAAGAAGAAGGTCTCATTTGTGTTTCTGGGAGTAATGACATCCTAGCAATGGCGTTGGGGAATGATGAACATGGTGGCCGCGTTAGAGGCGTAGGAGGCTTTATAACGCCATCAACATACTTCAATATTCCTAGACAAAAGAGAGAGTCTATTTCAAAGGATACGTGGAAGGACCGGGAGAAGGCGATGCTTGATGAGACAAAGAGGTTGTTGCTAGAGCAACAACAAAAATATGAAGCTAATCAAGAGGTGCTTACGCAGAAAATTGCACAACTAATGACAATGATTGACAATAAAGTTGGTATTCATTCAACCTCACTACAACATAATACATCTCCCACCAATTCTGAGAAAGCATCAACCAATTTAAAGAGAGACATAAATGATATGAGTAAGGGTAACAAATTTGAGCAAGTGGAAGATGTGGTGATTATGGATGAGGGTGAGGCTATGAAGGTAATGGTTAATTGTGAATTGATCAATTATTGAATTAAAATGGATATTAGGTATTCTAGTTCTGTTTATAATTGATATTTAATCGTTTATTCTCTTTGTTTTTGTTAAGGGAAAAGCATGCAAATTGGCATTAGGTTCTAAGGACAAATTTGTTGCTGCTGGCGAAATTGTTGAGATTGATCCCAATTCTATGGTTCATTGTGTTCGTTTAGGAGAGAGAAACATTCGCTGCCATTCCCAATTAATGGAGAGATGGAAACTGTTGAACAAGCAATTGGGTCTTACGTTAGGTGGCCAAAGGATCTGGTGGTCTTGGAATGTAAAGAGGTAAAAAAAACTCTTATGGTTTTCGCTTGTGCATGTATATCATAGTACGGTTGTGACTTTGGCTTATGTTTTCCATACTAACTTATTGACTGCTGTAATGAATTACATATTGTAGAAGAGCAAGGCGAAAACAAAGGAAATAAAAGCAAAACAATTATTCAAGTCGATTGATGCTCAGCTGCCTGCCTTATGCAAGATTCTATACCGACATGCTGACCGCACGATGACTAAAGGAGAAATAATTACAACTGTTTTGGATGATGGCGTACTAGGATATGACAGAGAAGTTCACATTCTAAGAGAAGAAATTCTTGCCTTTATGGACATGAAGGAAATTGGACAGCAAACTATTGTCGCATATATGAGGCAAGTGTTTATATATAAAACTCTAAAGGCAACTGTCTTGGATGATGGCGTATTGTGATGTTATTTCTTTGGTTTTTGCATATATTTATGAATATATTTTATTACTTGACAGCCACTTATATGAAACTCTAAAGGCTGAACAAATGACTGAGACAATTGGTTTTATTGACCCGGGACTCCTATTTAAGATTGGTTGTGGCACGCCGCAAGTCAGGTCAACCGTAATTGCAAAACGGTTGTTTGAAAGCTCTGCTGATAGTATTATGTTGATCCCCTATAATAGCGGGTATGTATTTTTATTGCCTTTTCTTATCTTTTGATCTTTGTAGCATAATAGATATTTTCTTAATTTGAAGAAACCACTGGGTGCTGACAATTATAAATGAGGATAAAGATATTGTATATGTTATGGATCCTCTTGGTGGTCGCATGCGTGATGAGGAGTGGATAAATATTGTCAACAAGTAAATTTCTCTATATCTTGGTTATGAGCAAATTTTGTATTTAATTAACTAATCAGCTGACTTTAATCTAAATATAATTTGGTTTGTGAAGTGGAATCCATGCATATAAAGCTAAAATTGGTGCCACTCGGAAAGTACCTGCATGGCAGCGCCTACATGTATGCAATTTTAATTTACTTATCTTGCTAGCTTCTGTCATCTAAGTCTTACATAATTACCTACAAAGCAGTAATTTCCTTTAATGTGTACATATATAGGGTTCTCCAAGACAAGAAGGGGCAGTAGAATGTGGGTACTTTGTGATGAGATACATGAAAGAAATTATTGAGGATGATAAGCTTGATTTTCATCATAAGGTAATACGTTATGCATACATTATATGTAAAGCTTATCTTTATTGGTTTGGATGTGTCTAGATTGCTTCGATTAAGAATATGATTGATTTTAGGAGTTGTTTTAAAATGATAGCAGTTGTTCTTTAACTAACTTTATGTCAAAATCAATTTTTCAGTTTGCCATCCAAAACAACAGTACCAAGACTTACACTCAACAACAACTTGACTAGGTCCGCAGTGAATGGTCAGATTTAGTGTTTAAATGGAGTGATTAAATGACTCATGGTGTATATATGCGTACATTGGGTAATTAATCTCAATGTATGTGCAATGTAACCAATTGTGGTGGTATTCTCATTTTGGGCATCTAATCAAGTATATATACAAGGCCATCCATTTTGCATTGGGATATATGAAAGCAAGTGTTTTGTACATATAAGATCACTTGTCCTTTTTGCGCGTGACAGTGATCCATATATATATGAAAAACTAAAGAATGTGTTTCATATTTGGAATTTGTGCATTGTTCATTGTGTGTTGGTTTGGCTCCAAAGTACTCTTACAAAATTGCAAAATGTATTTGATATCCCAATAGAAGTTTGAAAATAATGCCTACATAAGTTTGGGTACGTACGTATTGCAAATTAGCTTAAAATGTAGCATAAGATAATTTAGGCTTATTTAAAATATATTGTGCTGAAAGCATTTTAGGCATCGTGATCAACAACCAAAGCCTGTAGTATAATACGATTAAGGCATCAGAAAATTACAAAAACCTGATGCTAAAACTCTTTTGAGCATCGGGAGTCAACGAAAAGTATACAAAAGTCAACCAAATAAGTGAATTAAAGCATCGAAAATACATAATAAACGAAGTGGTTGAGTAAGTTAGGCATCCGTTTTTAACCGATGCCCTTAATATTAGTAATAGGCATCACCGGCCAAAGCCTCGGTTATTATAAGGGAAAAGCATCGGTTAAAAACTGATGCCTATAGGGGTAATTTTTGGTAGTGCATCCTTATTACAAAAATTAGAAAAATTAACTTTGACCACAAATAATCATATCAGAAGACCCCCTGTTACATTGGAGTAAAAATAAGATATTAGCAAAATTAGATATTATTAATCCAGACTTAACAATTAAGACCGTAGACATGCCTTGTAGTTTACTTGATAAGCAAGAGTTTGAGCAACAAATAAAAGAGCTTTTAAATTTAAAAGTAATTAGACCTTCTAAGTCTAGACATAGATCAACAGTCTTCATAGTGAGGAAACATTCAGGGTTGAAGAGAGGAAAAGCGAGAATAGTATAAGTATAAAAAATTAAATGATAATACATATAAAGACAGTTATAAACTACCAAATAAAAATGAGCTTATAAACAAGGTTCAAAAGAGTAAATATTTTAGTAAGTTTGATTGTAAATCATGATTTTGGCAAATTAGATTAGCAGGAGAATCAATTGAGTGGACATCATTCAATTGTCCAGAAGGACATTTTGAATGGCTTGTCATGCCATTTGGATTGAAAAACGCACCATTGATCTTTCAAAGAAAGATGGATCAAATTTTTAAGAAATATGATAATTTTTTAGTGTATATGTATGATATTTTAGTACATAGTAAAAATAGGAATGAACATAGAAAGCATTTAGAGATAGTTCTACAAGAATTTATCAATAATGGTATCTTGATTAGCAAAAATAAAATAGCATTAGAAAAACAAGATATAGAATTTTTAGGAATGTATATAAAGTCAGGAACAATACAGTTACAAGATCATATAGCCAAGAAAGTTTTGGAATTTTCTGATAAATTAGAAGATAAAAAACAATTACAAGCATTTTTAGGATTATTAAATTATGCAAGAAAGTTTATTCCTGATTTAGGAAGAAAAATAGCAGTATCACATAGTAAAACTAGCAAAACTGGACAAAAGTATTTAAATAGTGAATATATTAAATTAGTTCAAAATATCAAGCAAGAAATTACAAAGCTTAAACCATTAACTTTGGCATTAGATCATAGTTATAAAATAGTTGAAACAGATGCATCATCATTAGGATGGGCAAGAATATTAAAGGTAGTAATAATACATTAGCTAATATCTTATCAAGACTTATTCATTGAACATGATGGAATATCACAGAGCATCAGCTTCGAATAGCAAAAGACCACAAAGTGACAGAGCATCTTTCAATAACATAATGATGCACCATGGACCTCCATCATTCAATAGATTCCATAATAGCATGAATAGATAAGCATCACCATCAGTACCCACTTTCAACTTTAATGGTACTATAATGGAAGGAGTCAAAAATTCCACTCTGAGATATAGACCAAGAGTGTCAGGACTCACTGATAGGCAACAAGTACTCCTAAACAATTACGGCTTTAGAGCAAGAATTTGATACATTTAATTTTAATTTCAAGCAAAGCCAGCATCACATCCATTCACTACAGAACAACTTAGAAGCAATTTCAAGAGATCATGATGCATTAGCAGCACAATTTACTAAGGTATACCAAGAACTACAGGCTCTTAGAATGCATCAAAAGGCTAGTGATACTTTAAAACAAAAACTTAAGATTGGTGTAGAATTTGATCAGCATAAAAATAAAGAAAAAGAGGTTATTAAACCCATAAACAAAGAGGTTATTGAATAAGAGACTAATGAGCCCATAAAGAATAGAGAAATTACTATTGAGCACATAGAAGATACTAGCATGGAGCAGCAACAAACTGAAGAAGTAGAAAATAGCATAATACAACATCGAGATATTTCAGTAGAAGAAAATTTTGAGCATTTTATTAGTACTATACCACTAGAAATAATAACTGATGAGATGTTAGAAAAAAATCTTAAGAGCAAAATTAAGAGTGCTACCTATAGATATGCATTATGAGATGATTTTAGGTAAAGGTTCACAATCTATACAAGAACTACAACTACAATTGCAAGTTACTTTGTATAACTCTATCTTTGATCCAAAATCAGAGATGGACGTTACTACAAAGATATATCCATCATGTGTTTGCAGTAGTATAGAAATTTGTAATTGTGAGCCAAAAGTAAGCATAGCATTAGTTAGGATTAATATGGTAGATTTTCAACATTCACATTTTAGTTATGAGCATAAGGGGCAGCAGAATGTAGTAGAAGTTATACTATCTCTATTATTAGAGTTTGGTTATCTTGATAAAGTTTATATTAACCATAGTTCACAGTTAGAGACATTTCCATATAAACTTAAGAAAGTAGCAGAAGATCATTTAGATATATGGAAGCAGATTTGCATAAGTTTTATCAGTAGTCCTTCAGAATGGTACACGTATATGCATAAGAAAGAAGCAAGACATATAACCATGATTACCAGTGAATCTTTTAGATTATATCCTATATCACATTACATATGGACTCTTACGAAAAAAAACATATTCAAAGATACCAAGGAAGTCAGATATTAGCATTAGAAGAATTTGAAGATTTTAATTATGATGTCATTAGTAGCAGAAGACAATGAGATGTATATTTACAGCATAACAAAAATCTACCATCAACCTTACCAGAAACCACAATATCCAATAAGAGAAGCTGAAGTAACATGTTTCAAAATAAAAGATGATCATGACACACAAGAAGAATTTGAACAAGGAGATAAAGATTTCTGGAATAATATGACAGAATAAGAGATGCACAATATTGACAACATGATGGAAGCTTAGAACACATGACAGCAGATAAGCAAAAGATGAACAATAATGCATAAGAGAATATTTAAAGTAGCATAATGCAAAGCTATGAACAATAATTCAAGCATCAAACAAAAATGTAAGCATCATTGTAGAACCTGCCATTATGGAAGGAAATGGCAGAAGAGTAAATAAAAGAAAAAACTTTGTCTATTAAAGTAATTTTACATCGAAATTGTTCTTTGAGGCAATAAAACCAATTTTTGGTCCTTATAGGAAATCCTCCCAAGATTTAGTCGTAAACAAATGGGAGAGTAATCTTAAACCCTAATAAAAATAAGACGGAAACCCTAATCCTTTCATAATAATAAACCAAATTGCTCACTAGTTAACTTTTCCAAAATTTATTGTGTTCATCTCTCATCATGCATGTGATTTAACGTAACAAGATAGATAGACAGTGTTGCATATAAGAGATTTCTTTTTTCTTCCAAAGCACGTACATACCTACTAGCTAACTAGCTAACCACTCCACTTGTTAGGTCTATGCGGTTTGATTGATGCACAATTGTAATGGATAGACATCAAAAATATAAACTTATGGAGATGAACCATTCAAACATGGTTTAGTTTAGTTTTAAATTCGAGTAGAACTGCAAAGAAACTGCTGGTAATGACTTTAAAATAATTAAATTAACAAACTTTGGCATGCCTTTTTGTTTGCTTCAAGTTTAGGGTTTAACTAGATAGTAGGTGCCTACCCGTTGTTGCGGGATTTGAGACATTGCTATTGAAATGTACTATTTACATAATATTTACATTATTACACAGTACTAGTACACAGTTGTCATGAAAAATATTTACATAGTGGTAGCAGTTCAAGTAGTTGAAAGAAAATATTTACATTTACTGGTCTTCAAAAAGATTTAGATGTATGCAAAAGTTAGATATAACTGGTTCTAACCAAATATTTACATATGTACAGAAATTGTAACTTGTTCCAGCGGCTACATGTTGAGATTGGTAATGTTTTACCAGCCCTTTCTTAAGTTTTTTACCATCCCTGTTGCAGTAATGCAAATGAGATTACGAATAAGTGTAATAAAGAATTGAAAACCATGCAGATGCAAATGTAGTTAAAACTCGATTGGAGTCATTTTGTTTTCTTTATTAAAAAAAAAATTAAAAACCAAGAAGACAAAGCGAAGACGAAGCAATGGTGAATTTAGGTTCAATCCAATTCTGATATGGTAGATTGTTGCCCAAAAATGGGTGGGAAAATTATATAACCCAATTCCCAGTACCCTTCACAAATTATGTGTACAATATACATAGATTTCAGTACGCTTTTAATTCGAAGTTTTAAATTTCATTATGTCCGAGAGTTAAACGTGATTTTTAATCATTAGATTACATGGGAGTGTGACATGAAACAACATAATGAAGTGTTATAACCTAGGACCCGATCGATATCTAATATATTGGGATGGTTTAAAAGTCCTTCGGTGATTGCTCAGCTTTATTTACTAAATAGAGCCTTCCCATCTGTAATCATATTATCAAAGCTACAGTTTATAAGAGAACTTGCGGAATCTTAGAGAGGGAAGTGGGCCTAAAAATTGACTGGAAATATAGATAAAATTTCCGGAGCAAAGACAGCAAGCCAGATACCTGGTATGTAAAAACAATTTTTTGGCGCATAAAATTTCATCAGTGGCATAAACAAAATTCCCAATATTTTACATAAACACAAAATAAGAACTCTAATCAACAACAAAAAGCGAAATCAACTCCCCTGCAATTCTAATTTTCAAATTACCAAATAAATTTTGTAAAATCAAACAAAACAGAGCAATCAAACCCAAATCTCTAAACCCCTTCTGACCAAAACCCACAAATTTGATCCAAATTTGTTTTTTCTTTGACCATGAAAGAGAGAGAAAAATAGAGAGAAAATGGACCAAATGTGAAAATTTACCTCTACAGGAGAGGCGCCTCTGATCCTAAAGTTGTCCTCGTTAATACCAGGAATGCGTTTTGCCTCCGTCCACGATGAAAAAGAACTGCATAAATCCAAATCAACTAAGTTACAATGGAACAAAAATTAAGTATTTAGACTCACTGCATTTTTCATGTCTTTGCATCAAATTGTATGCTCTAAATGGAAAAGTAAATCTCCTGTCAGCAAGATATAATATAACCACCTTCAAACAACCAAAATTAATGTATAGAAATAAAAAAATCCGTATGCACGAAAAAACCCAAATTCACTTGGTATTTTTAATAAAGGAGGTAATCAATTGCTAACATATGCACAAAATCAAAGTTCCAAAAATAGAATTGAAGAATTTTAGTCAAACACTCTCATATTGGAGCCTACCATTCTTAGGTGTCAATTTTTCAAAGGATTAGTTTTATATGGATTACCACAAAGACTATTACCATACTAAACTTTGCTTCAACAAAACTGGCTTTTCGTTCACAAAAGTAGGAAGAAAAAAAGAATTCATATTGGAGAGACCTTTCAATCCAAAAGACAGAACCAATCAAATTCATTCACCAATTGATGCACACATCAGACAACGTTGAAAGTCAATCCCTATTAATACACAAAAATTCTTGACTTTTAACATAAAACCCACCTCCAATTCCACACAACAAAACCTGGGCAATCAATAATTTCAATTCTAACTAAACATTTAACACAATTCACCCCAAATTATGGTAAAAATTTCAAATTACAACTGAAACAACTCTAATTACATTCAAACTTGTTTTTTCCTTGGCCATGAGAGAGAGGGAGAAAGATAGAGAGAAAATGAATGTACCTGAAATATGGGGACCCAGTGAAGAACACAAAGATTTCTCTGTGAAGGTTGGAGAGCTAGGGTTGAGGTCGATTCGTTTTCTCCTGTAATCACACAACCAAAATTAATACATAGAAATTAAAAACCCGTATGCACGAAAAACCCAAATTCAGTTTTTCATTAACATTTTTCCAAAAGAAGGTAGTCAAAAACATGGTTTCTTTAGCATTTTTCCATGTTTTATTCGGCCATATGTCGGTCTGAAATTTTTTTTTTTTTTGTTTAAATCAAATTTACCCATTCACATGCATATTACCAAAGTTCAATTCTTTTCTTAAATCCTATAGGCAGTCCTAGCTTCTCATGTCATGAGATTGAATGAAATATTTGACACCTTTACACTAAGTTTCAAATAAGAACCTATCACTAGTAGAAAAAACAGCTTGGGCGATAAAACTTTGGGCGACGAATCATTTTTCGTCGCCCAAAATCACTTTGAGAGACGAAATCCATCTTTCGTCGCCTAAAGTTGTGTTTAGGCGACGCCCTATTTCGTTGCCTAAACACAACTTTAGGCGACGAAACATTAGGCGACCAAATAATTCGTCGCTTAAAATTTCAATGGGCGACGAATAAATTTATTCGTCACCCAAAAAATGGAAAAAGTGGCAGCAAATAGAGAATGTGGCGCCAAACGTTTGTGCGACAAAAAAAATTCGTCGCCCAAAGTACTTTAGGCGACGAAACATTATTTGTCGCCTAAACCTTTGAGGTTTTGGGTAATGAGACTTTAGGCGACGAAAAATTTGTTCGTCGCCTAAACATAAGAAATTTACTCTACACCGTTCTTTTTTTTATCTGCTAAAGGATGACTTATTCATGTCCGAATGAAGTAATTTTTGAACAAAATGATCTTGAAGAAGAGGTCTACATATTCAACGGTTCAGATTTAAAGAAATATGTATCTATGTGTATTTACAAATTAAGAGTTGTACGAAAAATTAACTTACAGTGAAAAATTCATAATAAGTAATTGAGAAGGGGAAAAAATTTGTAAAAAATATACAAATGCTTGTAACGAGAAGGCCTACAACTTTCGTTTAGGGGTCATCTCCAAAATCAAACACTAGAAACCATGAAGCCTATAATATTTTTTAACCGTCGATTAACGTTTATGTTTACCCTCGGTTATTATATCCTTAACTTGTTTTTTTCACGCCGGTTCTTTTTTGAAAACATGATCTTTTACTAAATTCAATAAGATGAACGGTTCGGATCGTTGTTAGAATGTCCCCATAGTTACAGTTTACTAAAAATTGTGATGATGTTATATAGTTTCCATAAACTTTATAACGTCATACACAAATTTTGCTAAATTGTAAATTTTGGAACATAATATAAACAATCTAAACCGTTCATCTTATTGCATTCAGTAAAAGATCATGTTTTCAAAAAAGAACCGGGATGAAAAAACAAATTACGGATATAATAACCTAGCGTAAACGTAAACGTTAATCGACGGTTAAAAAATAATATAGGCTTCATGGTTTCTAGTGCTCGATTTTGAAGATGACCCATAAACGAAAGTTGTAGGCCTTCTAGTTATGAGCGTTTGTATATTTTTTACAAATTTTTCCCCCTTCTCAATTACTTATTATGAATTTTTCACTGTAAGTTAATTTTTCGTACAACTCTTAATTTGGGCGACGAAATTATTATTCGTCGCCTAAAGTGTCTTTAGGCGACAAAATTATTATTCGTCGCCCAAAGTGTCTTTAGGCGACGAAATTAAAAATTCGTCGCCCCAAACCTAAAATTTGCCCCCAACAACTGCCAAAAATTTTGGGCTAATTTTGAAATTTTTAATAAAATGTAGGGCGACGAAATGATGACTTTGAGCGACGAAAATAGTTCGTCGCCCAAAGGCCTTTGGGTTTACTTTTTCAACCCGTGCCTTTTCTCTTTTTTTCTTTCTTCTTTCTTCTTGCTGTATTTGCAGACTGCTCCCTCTCGAACCAACCCCAGCTCCTCCCTGTCGAACCAACCCCAGCTCCTTCCTCTCGAACCAACCCCAACTCCTTCATCTCAATTTATTGGTAAATTTGAACTAAACCCAGTTCGATACTTCAATTTTACAGCCATGGAGTTTCTTGAAATTTGAAATTTTTAACTGCGTTTTGAAATATAGCTGCTCTTTTTTCTCCCTCTCGGTACTTCATAAAATGGAAAATGCTATCCTGTGTTGGCTAAATGATTTTGTTATCATATTTGCTACAATTTCATGGTTACAGTTTTCTTGGTGGATTCCTGATCGAAACCAAAATTAATATTGGGGTTTTCTCTTGGTTCCAATCCTCCGCATCTCGAACCATCGGAAACCGCCCTTCCCTACCGATCAACTGCACCTTCTCCTCCATCTCTCACCCTTCCGCCAATATCCAAATCCAGGTTCGATCGTTTTCGTTTCCGCTTTTTTAATTCTTGAAATCTTTCTGTTCATCGATCTGTTAATTTCGGATCGAACCCACATTAATTTTTCATCATTATTTCTCTATTACTGTTTTTTTTCAATCTTGATTTAACTAAATCATCCAGAATTAACACATAAATCGATTTATTCATGTTTTTTTTTTTAGGTGTTATTTGATTTGATTATTATTGGGTAGTTTTATTTTCTAATGGATTGTGGGTGTTGTAGGTAAAGTTTGGATTTTTAGGTTGGGGATAGAAGATGGGGGCGTTCATTTCCAAGTTTTGGTTCATGTTGTTTCCTGCAAAAGAGTATAAGATAGTGGTGGTTGGGTTGGACAATGTTGGGAAGACCACTACCCTTTACAAATTACACTTGGGGGAGGTTGTCACTACGAACCCAACTGTAGGCAACAACGTCGAAGAGCTTGTCTACAAGAACATTCGATTCGAGGTACCTTAACCATTCCCATCTCTCTCTCTCTTCTATGTTCTGCTTTTGTTAATTTTGTTATCGGATAGTAATCCATTTTAGGATGGATGAGTTTCTTGAACAAGCCAGGGCATTCTTGTGTGTGGTCGAGCTGTCGAGGGGTCCTCTTTATCTGTGTTTAGTGGATTCTTTTTGTTTTCTAACAACCTTTTGCTAGACTTTCTAATTCGGTATATTTGGCAATTGATTTGAATTTCTCAGTTTCAGTTTTTGTTCTTCTGGTAGACATTTCGAGATAGCTATGCAGTTGATAGGGGTGTGTAAAGAAATCATATTTCCCAATTGTTTGGTTTCTTAATAGTGCTCAGAGGTTTGCTCTCCCTTCTATTTTGTTGGCATCTAAAATACCTTGCTGGCTGTTGAGGTTCTATCAACCTCGCTAATAGCGAGCTTGAGGTTACAAGTGACAAAGTTGAGCATTTAGATGTATCTGTTACTTCCCCCTCTATTGCCTGCAATGCCCCTACTGCTATTGACTGCAATGCCCCCACTGCTATTGATAATCCTGTCCATGGAAATGCCTTTGACAGTAATCCCACTCATTAAACTCATTTAGTTAATGGAGTTTGATAATTCACTGTAGTATTAAGGGGATGAAATTGTTGGGTGAAGTTGTTTCTTTTAAAAGATTATTGGTGCTGTATTGGGAGGAATTTTTCTTGGTAACTTTCAAAGTTGATTATCTGTTCTATCGAGAGGAATTTTTTGTTTTAGGTTGACGGAATTTTTTTAACCATAGGCACGCAATGTGTTCAAGCATTTCACCTCAAGTACTTTAATAGGAAGTATACCATGCTTTAAATGGTTCGATGAAAGGTTAAGAGTTAACCGGAAACACACCAGTCTTTTTATATGCTCTAAGCTCTCGTAGTTTCGAGCATGATAGGGTTCCCATGAGAGTACTGAACTTCAAGTGCTTGAACAATCTTTTGTGGAAGGATGATAAAAGTTGTTTTATGTTTTAGTTTAAAATATTCGTGGTCTTTATAAGAGAATTATAAAGGCTTATTAAACCTCAAATTCGCTTTCTTCTAGGACAGACCCACAAACGCCCATCCCTTACTTCAGAACCACATTTGAAGACTTATTAAATTGGGAGCAGTGTATTAATTCCCAGAAGGTGGCCGGGGACATACATGATTTATTTTCCTGTGGCAGGCAACCCCTCACTCAGAGTCTGCCATGTTTTACTTCACATACGTGCAATTTATGGACACGATCATTATCCTTTACTTTGTAAAAGTTTCATGGTTGCTTTCAATTTGTTTCAATAAGTGCTTCCAATATGTAACAAGGGTTTTTCTCTTTTCTTTGTTTCAGTACAAATAAACTTGGTTTTACCCCAGAATTCCTAGGACGTGTCAAACTTGGTTTTTGGTATACTCAATCTAATTGTAACCACATGCACGACAGGAGATATATTTATTGTTCGATTTGCGCAGAACTGATTCTGTGAATGGTTCTACTGCAAAACTAATTCCTATTTTTCATTGCAGGCTTCTTTCATGCTTGTTCTTGTGCTGGCTGCTAGAATATGCCCAGAGGGAGTGGAAGCAACACTTTTCGCAACCCTCATGTCCGTATCAAATGCAGGGAGTCTTCTTGGAGGGCTGATGGGTGCTGGTCTTACCCAACTCTTGGGTGTAACAAAGGACCAATATGATAACTTGGCCCTTTTGATCATCTTGTGCAATCTCAGGTCCTTGTTGCCAATACCACTCCTTGGCCTCCTTCTGTGGGATCACAACCACACACACACTTAGCCACAACAGGTTCGTGTGCCAACCACACAATCCAAACGACCTGAATTGACACGAACCAACAGGTCAAGTTGCCTATATAAATGATACTATATCTGACCATCCAACTTCTCTCCCCTAAGAGAGACAGATCAGGTAGAGGTTCCCATGACCCAGTGGGGAACTCAAGCTAGGTATCGCATAAGTTAACTGCCTAGATGCCACACCATCTTTTTGTTTGTAGAGAGAGCAAGAGTTGGATGTTTTCCGTGATGTCGGAGTAAAGTGTTCGACCACTGAAACTATAAATGCCACCTTCGTAGTCTTTATTATGTTAAAGGATGTCAAACCAATTAGCCCTAGTTGGTGTGAGTTGTGTTAGTCATACAATCTCCTGTTTTATCCGGTTTTCCTGTTCTGTTTTTCCAAATTACCTATGCATCTCTTTAAAAAGTCATATATTGGAAATTAAGTTTTCGTTAAAGAACCCTAGCTAAGAAGGAACAACATGAACTAATAAAGTTTTGTTAGCGCTTTAATCTACCAATTGAGATCACACCATAGGCATATAATTAAGCACTAGAAATATATAACTTGCAGAAAGCACATGTAACCGGCAGCACACCATCTGTTGTTTAGGCTAAGAAGAAAGCAGGTTTAGTGTCCTAGTATTTGCATAAGATTATTTACCAACGGAATTGTTCTCTTGGTCACCTATAGTGACTAAAAAATGTATGGTCACTCACTGTTGGATTTATATTAAGAGTGCAGATTATATGAATGTGCTTTAATTTTTAAACTTCAACTCTTAATATTTAATCTAACGGTGAGTAACTTCTATTTACCAATTTCAAAAAAGATGTGTTTAAAAAAAAAAAGCATTTGAATCTTATATGCTAGATTAAGAGAAATTTTCTCTTCTTGTTTGAGTTTCATTCTTTTGCTCTCTTCCTCTGTGTCATCTTATATTATTTCGTTTTCTTTGCATGCTGTAAGCTCGATCTCTATACAAAAACCAAACGTGCAGAAAACCAGCAGTGAACAGCTATTCGATAAAATCGAAAATAGGTAGTGATAATTAGATATGAACAAAAGAGGGCCAATTACTAGAGATATGCCTCTTATTTGTAAGGTAAATTAAGCCGCGCTAAATTCTCAAGCCAAACTACTCCATTTTTTAACAAATTCCACCCCATGCGGACATGCCAATGAGAACTATTACCCGTGGAAACGGGAAAGATCGAGCATTTAAATATTCATAGTACAATAAAATATAACTGGTTTAAAAATTTACAACATTTACAAATCAATGATCATACCAAAATCTCATATTAATTAAGTACTAATTTGAACAATTAAAGGATCTATAGATTGGAAAGGGATTAGTTACCGCTATATAGCTCATAAATTAAGGGAGCTATATTTGCGATCCCCTACCCTCCTCCTTGAACTCTTGCATCGGAGTGTGAATAAGCATCTTTTATTCAAAGGCATCCTTCCATGACAATGTCTATGTATGCTATAACCGCGGGTTAGAGTAAAGAAGAAAGGATACATAATTAGGGTCTGCCGACGACCAGTCGGATACACCCAACAACCGGTCTCCCAGTGACAATGACCGGTCACCTACTACTGGTTTGTCTAATGAGCTGTATGTTGATGGTTCGTCCAGTGATGATTCTCCTAATGATTAGGTACAAGATGGTGACACATATGAGGTAAATTCTAATGTTTTGCCTTTATCTACTTATCAATTGCCTCCACGAGATAATCTTGGAAAACCTAAAGTACAATATGAGCCTGATATGCATGCCAAAGCCAAGTATCCTATCAACAATTATGTGTCTACTCATCGTTTATCCAAACCATATGCATCCTACATATGTCAGCTATCTAGTGTATCTGTTCCAACAAAATTGCAAGATGTCTTGTCTAACCCTAAATGGGTTAATGCCATGAATGTTGAGATGGAAGCTTTGGAAAAGAATTTGACTTGGGATTTGGTTCCTTTGCCAAAACAGAAGAAACTTGTTGGATGTAGATGGGTGTTCACTATTAAGCACAAAGCAGATGGTTCTATTGACCGGTACAAAGCCATTGTGTGGACTATCAGGAGACTTTTGCTCCTGTTGCCAAAATAAATATTGTGTGTGTCCTTTTGTAATTAGCAGCAAACTTGGTTTGACCCCTATTGCAGTTTGATGAAGAATGCTTTGCTCCATGGTGATCTCAAGGAGGAAGTTTATATGGATCTCCCACCGAGTACCGGAATATTTTCTGAAAAATGTGTTATGTGTAGATTACGAAAGGCTTTGTATGGTTTAAAACAGTGTCCTAGAGCGTTGTTTGGGACGTTTAGAGGTTCAATGAAGAAGTTTGGGTATTCTCAGAGTCATTCAGATTAGACTTTATTTCTGAATACAACCATATGTTTTGTGCTTAATTGTGAACACTTATCTACATCCAACAGCTTTCTTCCCTTTTGGCAAAGGAACCAAATCCCAAGTGGAATTCTTTTCTAGAGCTTTCATCTCAACAGTCATGGCATTAACCCATTTAGGGTCAGACAAAGTATCTTGCAATTTTGTTGGAACAGATACACTAGATTGCTGACATATGTAGGATGCATATGGTTTAGACAAACGATGAGTAGACACATAATTGTTGATAGGATACTTGACTTTGGCATGCATATCAGGCTCATATTGTACTTTAGGGTTCCCACGATTAGCTCGTGGAAGCAACTAATAAGTAGATGAAGGCAAACCATCAGAATTTACCTCATGCATGTCACCATCTTGTACCAAATCATTAGGATAATCATCATTGTACGAACCTGTAGACATGGAAATTTTGGTGAAATAAATGTTCACCAACAAATTAAATTTTGACCCTCCAGGACTTACGTGGCGCATATCATGGGTCCCACAAATTGCACACATGGCACGTGACTTATCAAAAGTGGATGAGTTATCAAAAGTGACACGTGTCTACATCTGAAAGCTCCATCAAACAAATCAAATAAGTCCAAAAAAGAGGGAAAATTAACCCTAATTTGTTCAAATTATATCAATTAGGGTTTAATTTCCTATATCAAAGATTATGGTTTAATTAAGAGCTAAATTAAATAATTAGCTCAAATTAAATCAAATCAAAAAATCAATCCCAAAAATTAAGGGATTCAGATTAAAGATTCTAAACTAATACTCAATCACTTGCCTATAAATACTAGGCTCATTTTCAAGGAGGGGAACTTCAAAGAGAAACAAAGCAAGTCCAAGCTGTTGGAGAAAATCAGAAAGCTCTCTAGCCAAAGCAAACACGAAACACCCAAACACTTGTGTTCTTCATCAAGCTCGTGAAGAATCAACAAGCACAACAAACACATGTGCTGGTTCATCCAATACCAAAGCCAAAGACCATCCACCATGTGAAACTCTTTGTGGTCCTGTTTCGTTCAAGATCAAGCCCTGACGACCCTTGAAGAAACTTTAACTCCGATTCAAGATCAAGTGTTCATCACCCTTGAATCAAATTCTACTTTGGAGATTGAATCAGAGGAAATTCATTTTCTTGTACACAAATACCCACAGGGATTGTAACTCTAAATATTTATTGATACAAATTCATTATTTTGTACACGCGTTCTTCTATTATTCATTGAAGGAAATTTCGTGTTTACAAATTTGGCACGCCCGGTGGGACAATCTCTGTCTCTCATTTTTTCTCTAAGTGACTCAACTCTAATCTAAGTGATGGCATCGAAGAAGACTCAAGTTGCACCCTTGAACGCATACAAGAACATGATTGCTTTCACCACAAGACATGACTCTGCTAGCATCGTCTCATGAAGCAAAACGAAGGCGCGCTTGTCAACCCGACACACCATTCCAGCGGCGTTTCCACCCAAATCACATGAAGTTCGTCATAAGAGTCAGCCATCCATTAACTTTGTCACTCGTAGAAAGTCAAAGGTTTCTGCTCAACATACAACTGCCATGGCCCATCAGCCTAAGTCATATGGAGTTCATCAAAAGTATAAGCCGGTCATCTCTCTTACTTCGTTGGGGGCAAAGAACCTAGTCTCTCGAAGCAGTGAGAGGTCCTCGCCAAGATCGAAGGATTCAGCGGAGCAGCCATTCTTGCTTGTTTCCAATGTCGACTCAAAGACGGGCCCATGCTTAGGTTTAATGGCAAGTGATCAAAAGAAGAAGGCTGCAACGCTGCAGTTGGAGTCGTCCGACTCATCTTGTTTCATGGCAATGCAAGTGATGATGGTGGGAGTCACTTCTTCTAATGGACAACTAGCTCAGATGGCCCAAGGGATCAAGAAACTAACAAAGACCATTGAAGAGAAAGACATCCAGATGCGTCGCTCATGAGCAAGCTAAATGAAAAGCATGACGGTGAGTCAAGCAAAGGTTTACCTCATCCAGAGAAAGAGGTGCATCAAGAATTCACCTTCAACAAGAAAGAGCAGTCAAAGCCCGATTTCATTTCAATGGCATCTTTGTCAGTCCAACAACTCCAAGACATGATCACTAAAACCATCAAAGCACAATACGGAGGTTCTCCCTGAGATTCACTCACGTACTCCAAGTCGTACACGAAGAGGCTCAATAATCTTCGAATGCCAACGGGTTACCAGCCTCCCAAATTCTTGCAGGTTGATGGAAAAGGCAACCCTAAACAACACATCGCTCACTTCATTGAGACATGCAACAACATTAGCAGCGATGGCGATTACCTCGTGAAGCAGTTCATCCGCTCACTTCGAGGTGTTGCATTCGATTGATACACAGACTTGGAGAATGAGTCAATTAACAGTTGGGAACACATGGAGAGAAAGTTCCTCAACCGCTTCTTCAGCCCACGTCGCATGGTAAGCATGATGAAGCTAACAAGCACAAAGCAACGAAGGGATGAGCCAGTGGTCGACTACATCAACCGTTGGCGAGTATTAAGCCTCGATTACAAAGATCGACTCTCAAAATTGTCTTCAGTGGAGATGTGCATACAAGGCATGCATTAGGGCTTGTAGTACATCCTACAAGGGATCAAGCTTCGCACCTTTGAAGAACTGGCTACTCGAGCCCATGACATGGAGCTGAGCATCGCAAGCCATGGTGGAAAGAAAGATTCAATTGGTGACTAGATTGACTCCTTGAAGAAGCCCAACATGGAGTCCATGGCAATAAGCACTAGACCGTTTAAATCCTTAACACGAGTCAAGAAAGGTGTAAAGAAGGCCAAGTCAAGTCAAGTCTAAGAAAGACCGCAACGCACATTGAAAGAATGAAAGAGAAGAAGTATCCTTTTTCCGACTCGGACGTTGCTCCTATGTTGAAAGACTTGCTCCAAAAGAAGGTGATCAAGCTGCTTGAGTGCAAGCGGCCTAAAGAAATAAATTGCGTCAATAACCCGAGATATTGCAAGTACCTCTGCATCATCAGTCACCCGGTTGAAAAGTGCTTCATACTAAAAGACCTCATCATGAAGCTGGCCCAAGAAGAAAGCATCGTGCTAGATCTTAACGATGTGGTAAAGTCAAACCATGCCACCATCACTTTTAGCTCTTTTGATTCAACACATTCACCTTCACCTCAATCACTAGGGGCATGCTCCAACACTCTGCAAGTCAAACCAAGTGAGGTTGATGAAGAATTGCACACAAGTCTTTGTGATTCAAGCGAAGATTTTAATAGTGGCTCGTCTATTAATGCGATGAAAGATGGACTTTAGTCACTCTAAAGAAGTCACGCAATAAGCATGCAGCGTGTCCACAAGTCGATCAGTTAAAGAGGATGGCATGAAGCTCTCGTCAAACTCCAAAACGACATGGAAGTGTTAAAGATGATGAAGTTTCGAAGCAACGATCATCCATCCCCATCATGTTACTTGAGTTCTTCCCTAAAGGCTTATTCAAAACTGAGTTGAATCAGACTCATTGCTATGAGCTTGTGAGGAACGCTTCTTCAAGATGGCATGACAAAATCCATGAAATGCTCCTTGTGCTCCTTGTGCTCCTTGTACACACGAGTTTAAAAGGTGACACCAAATGCTCCTTGTTCGCACGAGCTTAAAAGGCGACGCCAAACGCTCCTTGCCTACACGAGCTAAAACTGCACGAGGCACCAAACGCTCCTTACTTGCACAAGCTAAAACTGTATAAAGAACCAAATGTTTCTCATTTGCACGAGCCTAAAAGGCCACACCAAACACTCATTGTCCACATGAGCCAAAACTGCAAATGACATCAAGTCCACCGAATGCTCCTCATTCACACGAGCCTAAAAGAGGACATCAAATGCTCTTGGCCCGCATAAGCATAAATTGCGTATGGCACCAAAAAAAAAACACACACACACACACATACTTGAACTACGTTTGACTTGATCTCTTCATCTGAATGGTAGGTAGGCAACTCGAAAATGAATTTTAGAGTTCAGTCACAACAAAAAAATGAAGTCGTTGCTCATTTAGTTTGGTACCATTCATTGCTCCATTCCTAGTTGGTACTGCTTCATTTCGCCAAAGTTGCACTTGTTGCAGCGATGCCAATTGCCACCTCGAACTCTTCTCTCAACAACAAACCTCAAGTGCTATAGGTGGGTCCCGCAGCAAACACTATGGAATGCCATAGAATCCGAGCAAGAGAGGTCTGCTACTGTTGAGTCTTCTCTCAGCGGCGAATGAGCGCAGACCCCAAGTGCTCATGGTAGGTCCCGTAACAAACACTATGGAATGCCGCAGAATCTGATCAAGAGCGATTCGCTACTGTTAAGTCTTTTTTCGGCAGTGAATGAGCGCAGACCCCAAGTGCTCACTGTTGAAGTCTTCTTTCGACGATGTCTCCGCATGATGTCTCTCTTCACATGGTCATTTGTTGTAGTAGACGGCATCTTCAAAGCTCCTGAAAAAAAAAATAAACAACAAAAAAAAATCAAAAGGAAATTGTGGTTTAAGTCACATCAGTCCATTTAAAAAACCACGCTCCCATCATGACTTATTGAGGTTGAATCATTCATCACTCCCTCTTAGCACTTTGGTCCAAATCATTGACCCATGAAAAGATTATAAGTTGCATGTTGTCATCTTAAGTTGCAAGCAGCATCTTTCTCATAGAAGCAAGAACCACACTTGATTGGAAGATAGAGCAGCGGCTATTCTGCATTAAGGGAAACCACTTTGCAACTTCGGCTAGTTGGTTGTGACAATGGCAATAGTCTGTCGCCTTGGTAGATCGCTAGACCCCCACTTCACGGCAACGTCAATTTGTTGGTGGCGCAGTAGAAGCAATCTGTCTATCATCATCGTTGCCTCCGTTGAATCGTCAAAGCATGTCCGCCATCACAGAAGTTATCACTTCCGTTTTGTGCTCGCAATCGGTACAGACGTCATCTTCACCAAATCATGCACTGATATCGTTACCTGCACTATAAAATGAACAAAAAAAATATAGAGAGAGAGAGAGAGAGAACATTTTGGGACTGTCGCATGGTAGCATGGAACTGATGGAACGGCGTGATCGATCTTCTTCACGTCAGCATGCTCGCGACGATGGAGATGAACGCGTTCGCACTTGCACATTCACACATGCATTCGTCAAAGCAGACTGATTGGAAGAGATCACCTACATCAGTGCCAAGATAAGGCTTAGTGAACATTGACGAGGCTCGCAAAGAGAGGCATTTATAACGTTCACACAAGCTCAATGAGCGTTGACAAGGCTCGGGAAGGAGACACAGCAGACCAACAAGCCAAGAGTAGTGCATGGGACATATCTCCTCCATTGTCGTCATACCAACAAGGCAATGACGGATACACCAATCTACCATACAGATGAACGGCACTGGTAGTGCATAAGGAGGATTCACCATAATCTCTCTCTATATAGGAAGTTTTCAAGCCTTTACTTGGGTTTCAGAAAAAGGTTGTACAAAATAATCATGTTGATTGTGAAGATCCTCTTACCCGATACAACACAAGTAATTGCTAGCCTGTGAAGCGCTACATAATTATGAAACCAATTGCTAATATGCGCATGGAATGTGGGACTCATTTACCATATAAGATTACAAAATTGGTTAAGCTGGCTGATTTCGTTGGCAGATGTATTCACATGTGGGATTACCATATGAATCTATATGATTGGGAGATAGTCCAGTTGTATGATCAAGGCCCACGCTGCAAAGCCTAATTTGGTGCAAATATTTAAAGCTCAAACGTTAACATTGCCAACCTAAAAAAAGAAAAGGCGGTGTTCACCCAAACCCATACATGAAACAGCAAGTCAATTGAAGGGAGTCGGATCTGCCAAGTTCAAATTTAGCAAGGAAATAAGCAAAGACAGCTTATGGTCGTGCGCGGGCAAAAAAAAAAGTATCATCAAAGCTTCCACTGTTGAGTTGTCACAAGGAGGTGTTTTAGTCATAGCTCGAGAAAAATGACAGCAATAATCACAATGAGCACAAGACGATCAATCACAAGAGTGACTTTAAGCCACACATTCTACACGTGACAAGCAAATGTATACACTGCATCTTGAAGTGGGAGCATTTGTAGACATGAAAATTTCGGTGAAATAACTGTTCACCAACAAATTAAATCTTGACCCTCTAGGGCTTACGTGGCGCACATCATGGGTCCCACAAACTGCACACATGGCACGTGACTCATCAAAAGTGGATGAATTATCAAAAGTGACACATTTCTGCATTTGAAAGCTTCATCGAACAAATCAAATAAGTCCAAAATAGAGGGAAAATTAACCCTAATTTGTTCAAATTATATCAATTAGGGTTTAATTTCCTAAATCAAAGATTATGGTTTAATTAAGAGCTAAATTAAATAATTAGCTCAAATTAAATCAAATCAAAAAATCAATCCCACAAATTACGAGATTCGGATTGAGGATTCTAAACTAATACTCAATCACTTGCCTATAAATACTAGGTTCATTTTCAAGGAAGGGGACTTCAGAGAGAAACAAAGCAAGTTCAAGCCTTTAGAGAAAACCATAAAGCTCTATGGCCAAAGCAAGCACGAAACACCCAAACACTCGTGTTCTTCATCAAGCTCATAGAGAATCAACTAGCACAACAAACACACGTGCCGGTTCATCCACTACCAAAGTCGAAGACCATCCACCACGTGAAACTCTTCGTGGTCCCGTTTCGTTCAAGATCAAGCCCCGACGGCCCTTGAAGAAACTTCAACTCCGATTCAAGATCAAATGCTCATCACCCTTGAATCAAATTCTACTTTGGAGATCGAATCAGAGGAAATTCTTTTTTTTTTGTAAAAGAATACCCACAGAGATTGTAACCCTAAATATCTATTAATACAAATTCATTATTATGTACACGCGTTCTTCTGTTATTCATTGCAGGAAATTTTGTGTTTACATAACCATCAGCAGGCAACTCATCAGACAAACCAACGGCAGGCGATCGGTCATTCTCACTGGGCGACATATCGGTAACAAACAGAGGCTCTCAAATCGTGGCATCAGGCTTGGGCGATCGATCGTTGGGTGCAGTCTACCGGTCGTTGGCAAACAGAGCCTCGAGAATGACAATCGATTGATGACTATATGTGTCACGCAGCAAAACAGGTTCCGTCCCCAATTCTGCTTGTAACACATCATCCACACCATCTCTTCGACTCTGCAGTTCACTCCTCATCTCCCTCTTAAGTGGGGAGTCAGAATAGGGCTTCACAAAATACGGAACCTCCTCGTGGAAGGTAACATCCATGGTAGTAGAAGTTTTATAAGTTGGAGAATGATAACACTTATAGCCTTTTTGATTATGAGCATACCCAATAAACACACATCGGAGAGCATACGCATCAAGTTTACTCTGTTGATGAGAGTAGACATGCACATACGCCACACACCCAAACACCTTAGAAGGAAGTTTACATATAGAGACAGGAGAGACATGTTATTGTAGCACATCAAGCAGCGTCTGAAAATTCAAAACCTGACTTGGAATACGATTGATCAAATTCACAGCAGCCAAAACAGCATGACCCCACAAATGATGAGGAACACACTTATGCAACATCAAAGAGCGAGCAACCTTCATTATTTGACGATTCTTTAGTTCGGACACACCATTTTGTTGGGGTGTAAACAGAGTTGTCGTCTTATGAATAATACCCTAATCACGAAAGAAGCACACCAAGGTGTTATTCATATATTCTCCTCCGTTATCAAACCTGAAGAACTTAACTTTAGTCTGAAACTGAGTAGACACCATTGCATAGAATTCTTGAAGAAAGAGAAGGGACATCACTCTTATTCTTCATTAAGAACACCCAAGTTAATCGAGTACAGTCATCAATAAAAGTAACAGACCAACGAAATCCATTAGAAGTAACCTTCGTCGAACCTTGCACATCAGAATGTACCAAATCAAATGGCAAAACAGCTTTAGAATCACTCATTGGAAAAGAAGAACGATCACTCTTAAGCCATGACACATGTTTCACACTTGAACTCTAAATAACTACAAGTGTGAAACAGAGAAGGAAATAGATGCTTCAGATAATTGAATGTAGGATGTCCCAAACATTGATGCCAACCAAATTTGATGTTTGTCATCCACTTTGGCACTAGAACTTGATGATTACTTGAACCTGAAACATCTGTATCCTCCATAGTAAAGATGTACAACCCCCAATTCTTTTACCATGACCAATTATCTTCTGAGTTTTAAGGTCTTGAAAATAACAATACGTGAGGTAGAAGTGAGCAGAACAATATAGAGTATCAAGTAGTTTTTCTATCGATAGAAGATTGCACTTAACATCAGAGATAAGTAGGGCATAAACCAGTGATAAAGTCGGAGTAAGAAAGATAGTGCATTCACCCTTCACAAGTGAAGGTGCCCATTTGCACTAGTAATATACGGAACACGTAACTTATCAAACACTTTAGGGTCACCAGTCACATGATCAGTGGCCCTAGTATCAATTATCCACTTCTTTGTTCCAGCAAGATGCAGAACAACATTATGATTATATTGAGTCATTTAGCAAAAAAACGAACAATAAAAGCACAAAAAATACGCAGTGAAATTGAGACAATTCATCATAAACACTATTCACGGCACTATAGCATATCACTGTTCATGATTTTTTTTTTTTTTAACAAAGCAAATCACGACAACACAAACTCTAACCGAACAATTAGGGCACGACACTAAGAAAAAGTGGACACAAAATTAAAGCACATAGGTCACCAAAAGCGAATTGCTATGATGAGTTGAATTGAACATAGTTAATATATAAACAATATTTTGAAATTTCTTATAGATTCATTAATTTCTAAAGTGGAGTATATATAGGAGTTACAATTGGTAGTACATATGCACCTCGTCGATGTGGGATAAAAGTGTTACAGTCTGTTCTGGAATTTATAGTATTTTATTTTTTGAAGGTGTAAAATGACCAAAATGCCCCTGGTTAGGCAATGGTTGACTTTTGTTGACTTTGATGTCGTGACACGTACGACCTTTTCTCTTACCTTATTCTTGTTGTGCTCGTTGTTACGAACGTGTGGACGCAAACGAAACGGAATTCAGAGTTGGACGAAGTTTCTGCGGAACGTTAATTTCAAGGGCATTCTCATAATTTCACGAGATTCGTATTTTTTTCAATTTGGGCTTTGGGTTCACTGGGACCCACCTACTGTCACTCACTCTCTTCTCTCGTGCAAACACTCTCACCCTCACTCTGTCTTCACACTATCTTTTTCCCTCATATCTTTCTCTCTCCCGTGCCTCTTCCCCCTAGCTACACACACACACACCCAATTGTTGCCGAGACCACCCAACCACCACCATCGTCGTCACCTCGACACTTCGATCATCATCATACTCACTGTTTTGCGAGATTCACACCAAAGAGGCAACAATCCTAATGTCCAGGAATGGACATGTTTTCCGACGAGATTGCAGGAAATTTGATGGCCCTCTCGTCCTTATCTCCTCGTTTTGGATGAAATCGAAGGCATGAATCAACTCCCCGTTGTCCCAAGATCCAGATTCGAGCTTTTCATGCTTGAATCTTCTGAAATCAAAGAAACCAAGAACCTCTATTTTGGGATGAGGCTTTCGAGCTATTTTTCGGCCACCAATCAGACTCATTTTAGGTAAAATCAAATTTCTCGTCTCTCTAGCTTCAATTTGACATATTATACGTTGAAAATGGTTGAGATTTGTAGCTTTTATGGCCTTGTGAAAATGTCCGACAAAAAACCTAGAATCCGGCGAGACTCCGTGACACACCCCGATCCGGATATCCACGTGTCAATATCGAGTCGAGATATGAACCCCAACTACGTGTCAATATCGAGTCGAGATATGGACCTCGATGCCATCACAATTTTCCAAAACCCAACATAATATATATTTTATACTTAACTCGTAAGGCATGGCATGATAGAAAAATAGTTCGCAAATCAACGTGGCAACTAACATAAATAATATAGGTTTCATAAAACAAAGCCCACTCACAGATACATAGTTGGGTCGTAGCCGCCTCACCTTACTTAACCCCTGTACTCCTCGTGGTAAGTCTCACCTATATAAGATATCATTATTGTAATGATTAAACTCATAAAGGTTACTAATTAAATTAATAAAAAGCACTTATTCTTGGTTCACTCAAATCGGAGGTCCGAAACACTCTGGAAAATATCATATGTACTGCCCTGAGGTAGTACACATCGTCAGGAGTCGCCTCACGTCGACAGAAGTCAAAAAACTGGTCTCATGCACCCCCACGTGCGGCTCACGGGTAGTCAAATTGAGCTGGTCAAACTAACGGCGTTAGATTTAACGGAAGATTCCAGTATCTCCATTAAATCTAACGGAATATTCCTAACGGCGTTTAAGGAATATACCTGAGAATATTCCCCGTCTGGATAGGGTTCAGGCCAGTTTGTACCAGTCGTCGGAGCCGCCATCCGCCGTCGCCGTCCAAGCTCGCCAGAAATTGGGAAAAACTTCAAAATTTTGCAACTTCTTCATTTCTCAACCATTTTACACGATCGACATGTCAAAATGAAGCTAGAGATGAGTAGAATGAGATTGTACCCATTTGGAGTTCAAAAAGTGGTCGGAAATGGGCGGAAAGTCACGGTCTACAACCCGAGGTCCAATCTACTCCAAAACACAACCAAATCGTATGAATTTAGTATGGAAAATCATCTACTCAACGAAAGGAAGCTAATGGTGATGGTTAGGAACATCACCTTGGTCGGGATTTGCAAGAAACTCGCCGAAAAAGCTCGGCTCTTCCGTGTGCGATTTCCGTCAAACGGTGGGGAGTTTGGGCAATCGGTTTGCACCGTTGAACTCAGTAAGTTACGACGAACAAAATGGTGGTAGTGGTTTGGCTCGGTTCAAAGAAAATGGTGTGATCATTGTGCACTGTGCATTTTTTTTTCACGAGAGAAGAAAGAAGAATGCAGAAAAAGAATAGTGAGGGGAAAAAGAAAAGGAAGAGATTTTTGCCAAATTAGGCCGAGCAACTAGATCTTGCCTGGTACACGCACCACCATATTTCCATAACATGAAATAAAATTTAAACATACATAACGTTTCTGTTACACATCGGATTTTCGTTCCGTTTGCGCTCACGCGTTCATAGTGATGGGTACTACAAGAATAAGGTAAATGAGAAGTCAAAATTTAAAAAGAACTCAAACGTCCACGTAAGACTTCCACTTAGCCCATTCAGGGGCATTTTCGTCAATTTACAACTTTGGTGAAATAAAATACAATAAAATTAGGGACGGGTCGTCACATTCCGGCTGCGAACGGCAGCCGACGGCGGCTGGCGGCCGATGGCTAGTTGCAGCTGCGAGCTAGTCCAGACCTAGCTCTAACGTCATCAAACCCAGTCCAGATCTAGTTGGACAGGAAATATTCCAAGGTATATTTCTTCTTCAGACTAACGGCGTTAACAGAATATTTTCTAACGCCGTTAGAATATTCCATTAAAGTTAATGGCACGTTGTTAACTTTAACAGCGCGTAACCCAGAGTGGTGACCATCCGCCGGCGCACGGCTACCCGCGGTGGCGTATTTGGATTTTCGGACACTGAAACCCTTAATTTGAGTTCCATTTTTCGTATTCTTCGTAGCTTTCGATTAGTTTACTAAGTGTAGTTTTTTTACTTTAGGAGTGACAACCCGAGGACTATGGAGAGCGTACAAGCAGAGATTTTAGAAAACTATTGTTTTTGCCCACACACACTTTTCGGTTTTTGCGCCCCTCCAGGTTTTTAGTAGGCTTTGGAGCTCTTGACGTCAGGACCCGATGGCATAGTTCCCACCTCAATGTAGGGATCTTTTCCTAGTAACTGTAATTATCACCTTCGGGTGATTCACTTTAGTATACCTTCCATTGTGTAAAGTTAGATGCTATGGTATTTTTATTGGTTCACACACACTTCTACACACTCAATCTTTATTTTATTCAAACTTCATTTTCTTACTTTATTACACTTCTTCCTTCAAATGGCTTTCGTCACTCTACGGGGTGGTCAGCCAACACACCTCGATTTTTGGGTGTTCACCTGTATATCTGAGTCGAGGCGTATCATTTACACTTAACTAATATTTACACACATAACTTGCAACACATATCATATACTATTGAGTTGTGTTGAGTTTATGATTCTTGAACAGTTTAAATGATCATTATCACGAATCAATAAAGACTCGACATACTTTTTGTATTGCAATTCAAACCATTGAAACTTTCTTTTGGTGAAGTAAATATTCAAAGTATAATTACTGGTGTGTGTGTCGTGTAATTGTAAATTATTATGTATTTTTATAGAGAAAAATGTGTATCTCATGACAGTGGCGGATCCACAAGGGGTTAAGGTGAGTCAGTTGACCCCTTGGATGCCCGGAAGACGATTGGGGAGAGCCATTGATGACCCTTTGGTTTTCTAGGTAGCGGGCATGTCGTGCACACCAGGTGTTCAACGAAATGCCCCAACCAGTCTCAGCAGCAGCTAGGCATCGTGCTCCTATGTGCAAGGCTGGCTAGGCTAGTGTGAAAAAGAACAAGTAACAGGTATATCATATTCATCGGAATCTGAAAATTGTATTTCGATGCAGTGGCGACGGTGAGAACTCGTGAGGAAGAAAATGGACTGTCCCAATTATGTTGTATTATTATAAGCTAAACGATGTCGTTTAGAATAGTACCTACCTTTAGTAAATCGCTAGGACCTTACTAGAGAGTTGCTTTTGTTTTTTTCTTCTTATCCCATCATCTTTTGCCCACTATCCCACGACTCCCACTACCTAAAAATTAAAACCAAAGCTAGGTAAATATTATCTAAAATTCGACCAAAAAACGTATTTACCCAAAAACTAAAATCTAAATATTTTTCTTTTAAGAAAGTTACCGAATATTATCTTTCATATATTTAACTTGTTTAATACATTATTTATTATTGTAATAGTTTAAGAAAGTTACCGAATATTATCTTTCATATACTTAACTTGTTTAATACATGATTTATTATTGTAATAGCTTTGAATCCTTACCCTCCTCTAAATAATATTATTTAAAAAAAAACGTTTTGCTAGGAATAAATAATATATGATTTATTTGGATTGCTAATAATAGTTTCCTAAACTTTTTCTGTTTTGAACCAATTTCTCATTATTTTCGATCAAGGTCAGCTTGATGATGCAGTTTTTATTTTTCTCTTTTAATTAAGTTTTCACTTATGTATAGTATGCGTTTTTAAGAGTACATCTCATTGAATTTCACTGGGGTGACATATATTTATTCTCACCCCCCTCAAAAAAAAAAATCCTATTAATCTTCCTTAATTTCTCAAGCAATAATATTTCGTATACAAAAACTTTCCAAACCTTTAAATCATGACCTCTTAAGATGAAATTCATGAATCCGTCACTGTGTCATGAGGTATATTCTTTTAACACTCAATCATCAAGTGACCATGTCATGCAAATGCAATGTACTACAAAGGTGGCAGGGATTCCTTCCATTGTAAAACTGTTAGGTAGGACATAGCATCTTTGATCATTTGATTAGTATTGTATGTAAGTAGGTAGCTTAGAAGGGATTTTTTTGCATACCCTGCAATATTTTGTATTTGAAGTATTTTAATCGTTAATTTATTTGTTTTAAAATATAAAAATTAAAATTCAATGGTTAAAAAATTTGAAGTACACATAAAAAAATTTTAGCTCAGAGAACGAGTGCTTCCATGGGTGAGGGCATCAAAGACACAACAACACCAAGTGGGTTGGAACTTGGAGGGAGCCATGGGAGAATGAGGCATGAGACTTTCTTATATACTCCGGAGTATTTCATACTCCGGATATTTTAATCGTTCTATTTTATTTTAAAAAATAAAACTTAAAATTTAATAATTCAAAATTTCAAAATACGAGAATACTCTGAAGCATAAAAAAAAATTTACTTATCCACCAGTGGAACCCAAATGTTGGGGGTGAGAGAAGGTTCCGTGGGCTCCAGTACAAATGCGGCGAGACGCAGCTTTGCAGCACCAAAAGAAAACCCCCCATTTCCAACCTTCCCGAGTCCTGCCCTCTCCTGCCTAGTGACTCAACCACTCACTCCTTTCTTTTTTCCATTTCTTTTATTTACTTAAAGGGATAATTAGGTTTAACTTGAAAAAGATATGAGAAAAAAGAATTGTAAATTGGTGGCTGGCGTCAAATATTCCCTAGAAGCCATATTTAAACATTTTTAAAATATGAAGTTAAATATGAGGTGATGGTGCTCAAGTGGATCCCACCCACTCCCAAGATAGGAGGAGGTAATGCTGATTAATGCTCAAGTGGATGAAAGTCTATAAATAAAAAAGTAGAACTAAAATATCTAAATATGATTTATCATCATTACAGTTGGGTAATACTTTTCTTAACTTATAAGATGATAGTTTCAAGTTTACTCATTTAATTTTATTGATGAGTTCAATATTTGATTAGTATGTTAACTTACTGTGTGGCTTATCTCAAAGTATGATGAGGTAAGTGTTCAAATCCTACCTCTTAAGTTGGGTTTGGTACGCGAAAAAAATTCATAAAAAATTATTTCTCATGTCTTTTTTTTAGGAAGAAAAATGTAAAATTTATTTTCTATGTTTAGTAACGATGGGAAATTACCTAAGAAATATTAATTTTTTTAAATGTAATGGGCATTTTTTATTATCAATAAAGACATACTTGTCATAGAAAATGACTATCAGTGTTTTTTTTTTTAAATGTAAAATAACATTTATAATAAGACATTATTTCATAATAATTTTATATTTATATAATTAATATATAGGACAGCCAAAATCGACGCTGACAATGGTCCGTACTATCTTGGCTTGCCATTGGGTGAAAGGGACGCACAAACTACAAGCATCGTAAGCAGTGGGTCCCCGCCAAAAACAACCCCTTTTGATTCCTTCTCCATCTCTACAGTTTAGTTTCTGAGTTTCTCTCTCTGCATCCATTAAAATAATACTATATATACGTACGCCCCTATCCGTTCTCCAAAAGCCGCCTCTGCCGAAAGCCGCACCAAGTAGCCTGCCTTAATTTTTTAGCTTCATCATTGCATTTGTGTAACTATGATTTTTACCCTTCACTATTCATGTTTTACTGCAGTAGTTCCACTCTTGTCAAATGTTTGGGTCAAACTTTAATGGTACGTATTATTTAATAATATGTACTTTTGAATGGTTTAAGATTCATTTAGGGCTCACCGAATCTAGACCATTCAACGGCAGTACTATTAAATGGTACGTACCGCCTAAAATTTTTCTCAAATGGTTGAAATATTATGTTTTTTTTTTACTGTGGATCTAGCATAATTCTAGGTTAAAATAAGAATATTCCTAATGATGTGGTTACATTAGTAATTTCGTAGTTTGACACAGCATAAGAATATTGGCAAAACTACAACTAGCGTTAACCAAGGAAAATTATTCATAGTAAAAACAAGGTAAGCTTGAACGTTGACTCGCGATTCTAAAAATTATGGACGGTGATATGATTGTGTGTCGGAATGAAAGCTCTCATTCCATGTTTTGAGATGAATGATGAGTTATATGCTTGATTGTTAGGAAGAAATGGGAACTTATGCATTGCCAAGCAAGCATTTCAACATTTTCTTGAAAAAACATAAAGGATAAGTGTGGACCATTTGTCTAGTAATTTTGGAATGGTGGGAGAGATTTTGTGGTTTCAGATCTAGGCTTTGAGTTGAATGATCCAAAAGGACCTGAGAATGTAGGAGTTCTCTCCAACTACGCAAGCATTCATATAATACACACTTCTATACTTAATCAATCAACTGCGATTCCTTAACCAAGTTTTTCGGTATAGACTATTGGGTACAACTTAATTGATCATTCTAATTTCTAACTCCCAATTGGAGCTTCTGCACTTTTCAAACAATTAAACCTAAAACGTCAATGATCTAGAACATTTTTTTTCACCAGTGTGTTTATTAAGACAAATGGAATTGAAAAAGTGCAGATTCTACCTCAAAGTCCGTAATTCAATACCTGAACGCACTAGTTGAACCCGTTCATTTTTCATTTAACGATTAATGACTTTCTCAATTTCAAGCAAGCAAGCATGCGTCATAAGAGTAACAATGCTAACACTCCTGACCATCTGCAATTCAAACTGATAACTTATTTTCCTTATGCTCACATTACATAAAGGTGCATAGAATAAAAATTGAGCGTTAAAATTCTAGTCTCATTACCTGTGCTGCTATGCAAGAAATGAATATGAGAGTTTGGGTCGAATTCAAAACCTCTCACTGTCGCTCGTAGATCGTAGATTGCATTAAATTCTTCACCAAATGTATTAAAGAGAGGATCAAATCAAAAGAGAGACCTAGAAGGGTTGGTAAAGCTCAAGGGTAATAATTAATGGGTACCAGGGTTTGGTCTGACTCGGCACCAACACACATTACATGCAAGTTGAGGAGGAGTTAAAAGGACGAGGCAGAGCCAACCAGAAAAAAATTCCCTGCATTCATTCATAGCCTGCCTGACATAAAGTCAAATAATAAACTCTCTCATCTCAGAATTCTGAAATTGGAAACCAAAATTGAGACACAAAAAGTAAAAACAAGAAGAGGATTTAACAGCATTAATATTTATATTTATTAATGTCACACTGACACAGAAGTCCTCCATATAGATTAGCTAAAAAGACTAAAACGTAATTAAGAAGCAGATTAAAGACCACCGACAAACTCTCATTTTTCTCTCTCTTTTTTTTTATCTCTATAAACAGTAAGAACAAAAAAAGAAGAAGAGAGAAATCCTGTGCCGGAGATCAGCAAAAACTCGCCGGACATGGATTCCGGGAAAACCCCAAAGAGATAAAACTAGGGATATTACAGCAGAGAGAGTATATAGCCGCACGTGTGAACGTCAGATTCACCAGCAAAAAAATGGCGGGGAATGGAAGACTCCTCAGGGGAACAAGTTGAGAAGCTTTCTCTCCGGTCCGACGGCGTAAGAGTACGGGTGGTGATCTGCGAAGCCACTCTCGAAGCACGTGGTGACGCCGGACTCCTCGGAGTTCATAGACGGAGTTCCGGGTCGTCGGGTCTCGGGTTTGGGCTTGGGTTTGAAAGACATGGTCGGGGTCAACCGGAGATCCAGATCCGCCGCGTGATGCTGGAGCTGAAGTAATTTAGTGGACGACTCATCGTCCGCGGGGGATCGCTTGCGTTTCGGCGAGGAGGCCCTGGCGGACCGGGAGCTGGTGAACCGGGAGGACGTACCGGAGTTGTGACTCGGATCTCGGAGCCTCCACATGTCCGTACAGTTAGTGACGCCGCCGACGTCGGCCTCGGAGGCCTCGTCGGGAGTGGACGCTCCCCCGAGTAGCTCGGGAATCGGCCGGAGCGTGCCGCCGCGGAGAACGGTCTCAACGGCGGCCTGGCAGACGTGCCAGTTGCCGGTCCAGAGCAGCCCAACAGCTCCGTTGACCGGGTTGACCGTACGGCCGCAGGCCTCAAACAACAGGGACTGAAACAGAACTGAAAACAAACAAACAAAAATCAGAAACGAAGAAATCGGGAAACGGAGTAGTAAAAACGAAGGGTATAATCGGAATAATTACGAACCGGGACGTTGGGAATCGGGGACGGCGGAGATGAAGGACATGAGGCCGGCGCGGCCGAAGAACTTGGCGACGAAGACGGTGGCGTGGCCTTGGGCTTCGGGGGTTTCGATCCACTGGAGGCAGGGGCGGAGTATGCAGGACTCGCTGCAGCCCTTTCGGAGAACTCGACAGCCGTTGCAACTCATGATAATAATCGTTGTTCTTGTCGTTGAGAGATGTCTGGTTGTGGAAGTGAATCAGTCAGAATTACATGAGATTTCTTTCAGTCCAAGAAAAGTAGAGAGAGAAACAGAGAGAAGGTTGGAGAGAGAGAGAGAGAGCAGGGGCGAATTAAGCTAAGCTGGCCAAGGAGGGCTGGGGAGGGTGTTATATAAATGGAGAGAGGAGAGAGGAGAGAGGAGAGGGAGAGAGGGGTGTGTTGAGAAGTGGGGGTGTTTGGGTAGAGAGAGAAGAGAGAGATGAGGAGATTCCAAGGAGTTGGGCGAGAGCGGCTCCGTGTTTCCGCGCAGGATGTTCCTCCACCGTTGGATTCTTTGCTTTTGATTGTGGGAACACTAGAGAGTGGAATGTGGATTATATTGATGGGATTGGATATTGGGTAATAGCTACTAGCTGCTTTCCTTTTCATCTCATTTTTTTGCCCCTTCGCTTTGCATCTGTAGCCCTTTTGGCCCTTGGCTTTTCTTTTTCTAATCTTCCACTTGCATAGGAGGGTTGCGTCACTCGCACAATAAATGAAATCAATAATAAAAAATATTTAACAATTATAAGGGAAAAATGATTTCCAAACGTTTTTCAGCTCGTACACACTTCTGTTTATATTTTAGATCTAAAATAAATAGATTTGAGGAGAATTAATAAATGGTAGTAAAGATGAGTGCGCAGAAGTGGAAATTATTTTTAAAAACAGGCCATCTTTCACTCTTCATTGTTGTCATACAAAATTAATACAACATTGTTCTGACTCTTTACCTGCAAAGAACACTTTGAATTACAAATTGCATTTTTTTAGTCATTACCTGCAATTCACAATTTAATACACACAAATAAATAACAAGTTAAAAACATAAAACTAAAATTTTAGATAGCATATCGAATTGTAATTTGCAATCAGAAAGCCAGACATTTTTTCAAATCATAATAACGTATATTTTTTGGTATTAGATTCATTATTATCAATAGAATGAAATGGATTGGTCCATGACTCCATAGTATTGGTATGGGTATGGGGTGCACATGTAGGGCTAATATTTAAGCATAATATTAACTATTAGTTAATTAGGGAGAGGATTATTGCCTATTTATAAATTAATAATAGATGGCATTTGATAGTGGGGAAGGTCTAAAGGGATAAGGTATTTTAAAAGGGGATTAATCATTGAGGGCTTTGCTTTGTGCGAGATCAGGAAGCACACACAATTACAAAGCAAAATAAATATTGGCATTGCTTAGGATTTCGAGGAGTTTTTTTGACTGAAAGAATATTGGGTGTGAGATTCTGAAGTGCAATCAAAATTAACCGTGCATGCCATTGCCTGGGTGGGGGTGGTATGGGGGCAAGTCAACAATTATGAGGGTTCATCTTTATTATATATATATATATATATATAGAGAGAGAGAGAGAGAGAGAGAGAGAGAGAGAGAGAGAGAGAGAGAGAGAGAGAGTTTTGTATCATGCTACCAAAACATGGAGTAACATGGAGGGAGGTGCATATGTTTTAGATTCTCTCAAGATTTTAAAGTTTTTATTTCTTGGACAAATTTTTTAAAGTCACATTATTCTTTTTGAGGTTTCAACTCAAGTAATAGCAAAGATTTGAATAAACCTTTTAAATTTAAAGGAGTGGTTCAAAATATTTATCTACTTAAGGACCATATGAGCATCCTTACTTTAACCTAGTACAATTAAGCAAATACGAACGTAATCAAGTAAGCACCTAAATTTGATTCCCTTCTTGAAATTAAGATTGAATTATAGAATATCATTACCAATAAAAAAAACCTAGGGATATGATACCTAAGTGAAGCAAATTTCAATCAAGATTCTAGGTGAGAATTCTTTATGATGATCTTAGAGGACATTAATATAAATTTTATCACATTAAATATAGTTTTTTTTTCTTTAAAAAGGGGCCCAGCTGATGGTCAAGTCACGGCAGTCCACCTTTTCAGGGGCCGAGAAGACTCACATAGTCATTTCAGCCTCCTCCTGGCCACCATCGTGTGATTCACTATTGCCAAGAATCAAACTCAGAATGAGCTGAGTGGAATACAGGCATGAAATTCGCCCCAATCACTGGACCACCCCGTAGTGGTTGATTAAATATAGTACCCTTCAGCACATGAACTTTGACTCAAGGAAACTCAATAATAGGTAACTTAATTTAATTTAATTAAGCATCCAATCAAGAAACTCAATAACAGGTAACTTAATTTAATTAAGCTTTTTTAAATCTTCTATAACGGGAAGGGAGAAGTTAATTGCAGAAAGTTACAGGCACTTCGATCCAAAGAAGTTTCCAAAATAAAAACTTTGCTAACATGCATGCATAGCGGCAGCTGGCATGTTTATATATCCCTACACGTAAGGCTGCGTTTTTTCACACATTCAACGTGAGGGTATATCTTGTAAGCAACAACTCATTTGTGTTTGAAAGTATTGTTGTTGTTGGATAAATCATGCTTATGGACTTGTAAAATGATCGATGAACTTGTAAAATTTTAGTTTTTGTGACAAAAAAAATTAGAGAGATAGCTAAACGAAAAAATTTGATCACCATGATGGCTTTACAAATGGAGGCACATCGACTGTCTCTAGCAATATACTTACGCATGAGAATAGAGTGTAAAAACGCGCCATAAATTGATATACATGTTGAGAAAAAACACGAACTTTTATACATGTACACTTTTCTCTTTGGACCAAATTTCGCTCGTTCATGACGTTTATAGCATCGCCCCAATTTTCTTTGATATTAACTTCATCACACTGTAACTTTTAGGTGCAGGATTTTATCTTAAAAGACCTAATTAACTTAAAGACTCACACCTCCTATATTTATGATGAAACAATTATACTTGATCCATAATTTGTAACAATTACGAATAAGATAATCAAAACAAACTTTCAATTTTGTATGTTCATTTCTATGTTGTTATGTAATTGACTTTGTTCTCTTCAAAACGAAGTGCCTTCTTCATCAAGGTTTCCTTATCATCGCCGCAGCCTCTAAAAAGGTAACAGCATCAAATTATAATATGTAGAAACATAATATATAATAATTCTCTCCTTAAAATATTAAGAAGAAAAAAGGTTCATTTCATTTGGCCAAGAAGAAAGCATCTAATTGGAGAGTAATAATGTTTTGTTTTTCTTTCTTTTAGGGTTATACAAGCATCTGATTGACTTGTGAATAATTGAAGATTTAGTCCTTCACGGTTTAAACAAGTAGTTATAGCGGCTCATCCCACTAACAATACTTGGGGATTACAACAGTTTTTTTTTTTTTTTTTTTGTCAAGGGGATTACAACAGTTGAATAATATAAGAATTCCACTTCTCTAATTACACCCAGTTGGTTGCACTCTCTTTTTTTTGAAATCTTGACATTAACTTCAGTCATAACGCACTCTGGTATCTATAACACAACTTTTACGTAGAATTACTTTTTCTATGATTATCCAAATTCAGCTAAAACAAAACTTGGCTCCTTAAGATTGAGGAGGAGTTCTTCCTCAAGATACTTTGAGACTGATGCACAAAATTTCGTCCTTATGATCGAAACCGCTCATATTATAAATCACTTTGTAAAGATTATTTCTGCAAAAAATCAGTATAGAATAAGATCGTTTAGTCAATCAAATGTAGCAACTAGATAAACAGATCAAAATGTTTTTATCGTATCCGACTATTTGTTTTTATACAATTGGGTGACTTAACAATATCATATATATTTTTTTTTTAACAAAAATAATTTTTGTATAAATATTTATAATATGAACTGTTCTAAAATAATTCAATGCAAAGACTTTCATATGGCTTTGGTCCTTTGGGGCATCATCATCACAAACCACAATTTTTTTCAGTATATTTATGGCACAAAATCCAGTTCTAACTACCAACAAAATGATCCATTTATTTTGTCCTCAGTCGAGATACGTATCTTTTTATGAAACATTTTTCTGCACAAAGGATCTGCAATGTTTTTGAAAAAATCTACATAACTGAGCTGCTGGTGATTAATAAATGGTCCATGATCCGTATTAGCCTAGAAAAGTGGCACCAGTTGGCACTAGTAGTAGTGCTGCAGGCAGAGGGCGACCGCGCAAGGCATGCACTTTCCATGAGGGACTGTACCTAAATGACCCCAAATGACCCTTTACGCCATATATGGATATTTAGATGTTCATTTTGGATAGAATGCTTACATAAATTTAACTGTTAATAGTTAGATTTTTTTAATGATTAATGGTTAGATTCGTGTAAGTAGATAATGCTTGTAAACATTCTAGCTTATCCCGTTCATTACACCTACAATTTCTAATCGATAATGCATTGCATCATATGAAAGAAATTTAGGTATCGGTGTCTCACTACATCAATTGTTGGACACATCTCACAAAGTTTTTGACTTATTTGGTCTCACTCAATCTCACATTGATCTCACCTGGTGTAAGAACAGTTCTAATCAAAACGCTTTACCGAAGAGCATTGCATCATAGGAGAAGAAAAAAAATGTTGCTCAAGTCACTTGTCTTGTCGGACAGCTTTCACAAACACATGAGATCTTTTGTATTTTAGTCTTCCACAACCTCACACTAATCTCACTTAGTGTGAAAACGGTCATAATCAAGCAACCTTGCTGAAGTGCATTGTATAATTAACAAAAATAAAAGGTACAGATGCATGACAACATTATCCATCAAATACCACTCACAAAAACATGAAACCTCCTATATTTTAATCTCATCCTACCTCACATTGATCTCACATGAGATAAGAACTGTCTTAGTCAAACAACTTCATCGGGTGGTTTATCTCACACCAAAGGTCTCAATGATAAGCACCTATAGCTAGAAAAATTTGGAAGCTGGAACACGAGAAAAACTTACATGGAACGAGTTTACTGTCAAATGGCGTCCCGTATTCAATAATACATTGTTAAGTGTAACATTTTCTCCACATGACAATATATTATTAGATTGAAATGTCACTTGGTGATGAATCCGTTTCATATAAGTTGCTCTCATGAAACACATGCAATGTATTAATTTAACACTGCTTGAAGTCATTGATTCTTTTATAGTTCTTTAATAGAAAGGAAGTGATTAAGAAAATTAATAAACAAAAATTGACAACATCTTAAACTGTGATTTGAGATGTAAATCCATTCAATCATTATTGGTAGGAGTGAAAGAAAGTGTTATTTAGGAGGAAATAGTAGGAGTGTCCTACAATAGTCTGATGAGACGTGGCGTTCTTATCCCCAGCGCGAAGCATGTCACCCTCCAACTTGCATGTGCCGACAATTTCCAAAATTCCAAGTAAACCACAACATGTACAAACACAAGATTATCAGAAAAAAAATAATATAAAAATATAAAAAAAATTACAGCAACCTCTTCAGATTTTGCCTTATCGTAAAAGCAATTTATATGAAATAAATTTATTATTATATAATTTTTATGAAACAAATTCACTATTATATAATTTTTTTTGATTTAATAATATATTATTATGTAAAAAAAATATACACATGACAATACATTATTAGTTCAGAATATCTCGTGACAGTCAACGTATTTCATGTAAGTCCTCATGTAGACAATACATTATTAGTCCAAAATATCTCGTGACGGTCAATGCATTTTATGTAAGTCCTCATGTAGGGTATGTAGCTCTATGCTATGCATTCTTTTGTAGTGTAGTTAAATTACTGGGTTATTTTATTTGAGTGACTGTAGAAAATGTGCTGTTTTAGGCAATTGATTGACTTAATTCCTCCTCTCCTGAGCCGTAGGCATGGGATTGGGGGGTCACTTTCGAGCCTGACTTATGAAACATTACTCCTGCAACATTGTAAACAACACGTAACTTAAGCTGCGAGGAAGTAAAGGTTTGATAAAAAAAACAAAACAAAATTTCTACAATAACGAATTATTCTACTAATTTATTTTACTATATGACGGTGATGATTAGCTTAAGATACTGCTAGAATAAGCATGAATTTTTTTTCCCTTCCTTCTCATGGGCTTGAGTTTTAGCCTTTGGTGATACTTACAAGAATGCAGATGTTAATTTAGAAATTAAACCCTTTAACTCAAATTGGACTTTTGGTGGTATAAGAGTTTAATTGGGACATTTTGAATTATCGATTTAAAGATTAGAATGACAACAATTTCAAGCTTATGCTGCCATGCATTTGAAAGTTTAATATTTGTCATCAGTTTTATTTGAAAACTTAATGCATTGGGTTCTTTATATTTGAATTTTGGAGAAATGTTTGAGTGTAAAGGTTACAACATTATGTGATACTATTAAGATTAGGATTAGAGAAGCCAATTAACCTTTTTCTTATTGTTTTATCCATGCAAAAGTGTGGGGGAGTGAATTGAACATAAGATCTCAGGTGCGGTAAATGCTCTTAACAATTTGAGCTACAAATCTCTTGTTATTTGGTTCACTCTTTGACCTCACTTTTTCACAATAAGTAAAAAACTACAAACTACCATAATAGTTAATAATCATGCGAATTACACTTGCATTTACAATGGAAAGAATCAAACTCCTAACCTATCCTAATCTTAACCCTAATTCTTATTATTTGGTCCTTCAATCCTTGTTAAGAAACTAAAATTTTCAATATGTATGGTCTTGGAGATAACACGCATTGAAAAATATGGAAAATATGTATAGGAGCAACTAATCTAGTAATTACAAGTACAGTGAAAAGAATCGTGAGATATCATTAGACTTGATTAGAACACATCTGGATTATTTTATGAGAAAAATTTACAATATTACGTTATAATTAATGTAACGTGAAATAAACTTATGAGATTAAAGAAGAAAATCATACATTTTTGTCACCTCGATTAACATATTAATATCCCGATGCACTTAACAGCACGGTGTATTATCGCACAACTATGCTATGATATATAATCCGGTCGGCCGCAAAAGAGTGAAGAAGTTGGATCAGTGGCTTTGCCTTTTTGCAGGTAGGGACAGACTCTGGTCCTGTTGGTCAGTCACAACAAAACAAAGAGAAACTCTTAATTTGGTGAATTAATTACTTCATCTCTGGTACATAGATAAGGTATTTGACAAAAACTCCAAGTCCGTATACATACCTAGTCTGAGAGATAATGTTAGCAATGTAATTTTACTATTTGTTGAGCTGAGCGTGAAGGATAAGTTAATGGTGTGAGAGATTTGTTATCACGCTCTGCTTTAAGGTAAACTAAACACGCTTAAATTCTTGAGTTTAGTAGTTTACTATTTTGTCTTTTAAATTTAAACAATATATTCACATTAAGAGGTGAGAGATCTGGGCAGACTAGATACACGACGAGTCAATGATAATAATTTGACCAAATTTACCATCAATGATAATTAAATCTAAAACCTTTCACTCAAAATTAAAAAAAATACCACTAAATTGTACTAAGTAGCGAATGCAATTTATTTTTAATTCTTATCTAATATTTCACGTATCATTCGAACATAATTGACACAATAAATATACCATTTTATCATCTATCACTCGTTGGAATAAGAGGCATGCACCATAAAAAATCTAAACAAAAATTAAAATAATTTGATGTAGTAGACTGAGGATGACAATGCTGATGAAGTTGAAGTAACATGTCCAATTACCAAGATAAGATTCTTAATCTAATTAATCATGTCAGTAATAGGTCAAACTTCAATGGTACGTACCATTAAATGGTACTTACTGTTGAATGGTTTAAGATTCATTTGGACCTACCGCAAATTAATCTGAATCATTCAACAGTCGTACCATTAAATGGTACGTACCACCTAAGATTTTTTCGCAGTAATCCCAATTCTCAGTAGTTTACACATCATAATCCAAATTCCTAATCAAATAATTACAAAACAGCAGTTGGGACCAGCCATCAATCAAAGTAAAAGAGAGCAACAATTTCTCTATAAGAACAAACCAAAGCTCAAGTCATCATACACAAAATGGCAGCAATATCCTTAAGATTCCGATTTGTGGGGTCCTCTAAGAAGGCAACTTGGGTTAGATCGTAGCCAATTCCCATCCAAAACCCGAAAATTCAAGAGCGCACCAACGTCTGACATACATTGCAGAATTTAACAGTTAAACGCGCACTCAAGAATTCAAGGGTGGATATAGTAGGACTCCGAAAACCAATCGGATAGGCATCTGCAGTACAGAATTTCAAATTCTTTTTGATGTTGAATGAAAGTGTACGACGTTTAAATGAAATCAAAGACCACTAAAAAAAATTAACTAAGTGCAATACAGGGGATTATTCTTTAATTAGTGGCTAAACTTTTTCCATAGTTCTATAAGCAAAATGTTCTTATTCTCGGGCAAATCCATATGAGCACAAATTTGCAAAAGAAACCGTGACAAAATCTCAATCAGTTCGTAGTGGTCCATCCACTTGAAGGAAAAAAGAAAAGTAATGACTAATAAGTGGTTCCTATCATGGCTGTCAATTTTCCATCTTGAGATGAATTTTGAAAGTTTCATATGATTTCATCCACAACAAGGAATCTTACATCTAATTTTACCTTAACTTTCCTAATTGCATTCAACAGAGATCAAAACAGCGAAACTCGGAGAGACTCGCTGAGTCATGGCATCGTATGGACCGAGACTGGTTGTGCCTATTGACGTGAAGAAGAAGCCATGGGAGCAGAAGCTTCCTCTTCACAACCGGTGGCACCCGGACATACCACCAGTGGCAGAAGTGGCAGCTGGAGAGGTGTTTCGGGTTGAGATGGTGGATTTCAGTGGGGGTGGGATTACCAAAGAGTACACTGCAGAGGACATCAAACATTCCAATCCTTCCATTGTGAGTTCCCCTACATATTCATGTGTGTTTTGCATCTTTTCCACTTCTATTGAGTTCCATATAGTTTGGATGAGCGATAGTTAAAACCGAGTTCTATAAAGTTCAGAAGAGCGAAAAAATGATATGAATTGTATGTGCAGAGTATCATGCAGTTCTACTTTTCCAACCAAACATCCTCAAACATAGCATGATTGCAGATCTACATGTTTCTGGGGAAAAAAATTTAAATGCTGGATTGGTCGGTCAAGTGAAAAATAAGCAAATTGTTGTGTTGTATTTGTCCTATGTTGAAAACTTGAAAGGTAGTTGGGGACCCTTAGAAAAATATGTCACCCCATTTGTCATCCAGCAATTGTATGGATATCATGGTCCTTCCTCTTCCTCCAATAGATGTGAGTTGACCTAATTGTATAGAACATACATCCCTATGCTCCCTGTTTTCCCACTAATTCATCTATGGCTCCCCGGACTCCAAAACTAGTCGTGCCAGTAGACCTGAACAGAAAACCATGGCAGCAAAAGCTACCGCTTCACAACCGCTGGCACCCTGACATACCCCCGGTGGCTGAGGTCAAAACCGGTGAGGTCTTTAGAGTCGAGATGGTAGACTGGACTGGAGGTACTATAAAAGATGATGACTCTGCACTAGATATAAAGTCCATAGACCTCTCAACTGTAAGTATGGTTTTATCCTAATGTTACAAAATATAAAACCCTATAATTCAAGTTTGTGAATATAAACCAGCAGTTAAATAGTTTTTAAACCAATCGAAGGTCTGAAAAAAGGTAAAACACGTTACATATAGGATCCAGTTAAGATCTCGAGTCTACAAATTAATATTATCTTGATCATCAGACGCTGGTCGTGTATAATCTTATCAGTAGTACGAAGAACAAGAACATCTAGAATGGTAATTTAACGTAACAGATAATAAATTTCAAACTTGTGCAGGTTCATTACCTCAGTGGGCCGATTAGAATTTTGGATAGGGATGGAATTCCAGCACAGCCAGGTGATCTTCTGGTAGTTGAGATATGCAACTTGGGTCCTCTCCCAGGAGATGAATGGGGTTTCACAGCAACATTTGACAGAGAAAATGGTGGGGGTTTTCTGACTGACCATTTTCCTTCTGCAACCAAAGCTATTTGGTATTTCGAAGGGATATATGCCTACTCGCCTCACATACCAGGTGAAATCTCAACCTATTTCCTTTTCTTGTGCCAGTAACGTTATTAAAAGATTCATAAAGGTACTCCTCCCTAGTGTTTAGCTAAGCCTATAAAACAAACAGAAAGTAGTGCTACAAGTGTTGCCACTAACGTACTCTTGTATATGCATGGCAGGAGTGAGATTCCCAGGGTTAACCCATCCCGGAATAGTTGGAACAGCACCGTCAATGGAACTCCTGAATATATGGAATGAAAGGGAGAGAGAACTTGAAGAAAATGGACTCAAGTCTATGAAATTATGTGAGGTTTTGCATCAACGACCATTGGCTAACCTACCATCAACAAAAGGTTGCGTCCTTGGAGGGGTATGCTACATTGAAAACTATATAGCTTAGGGTATCAAAGTAACGATGAAAAATCTCCAACACGACTAAATTTCTATAATACCTTTGCTGCATGCTAAGAGATTGTAAAAATCCACAGCCTACTGCACAGAGACAATAACCATGCTGTCCAATTGTTACCTATAAAATCTTGTTATACTAACACATACTGGTTATACATAGATCAAAGAGGGCACTCCTGAATGGGAAAAGATAGCCATGGAGGCTGCAAGAACAATTCCAGGAAGAGAAAATGGAGGCAATTGCGACATAAAAAATCTTAGTAGTGGTTCAAAGATATACCTTCCAGTATTCGTTGAAGGAGCAAATCTCAGTACTGGTGACATGCACTTTTCCCAGGGTGATGGTGAAATCTCATTCTGCGGGGCAATTGAGATGAGCGGTTTCCTGGAGCTCAAGTAAAAATTTCACATCTCATCTCTTAACGTTACTATATCCAAACCAGAGGCTTTGTGAGGAAAGGCTGGAGCTGGTTATAAAAGCTAAACTTTCTACAACACAATGCAGACACACACATACGGATAAATAAATACATTGCATAATACATAACACAATTCAGAGTTTACCCTATATACGATTATGTTATCAGGTGTGAAATTATAAGGGGCGGAATGAAAGAATACCTCACACCGATGGGGCCCACTCCCCTTCACGTGAACCCAATCTTTGAGATAGGCCCGATTGAGCCAAGGTTCTCAGAATGGTTGGTGTTTGAGGGCATCAGTGTTGACGAGAGTGGAAAGCAGCATTACCTAGATGCAACTGTGGCGTACAAGCGTGCAGTACTCAATGCTATTGACTACCTCTCTAAATTTGGATACTCCAAAGAACAGGTTTTCGACCTCTCTCCTTATCACATAGACAATTCCCCACAAACTCACAATCACAAGCATACACCAAGACACCAAAAGACATGCCTACCTAAATATATTATTGTAGTCTTCCTTACTGTTATAGCATCTGTCATGTATCAGAGCTATCTTCTGTTGTCATGCTGCCCGTGTGAGGGAAGAATTTCCGGAATAGTTGACTCTCCCAATGCTGTTGCAACCTTAGCAATCCCAACAGCTATCTTTGACCAGGTAACTATTTCTGGCAAAGCCTCCTACAGATTTATATTACCTTATACTAATACTACAACTTTACCATCTGCAAAAATGTTTCCAGTTATAACTGGCTGCTATTTTACACTACCTATTCAGACTACCGAAATTACAATAGCTACGTACCTAGATGCTTAATGCAATAGCTTATATTCTATTCATGCAAAAATGTAAATCTACCAACACTGTTGCAATAGCTACGTATCTAGATGATATTACATACAAATATAAATAAGAGTTCTCTCCTGATGTTTTTCACAATATATTCATGGTTCAAGAAGCAAAAATGAGCTCATCTAGTCAAAAAACCAAAGTAATCACAAAATATAAGAACTCAATTACACAGTACACTTATATTCTACTTTAACTTGGATGATCCCTCAATCCATATTGATAAGAGAACTCACTAATGCTCAAAAAGGTCTAAGCTATCAATAGAAGTCGTAATTGATCAAAAACTTTTTCTTGTGTACACCAAGGTTTTTTTGGTCGATCACAAACAGAAATGGTTTGTCATAAAGCCTATTGATATGTATAAATTATTTTCTCTAAATGCACAGGATATTCGCCCAAAAGCAAACAAGGTGCCTGTTGGTCCCCGGATAGTGAGAAAGCCAGATGTCCTAAAATGTACTTATGATGGAAATTTGCCAACGACAAGGAACCCTAGCTCTGCAACATAACTATCATCAAGAGTGCTCAGTAAATAAAAGACATTTCGGCCTATATTTTTCATGCCTACCAAGTCATGCATGTATTGGCAATGGCATATATAGAAGGTAGAACTGAACTGCCAAAGAAAACCGTCCACATTCTATGCAAGCAGTGCATGTACATTGTAATAGGGTAAAAAGATCACGAACAAATCATGCAGCAAAAAGTTCAACCCTATTTAGCCTATCACTTCAAGTTTGAATAACGAAAAACTATTATAACAGCAGCAGGTAAATGTTTAGACTGGATCTGGAAAATCTGAACAAGGCACTAAAGTATACATAGAATATGCTTTCGTCATCGGTCTGATGTCTAGCATGCTATTGCCGCTCCTCATCAGCTGAGTCTACTTACACATCAACTACTTAAATTGGCAATAATCTTAGGATTGATTTTCACTAATCATCTTCTAAACGGCTAAATTGCCAATATATAACAAGATAATCTTCTCAGGGTAGATCAGAGCCATGATATATGTTTATACATAGATGGTAATTTTTACTGCATATAAACCAATTTGAGGAACAGACACCTGCAGGAGTAGTGTTTACAATTGGACTCTGACTTTAAGTGAGATTCAGTGGATTCATAAGATAAAAATAAGCAAAAACCATGCACCAATTTGAACACCAGATCTCTTATTATGCAATGCAATTCTCTGATCACAAAAAATACTAAACGCCTGCTGCCACATTCAAAAGGCATTAAAATTCGTATGTTCACTAAAATCACAACAAAAATTGACACATGGTAAAGAAAGTATTTCAGTCAGAAACTACATACTAAATCATTGAGTTACGATAACATTCTTGATCTTCATTTGTTCAACAATTTAACTAGTTGAACTATGCCAAATTATAAAAGCCGCAACACTTCCAAAAGGAAATAGGATGTCAGAAATTGTTTCATACTAATCCAAAGACTTTAACTAGAAACTTCAAAGCCAAAATTTTTCCTTCCTCCCAATGACATATATAGCAAAGGTGTACGATGAGATATAGTGCACTCAATAATATATAGAGAGGGTTCGATGGTGTTGCAGAGCAGGACACTGAATGCCAAAAGACCAAAGCCAAAGGTCTAACTCAATACTCAGTACCTGAAAAAGAAACCCCCACAAGTAAATCAAAGGGACTTGATAGAGATGATAAAGAAAAGAAAACTGATGCAGGCTACAGTTTCAAGTGCAAAGGAACAACATGGTCCGACAACAATTCACTTGGGTGAGAACAGAACTGGTGCAGGACACTTACATGCAGCCACGAGAAGAATTTAAATATTCACGTACAAAAAATTACACACTATGACCACGACTGAAAATAACCATACCTGCTTCCCTGATTTCATACTGATCAACTCCTTGATTTTCTCCACAGCATAAATGGAGCAAGCTCGCAGTTCAACTTCCTCCTCACTGCCTGCAACTATTTGACTATTAGCCTCGATAGTGCTGGCAAGGGTTGCACTATACTTCAGCACACCCAGCTGTCGAAGCACGGCTGGAACAATATAGTCCGCCATAATAGTGATTGAGCCAATGTCATAAAATTCTCCATATCCTTGGCTGCCAAATGCACCCCATAAATCTGCTGCAAATATCTGAGCTCTTTTATACAAAAATACTTGGTGACCTTTGTATACTGAGTGGTCTCGGAAACCTAGAGAGTTTAACTAATTACAGTCAATATGCACGTTTCCTTCATAATAACCCCTACAAACTATGCAGCTATCAAAAAACCCTAAAATATACCAGGAAAGTGACGAGTAACCAGAGCTACAAGCTTAACAGCTGACTTTCCACATGACTCCACAAGATTGGATGCTTTGCCATCAAAGCTTCTCTCCAGCTCAAACCCAACCTAGGCCACAAAAGGTAACAACATTCTGCATGTTAGGTTAGGTTGCATCATAAGCTTTAGACCCAAACTAATCCAAAAAGCAAACAAAAGGATACTTAAAGAGTATTTCTTAAGAGAAAATATGCAAGAATAAAGCTTCTGTAAATGTAAAGGTAAATTTTACCTCATGTAACAAACGAACTCTCTCGCCCTCCAAAGGTAGTGGCCTAGGCCATTTCAGCAGCTCTCGCAGTTCAGGACCTTATAACACAAACCTCTTTAATCAAATTACCATCCAGTAGAAGAGTGTCACCTAAGTCAGAGTTCAGGACTTTTAAACTGCCAAACTTGTTCACAAGAGCTCAGCACATCCATAAATTTAAAATTCTGTAGAGGCAGTCATTTTTCTTCTACCGATTGGGACAAAGAGGTAGACTGGATACATATCCCAATTGGTGTGCATGACATTGTATGTGAAATAACATCAGTATGAACATGGAGATATGTGTTTAAGAAGATAAGTACCGGTGTATTTCTGCAGACGATCAGCATCAAACACAGATTTGTCATTTTGTATAGCTGCCTTTAGACCCGCAGCCAAATTGTCGTAATTTAAATCCTTATCTGTTGAGAACAAGCAAAATAAAGAAGCAAATAAAAAATTTAGTGCAACAAACTACAGAAATTTGTACAAAAGATATAAATAAAATGAATCTATAACTTGCTCAGACTTTCGTACTAAATCTTGTTGATTGGAAATACTTTTGCCACTCTTATAGTTGGATTTTGCTGTCACTGAATCAAGCATTTGCCAACAGTGATATAAAAAATTGTTCAATCTATAGCATGACTGATCTGTTTCTTCAACCGCATACTGGAAAACCACGCTACAACAAACACACAGTGCCTATACATGGAAAATTTTACATGTTGATAACATTGGGCAGCACATTTATAAACAACACTCTATCAGACCGAATTGCCACAACTTGGCTCGGTAAAGGAAAAATGGAAAGTGCAAAAATATAAACACACAGGTATATATATCTTGACCAGATAAAAAAAAAAAAGCCTTGTCATATCATATAAACCCCGAAACAAAGCCATTGCATCGCGGGTTCAAACCCTCCCCTTCCCCTTAGTGTAGCTTAGAGTAGTACTATCGCTTGTTGTCTAATCTAATAAAGTGCTCTGTTTCTGAAACAATTATTCTTGAACTAATCATGATTTGAGCTACAAAATGACAAGAAAATACACTAAAATTTGAGCTCCAACAAATTAAAAAAAAATTGCAAAGAAATCGATACCAGGCCAAAAGCAGAAATTCAAAGCGTCCAAAACAAAGAGGTACTGAACGGTGAGAGGCCCATTGTCGAAATAGTGAATCCCTTCGAAATCCCATTCCACCTTCGGAATTGTGTCTATCGTCTCAGCCACTTTCTCAATCCCTTTAAAAAAATTATAAAAAATAAATAAAACCCAATTAAAATAAGCAAAAACGAAAACTATCTAAGCAAATAAAAAATTGAAAGAGCAGAAGAAAAATCAGAATGCTGCGCCATTTTAGAGAGACCTGAGGGGTCCACGACGACATGAGAAGAATGGCTTGCGACCCAAGCAGAGCTTGCCCTAACGTCGTCCATGGCCGCTTTCTTACGGCGGCTCTGTGTTCTTCAAACCCTAGAGAGAGACCCTAGAGAGAGAGAGAGAGAGAGAGAGAGAGAGAGAGAGGGGCTGTGTGGGACTTGTGCCTGGTGGGGTTTTTCCAGGTTCGAAGTTTCCCGCTTTTGCTGGTTTCTTTTATTTCTGGCCGTTCCCAGGATAATAATTAATTAAAATAATATTAAATGCCCTCTCTCTCTCTGATGATCTTATTTCGTATTTTTCTGGAAATAGTTAATTATTTTTTTATTTTATTTTTTTCCATTTTAGCCGTCTGACTCTGACTCGACCAATACACCCACCAGAGACTTTGCCATTTTAGCAGTTCGGCCACAGACTTTTCCATGTATAGATTAGCCACAAGACCGCTCACGTGGGAAAAGACCCTACTACAAGTCTACATGTAGGCTGGTGACTGACAGAAAAAGGTGCACGTTTTTTCCTCATGTCACCACTCTGAATCTTTTTCTGTGTTTTTGGGGTCAACTTTCATACTACGTAGTACTAAATACTATGAGTATTGGATGGTTTAGATTCACGGGATCCATATCATCCAAAAAAATTCACGTCATCTAATGTTCGTAGTATTCCATACTACGTAGTATGGAAGAATTTTCGGTCTTTTGGTCGACATTCTTGTGTTAGAAATTCGGAAGGTGAAGGGCTATGAGAGGGGTGTGGGCAAAGTGGTGAGTCTTAATATAAGAAGATCAATTTATATGAAACGAGTTTATTGTTATGTGGTGTTTTAATTTAATAATACTTGCTATGTAAAAAAAAAATTTACACTTGATAGTGTATTATTGTATATGGCACACCACTTGGATGTGAACTCGTTCTATATAAGTTCTTATTCAAAACAGGAGGTGGTGGGATATAGGGGGAATTTTGTATCTAAGGTCCCACGGAACACCTGGTCCAGATGTCAAACCTAAGACTTTCTCCTTTTTGTCTGAATTTTGCTCTAGTACACATTAAAATTGCACAATTAAATTATACATCTGAACAAAAATTGTTAGATTGTATTAAGTTAAATAACCTAACGACTTTTATTTAAATATATAACTCAAATGTGCAATAGAGAAAGCCTACATTTTGGTCGGATCTCCACTCTGAATCAATCTGTGTGTGAAATTGAATCCACGTGTGACTAGTGCATTATCTGGTCAAGTGAGTGGTCCAAAGTTGAATATTGGTTGTGTACTGACCCAGAATTGAGAGGTTTTGTATGGTCCAATTGTCTTTGTATTATGATAATGGTTAAGGGCTCCATTTTGTTGTTATGGACTAAGGATGGGCTGGTTGGATTTTTGGTGGTTTGGGTTTCTGATAAATTATTATGTGTACAAGAAGTTTATCATTTCGATTTAGGTAAAGATATTAAATTACAAAAGACATTTAAATTACACATTTGAATGTAATTTAAATGAGCTCATAATTTAAATTTAACGCAATTTAATATATGTGTGTTTGAATAAGAGTCGTTAGAAATTTAAATATGTAATTTAAATGTCTTTATAGAGTATTACTAATACATTCCGACCCGGAGAAGCCAGGTATCGAGAAGTGTTGGCTGATACGTGTTAAGTGACGAAAGCCAAATTATGCAAGTGATTGAGAAAAAGTAAGAAAATTTAGAAATATAAGCTGAAACTAGATTAAGAGCGGAAGTAGAGTGCGCTGTGATGGGTAAACCTAGTATTACATATGCATAATTGTTAGAGCATAGTAAATAGTGCAGAAAGTACAAATATCCGCACCCTCGTGAGGATGGATATTACATAAAATAAGAATAGGAAACGAATCCTACTTATTCTTGAAAAGTCATCGGAACTACTAACTAGCCGAAGGGTAGCCTCGAGCCCAAGTAAAATTGAATGCTCATCCATATATAAACACTCGAGCCCAAGTAGATAAACTACGAGGACATGTTAGGTAGAACAGATTACGCTAAGTACTTCAGTGACGTGAGTCATAACGCTAATCATTTTGTGCAAAGCGCATCACACTCGAGTCCTAGTTGCCTAGTGAAACCTAGAATAGGCTAGTACCTACAATGGATCCAAAGTTACGTAGCGGTACTGGTGTGAACCTCTAAACGTCAAATCTAGTCTTGGCCTTGTGATTGAGTGCTAATACCTGGTGTTCTACATCTAATGATGTGCAACAATAAAAAGAAAGGTATGGCAAATATAATATAGATGTTCTACCTCCAACACAGTCATATATTATTATATAAGTCATGCTAGCAAATTAATGAAAGTTGTGAAAAACCATACATATCAATATATACCAAAACAAAGATCCACTCACTCACCAATACGTAGCATGCAAGATCGTAGCCTCCTTGTTTTGGATAGCCCTAGTAGTCCTCGGGATAAGTCTCACCTATATAAAATATCACTATAGTAATGATTAAACTCATAAAAGTTGCAATTTAAACTAATAAATGTTACTTATCCCTTGTTTGCTCAAATTAGATGTTAGAAACGCTCCGATCAATACCCCACGTAGTGCTACTAGGTAGTACGCGTTGTCACAAATCGCCTCGTGTCAACGAAATTAAAAAATAAGGCCCCATGCGCCCACACACGTTAGGTTGGCCTGACAGTCAAACTCAACGCCGTTAGAGTTAACGAAATATTTCAGCATCTGGGTTAAAGTTAACGAAATATTCTTCAAAATATTCAACAGAATATTCCTCGAAATATTCTCTGTCTCCTAGCTTGAGCTCGCCGGAAAAGTCGCCCCCGACTCCCGTTTGCAACTCGCCGGAACTTCGTCGGTTTCTAGAAAAAATTCAAACCTTCATATTTTGCTAATTTCTTAACCAAATTTCACGTTCTTTATGTCAAAATGAAGCTAGAGATGAGTAGAATGACTATATACCTTTTGTTTGATCGAAAAGGTCAGAAAATGACCTGTATTTCTCTCAAAATTCTACAGCCACTGTAGCTTTTCGATCTCGTCGTTTTGACGTCGAACAAGCCTGGTTCTTCCTTGGTTTTGAGCCTAAGAACATCGAGGAAGATAATGGTGGTAGTTTTGAGGCTCAAATCGGAGGGATTGTACCAAAAAAATGGCTTGCCACCCACAGTCTATTTGCCTCCATTTTGGGGGGACCCGGACGAGTTTCACACAACCAAGGGCATGGTTGTAATCGTCTTGTCGAGTTGAACAAGGTGATGATCTTTGATTGGCTCGGTCGTTGGCGTTGTAATGGTGTGCATTGTGCACACAGGGTGAGAAAAAGAGAGAGAGAGAGAGAGAGAGAGAGAGAGAGAGAGAGAGAGAGAAAGTGACGAGAAAGAGAGAGAGGGAGAGATATTTTGGTTTGATTGTGATAAAACCAAAAATGCCAGCTTTCTATAAATAGAAAGGGCCTTGGAATTCAAACCATATGCACACACCAACCAAACTGCACAATCAGATGGCACACAGTGCCAAACACTGTACACTCCGTGAAAATATCTAGCATGCAAGTGTCCAAAATATCCCCTAGGAAATTATTTTATAATAAACTTTTGGCTGGCTGTTACAATTACTTTAGAAAGGTTTTATTGTAATGTAAGTGATTTGAGTCATTTGACCAAATTATGAGCTCGTTTCAAAGATATTATTTGGTCAAAGGACTCAAATCACATACATTACAGTAAAACCAATCTAAAGTAATACTTTATAAAGGAATAACATTCTTAAAGTCATAAAAAATTTTGATCCCAACTTGGGACCAGTAGGAATAAACTCTACATTGTAATAAGTTATCATTTTTCTTGGTCTCATCTTAAAGAAACACACCTCCACATAGCGATAATTGTCAATTAGTACAAAAATATGTAATATCACAAATAAAAGTTTAAGATGAAATAAAATTTTTCTCTAAATTTATTTAAGACAATGTTTTAGGAGGGTGTAGTCAAATTAGGATTTTAAAGGATTTTAAAAGACTTTAAAATGAGGGTGTAGTCAATTAGAATTGTAAAAGTGGATTTTAAAAGATTTTAAAATTAGGGGTGTAGTCAAATTAGGATTTTAGAGGATTTAAAAGAATACTTTCAAATCCAGGTGTAGTCAATTAAAATTTTTAAAAAGTCCACACATGTCTAGGTGTAGTGAGAATACCATAGATTTGTTGAGTTTTCAATCGATGAGAGATTTTGATGGATTTAAGGGTGGGTGGTATAAATACCAAATGCCAAAAAGAATCCAACTCTCCCCCCTCAGATTTCTTTTCACACTTATCAGACACAAGAGGAACAGTCTTCCTCCATCCCTCAAGGTATTGCTTTTTTGTATCTCATGAATCATTCTTGTCCATTATTTTCATGTTGTTTCTTGATGTTTTTGCCCTTGTCCATAGTTACAATCGGTTTGTATGTTACAAGACTACATTTAGTTGTATTTTGTTTTGTAGCATTTCGTAATTGCTTGGTTTGTATTCATACAATCGGTTTGTAGCGTTTCGTAATTGCTTGGTTACAAAACTGCATTAATTGGTTTGTCTTCATACAATCGGTTACAAGACTGCATAGTTACAATCGGTTTGTATGCCGTATGTTATACAATCGGTTTGTATTCATGTTGTTTCTTGATAAAAACTCTCTCAAAAGCCACATACTCCAAGAACACTATTGTGTTCTGCTTGATTGCTTTCTCTAATGCCTCCAGCTGGTAACTGTAAATCAGAACAATAGTAATGTCAAGAATCCACATTTAACCTTGATTGCTTTCTCTACACATTCTTCTCTTGCTTTTTCCTTCATTTCTTCACCGACCAAATTCAAAAAAATGGAACCAACCTTTTGGCAAATGGAAGAGGATCAGCAGATAGTTTCTGGGTTTCGTTGGTCCCCATGCTAACTGGTTCCATAGCTTCTCCCTACAACATTCACCAAGTTTCCGAAAAATGAAAACAAAACGAGCTCATTTTTTTTTCTTAAAGACTTTTCCTTTCTCTATATAACATAAATGAACTCCAAACAAATTCCATTCCAAATTGCAAAGAAGCAGCATTGTATATCAAAGCCAATTGTTACTAGCTAAGAGTGTGATTGTTGGGAAAGAGAATGTACCCAGTGAATGAGTGAAATCAGTATAACAAAGAATTTGAAAACTAATCGAGCAAGCAGCAAAAGCCTATCTGGGCTACTTCAGAATTTCAAAAGACACTGAATATGAATAATTGTCCTATTTAAAAGTTTGCTGAGGAAGCAACTTCCTTATAGTAATTTCATTTACATTTATAGAGAAGGAGAAAAGGAAAAGTCTTTAAGAGATATGGTTAATAATTTGGTCCAAGATTATGAACGAGACGGAGAAACTACAAAATTAGCCCTAATACATACCACAAACTACATAACACAATCGGTTTGTTTGTGCTTACTATTGGCCTTGCCTAGCTATGTGTTTACATTTTTACTGATCTTTGATTAATTGTGTGGTTATTTGCTGTTTGTTTTATTATCAATAGTAAAGATTTGATGTATTTGTGCGTACAAAGTTCTTATTAGTTTTCTTTTTTACAATGCAGGCCATTTGAACAAGGTGCTTTTGGTATGTACATAATACATATCTGGTTATAATTTCTTTTTTGTTTTTACTCCAACTTTTTAGCATGTTTATACACACATAGTCATAGCACGTAGTTTTTCTTTCATATTTATACAATATCTTTGCTTAATATAATTATACATAATAAATCCAGCAACAATCACTTCACTTACATAAATCCAACAACAATCACATCACTTCACTAATAGTAATTTGGACATATATATTAGTAACATTACAAATGGGAGATGAACAACAAGAAAACAGAAATGTGAAGGTCAAGAATGATTATAACTTTTGACATGTGGAGAGATGCCCAGAATGATAACAATGTGAATGAAGGATAATGAGTCGTGAATAATGCTGTGACTGCTAGGAGCACCATTCGAAGCCTAGGGGAGTAAAATGAGAGTTAAAGTAGCATTATTATCTTGTTTTCGTTGAAACCATCTATCATTTCCTTAAAGTTTGATTTATGTTATGTTATGCACTTGTATTAGCTTTTGACTATAAGTGGAGTAATCTTTTTTTTTTCTAAACCAAAAAGATTATCCACATATCTTTTGCTGGCTCAAAATGAATGAATGTATGGCTCCTGCAGTCATCAACTTCTAAAATAGAAGCCATGTTCCCACAAGGACAACAATAATTAAGTGCACTAGTAACCACTTTTTGTTCATGTGACCAGTTAAATCCATTCGTAACCAACTGATGAGCACTTGCAATCTAATTGTTACTAGGTAAATGATCTTTGTTTTGATTAGTTAAAAAAGAAAGATATCACAACCCCTAGTTCAAATGAGAAAGGGAAAGACATATTTGATTGGTTGGTATTATATCAATATATATATATTTGGATGATTGCAAAAATGGTTATGTTGTAAAGAGTCAACTGAAATCATAAGAAATCTGTGAAAGAAGTCCATACAAATCCATAAAAATCTATAATAGAATTCCATTAAATCCATATAGAATTGTGGAGTCTATTAAAATCCTGTAAAATTTGTCACTTAAAAAAAATCTGTTAAAATCCTCTGAATTCCAAATTGACTACACCCCCTTTAATTTTTAGAGTTGGTTCTCTGTTTATGAGCTTGTGGGTATATAATACTATGTCAAAATGGACACCTTCTTGTTGAAGCCAAAATATTTGTAACTTCTCACGCATGTTTACAACTTCTTGTCATGAAACTTTTGATATTTTCATATTGTCATCCTTAGGATTATCACATTCCCATGTTTAGGAAATACAACATTCATTAAGAATAAATAAGTCAATAAATGATATTTTTTTTTAACTAAACCTCTATTAAGTGATAACTTCCTTAAAGTTATAAAACTAGTTTGGTTCCAACTTTATAATTTTATAGAAGTTTACTGCATAATATTGGCGTCAGTTGATATTTATTTTATTGTAATTACTTGTATCCTACCATTTTTGCTCTAGCCGCACAGATATCCTATGATCTCCCAATAGCTGAAATAGTTGGGCAAGGCCGATTTGTAAATTAAATCATACAAGCTCAATTATGTACGAGAGGAGAACGAACTATGAAGCAAAGAAATGACCTTTTGAAAATGATACAAGCACAATTTAATTTATATCCTTCTAGACTTGAAAGGGTAAAGTTGATTTGTTTAGCACAAATTCTAAAACTTCTTAAACTAATTCATTTTTCAGAAAGACGATATTGTAAATTATTCTAATTTACAGGAAAATTTTAACTTAAGTGCAACCGAACGATTACATTTCTAACATTAGAAAAATAAATGTGACTAAAAATGTAGTTGGCGATAGTCGTTCTTTATTTACTTGTAGTCCACTACCATACTAGCCCAAGTGAACACTTGATAAATCGAGTGAACAATGACTTCAAATTTACACTAATTGAACAAATGAGAGATGCACATTGGTTCTCTTTGCTCTCTTTTACGGTATTCACCAAAAAATAGAATTTTCTTTGGACATTCATCGAATCTAAAGTGCGAGATGAAAGCTTGGAACTCAAATCCTTCATACTAGCACAACCGTTCTAGGCAATATAACCACGCCATGTCCACATGCCACATAAAAACAAAATTATTAAATTAAATATTTCATTTAGAAGAAAATTATTCTGAGAGTTCATCCATCATCATTACTCGTCATTGAGTCATTAGGCTATGAAACTATTATTAAATCTACATAAACAGCTGTTCCAAAGTCCCGATTACAAAATTTAAAATGAGAAATTTAATCACAAATAAATCGAATTTGGCTTTCTTATTAAGAAATGGTTGTCTTCATCACAAAAAAAAAGAAAAAAAAGAAAAGAATAGAAGAATAAACAAAAAAGGAACAATGAAAGAGAGAGAGAGAGGGAGAGAGAGAGAAAAGGGCAAAGAGGGACTGGCCATCGGTCCTTCTGCTACTTTTTGTATTGGGCGATTTGATTGATGGCCATAAGGCCCTCCTTGGAATTCACCGTCTCCCACCACCACAACCTTCTCTCTCTCTTCCTCGCGCGCCCCCACCCCTCGCCGTCTCGCCTCTCCTTCTCCTCCCACCTCTTCCACCAGCCCCCGCCTCCTCTCGTCCGCTGCATCGCGTCCTCGGCGACTCCGCTCCCTCACCGCCACACGAACTTTCACCGCCCCCCGAGGCCGCTTCATCCTTATCACGAAACCCTGGCGCAGAAGATCTGTAAATCGATTCGCCGCCCTGGCGCCGCCTCCAAGGCTAGGATTTACGCCGATGTCAACGTGATCCGACCCAAGGATTACTGGGACTACGAGTCCCTCACCGTCCAATGGGGGTAATGAACTGATGAAATTTTCTGTTTCTTGTTTGGCTTGTGAGAAAGTGGAGGAAAATTTGGTTTGGGTTGGTGGGAAAATTGAATTTTGAGGGATAAATGTTTTTGCTTTTTTGAATTAATTGTGATTATTGTACAGGGAGCAGGATGATTACGAGGTGGTGAAGAAGGTTGGGAGAGGAAAATACAGTGAGGTGTTTGAAGGGGTTCACTGTACCGATAACGAAAAATGTATTATCAAGATCCTCAAACCTGTTAAAAAGAAGAAAGTAAGTTATGAATTGCATTGCTTTCACCTTCTTAGGTGAAAAGATTGACATTCTTATCAGTTGGGTAATTCTATTTGTTTCTCTCTTGTTATCATCTGTGCCTGCTTAATATTTCATGCAACCGTGGATTATTTACTAGTATACAGCTGATGTTTTCATAGAATTAAGTTACCTAGAGTGGAAAGTTAGCATATTTTCTGTTCTTTCATTTGTTGGATAGCTAATGAATGAGGATAGTGTATTGGAAGAGTAGAGTGAATCCTATCATGATTTTTTTTCCTGAAGTTTCGGTGCAACCTATTCACTGGAAAACCGAAAAAGATCTTTAATTTGGAGGTTTAACCAACCCCAAGAAATAATTTTGACTGCCCCTGGCATATGAAGTAAAAGTTTTCTTCTGTACAAGGGCTTTGTGTTGAATCACTGCGGTGACACTTACTTTTCTGTTTGGTTTGAAATGCAGATTAAGAGGGAGATAAAAATATTGCAGAATCTTTGTGGAGGGCCAAATATTGTGAAGTTGCTTGATATTGTCAGAGACCAGCAATCGAAGACCCCTAGTCTTATATTTGAATATGTGAATAATACAGATTTTAAAGTCCTTTATCCGACGCTCTCAGACTTTGATATACGATATTACATCTATGAACTTCTCAAGGTAACCTTGGTATTTTGGTTCCGCGATTTCTAAAATGATGAGTTGTGAGACTTTAATTCCCTTAGAAGAATCATGAATTATATGTCCATGTGAGATTTAAACTGAGTTCATTGTTTACATTTGCAAGGTTTGAAAGGTCAGTTTCTTTTCAAGGTCTAAAAAAGGTCGATTTCTTTCTCTTTGTGCTTGGAAGTGATGGTTGGGACTGGTAGCTTCACTGCATTTTTCTTCTTAAGCTTGAACCTTTTGAAGAATTTAATTATAGGCAAACTTGTAGCAAGGGGAAATAATTTTGGGTCGTAGTATGGATTAAGGATTTATTCAGCTGGCTGCTACGTAGTTTATGTTCTTTTGGGGAATGGCCTAGATACTATGCTCACCTTTTTGCCTTGTTTCCTTGATGAATACAGAGATACCATGTAACCGAAAAAAAAGAATGCAGAGATACCATGTAACTGAAAAAAAAAAAATACAGAGATACCCTACCCTGCCCTGCGAGAATATTAGTCCCTCTTCGCTGCCACCCTTTTCTTAAAAAACGTTTTTTTGGCTATTAAATAATAAATGAAATACATTGTCACAATCGTATAATATGATATAATATATTTTACACACAATATTTGTATCACTACATAACATCATGGAATAGAAAAAGTTAAATATTGGAATTGGCATATGTAATTTTGGGGCTGCCATCCCTATCCCCGCCCTGCCCTGCCCTGAATGTGAGGTGGGATTTACCACCCCACTTCAGTTTCAATTTATTCCCTGAAATCCGGCACATTAAGACAGGGCTTTGCGCTTTGTGCTTTGGGTTCATGGGATTATTGCCCTCCCTAATCTCCACCCACAAATTTGGTTGGAAGAAAAATATTGACAAAGGCCTGATAAGCAAGGAGAAGGCATATTGTCTTCAAAGTGACTAACACTATGAGTTTCAATGGAATTTGCATGCTGGGGTTGACCTTTCTGCTTATAATTATTGGAATATTGTAAGAACATACTGATCAGTTATAGTTATACTACTTAGAAGTCATGGCCTGAGCGACCTATAGGACTAAGATACGGGCAGCATTCTTTTTTGAAACCTCTTTCTTATCGTAAATGTTCTCTATGTTGGATCCTTGTTTTTTTTTGGGTGAACTTTATGTTGGATCATGAAATCCTGTCCTTATTACTAAAGGAGAAGTTCATTCAGATGCTTATTTTTCAAGTATCCCATGCATAAGGTTCTATTAATAGAGACTGAAAGGTGGACCAACTCAACTCACAGGAATTATATAGGACATGCCATAGAAAAAGAAAGAAGGGAAGAATCATCTTTTCATACTTGAGTTAATCGGGCCTTAATTCTATACAGTCTTGAAATTTAAAATTTGGAGGTCTCTTATGATCTCTGTTAAATATTTTCAGTTTCTGGCCCCAAGGGCCAGGTTGTTACTGGCACAGCTTTATGTTTTGTGCTCAATGCTCAAAGTGTGCACTTTCATTTTCCAACTCAAAAGTAAAGTTCCTCAGCTTGTAAGATCCGCTAACTTGGTCTTTTATTGATCTCTTTGTAGGCTTTGGATTATTGCCACTCACAAGGTATTATGCATCGAGATGTGAAGCCCCATAATGTTATGATCGATCATGAGCAGCGTAAGCTTCGCCTTATCGATTGGGGCCTTGCAGAGTTTTATCATCCTGAGAAGGAATATAATGTTCGGGTTGCTTCAAGGTTATTTTCATTTGATCTTCTACTTCACAAAACACAATAAGATTTGTCAATTTCCATATTTTGTATCTGAAACTGCCATAACTTTATTAAGTGTATTGTGGGCTTACTATGTTTGAATATGCCTTACATGCCCTTATCGGTTTCATGTAACTTTGGATTGTTGCAATTGAATTGTTTAATTCTTTCTTTGGATATGATAAGACATAGTATTCATATTATTTTAAATACAGACTCCAGGAAATCGTAAATCATGGATCTCATTCTGAAAAACTAATGTGTTATAGTTTTTGAGATGCCTGAAGCATGCTGCATTTTGTAGATTTCTGAAGCACATGGTGATGTGAAGTTATATAATGCAGAAATATAACCAGGAGTTGGACTAATATCAATAAGGGACTAACTTGTTATTACCTTTCTTTTACAAAGGAGAGGGGGTTGAAAGTTAACTGACTTGAGGCGGTATTTTGGATTAGGATGGATGTGGTATGGTCCGTATGGAAAATATGTCGCATTAGTGCAAACTCATACCTGCAATTTATTTGGGAAGAGAGGAGCAATAGTAAAGAAGCAAATAGATGCATGTTAAAGGGGACACTTTTTAGTTTATACTTTGAAATGATGGTATTATATGTGCAACATTATGCTTTAAATTGAGTTCTCATTGTCTACCAGCCATTAGCATCAAGAGTCTTGTTTCATGTTTATAGTTTGAGTACAACTCATACGTGTAAATGAGCATTGAGAAACCCTTTTGCTTAAATTTGGTCTACATAAATTTTCTTCAGATTTGTCTTATGCTCTTTTCCCATCCACATTTGATTGCAGGTATTTCAAAGGTCCTGAGCTTCTTGTTGATTTACAAGATTATGATTATTCCTTAGACTTGTGGAGCCTTGGTTGTATGTTTGCTGGAATGGTGAGCATTCTCATCTGTTTTGTTCTATTAACTATTAAGGCACCTTATATATATCAGATACTTCTGCATTGACTATGGTTATGCTGGTATTTTGGCCTTGAAATATGAAGTGTTGTGTATCCTGGTCATCCTCATCCAGCCCAGAATCATCCCCTGATAAAATGAAATTTCCGCCTTTGCTGGGGGATTCTTAAATATCAGCAATAGTTTTTCTGTCCCAAAATGAGTATTTTAGATGTTAAGGATAAACTTCTTTTTCTTCTTCTTAGTGATCCATGGACAGTGTATCTTGATCTGCTTGCCTATTTATCCATGGGTGGCAGATGGCAAGGAGGTTCAAAATTTGATACCATGTCAAAGTATGTGATTCTCTCTTCTGATGCTTATTCTTGAGCCTTGTGCTGTACAGATATTTCGTAAGGAGCCATTCTTCTATGGGCATGATAACTCTGATCAGCTAGTCAAAATAGCAAAGGTATCCATTCATATAAGAGAGTTCAGTTCTGTCGTTTAGTGTTGTATTTATTATACTCAAAACAATTAATCTTATGCTCTACTCTGCCAAAACTGATTTCTGTGTTGTGTATGTTTTGGAATTTTCTACTGCAACAGGTACTTGGGACAGATGAATTAAACGCTTATCTGCATAAGTACCGCATAGAATTAGACCCACACCTTGCAGCTCTAGTTGGGAGGTAGGTGGTTTTTCTCATAGTTTGTTGCTTATTCCTCTGTTACCAGCTATGCTGACATTTGTTTTCTTTAAAAACTTTCTGATGCAGGCATAGCAGGAAACCATGGACAAAATTCATTAATGTTGATAATCAGCACTTAGCCGTTCCTGAGGTAAATTCTTGTCATTGTGTTTAATACTACTTGTATTGAGTTTTCCATAGTCTAAATTTCTTCTGGTGCCATTTTCTGTAGGCGCTTGACTTTGTAGACAAGTTGTTGCGCTATGATCACCAGGAAAGACCAACTGCAAAAGAAGCAATGGTAAAATCCTAGTTCTTCCTCAACCCAGACTATTCAAAGCACGGCCCTTAAGTAGGGGCGAACGCTTCATGCCCCACAATCAGTTAACTTGTAGATTTGGACTGGCTGTTTCTACTCCTTACAGGGAGTCAGAAGCCTTTATTTATACTTCCAGTCCACCTTGTTACACTTTCACTTCTTCCTCATGTGAGAGATGGTTGGAACTCCGAAGCTATAATATTTTCTTGGCATTAATGGACAGGAAAATCATATTAAGAGGTACAACTACTTCCAATGACAAGCAATTGCCAAACAAATAGAAATTATATAAAGCCTTTTTCTTTTTTCTATTAGTAGCCATAGTTTACACCAAAAGGTTAGACTTCAGCTCACTGTCAAACTAACCATATAATACTAACTAATCTGTCAATGACGAATAAGTAGAATGCTAGTATTATATGGTTATTTTGACAGTGAGATGAAGAGTATAACCTTTTTGTGTTTGCGTGGCTAACAGAACATATTTATATCTTTTCCTCCAACCAAAAGAGAAAATGAAAGAAGCTTAATTTAGTTTCTACTGGTTTCGTAATTGCTTGTCATTTGAAAGTAGCATCACTCGTTTACAGTTCTGTCCACTTACCAAGGATGTGAGGAAAAAGTAATAGTGTACCAAATTGGAGTGGATGTACATATGAATAGGTTCTGACTCCCTGCTTATAAAGAGCCAGTCCCAAACATGGGCACTATGCTCATTACTGGGAAAGAACATTGTGGCTTTTCAAGCGGCCCGTGCTTTGAACAGTCGGGGATTCTTAATCCTTGTAGCATGGACACTATGTTCGTTGTGTTGTAATGACATAACTAACCTTATTTACGTGATACAGGCCCATCCTTATTTCTACCCAATTAGAAGTGCAGAAAGCAGCAGAACTCGCACCCAGTAGATTTGAGTTCTAGATGCTTGTCGAATCATGCTGTTTTTTGTACTCGGTCAGATCCTCCTCCTGTAATCTTACCTCATTTTTCATTGTGGTGGTTGAGTTCAGATATAGGGTTTGCCAGCATTTGCGGTGTTATAAGACTGCCGGTTATATTCTTTCTTTTTGGTTCATTTTTACAGTTATACTTCAATTTCTATTTGGTAGATTTCTGCGAGACTTGCTTGTTTTACTTGTGTGCTCCAAACTCGTGTATGCATTTGTAATCTGATTTCAGGCCGGATTGTGTAATTTGATTTGTTTCGTTCCTCTTCGATCAAAGAAAAAGATTTTCTTTCTGAATTGTGACACGACTGTGTATTCCTTTATTTCTTCCTCCATTCTTCAGTACGATGTTAGTTTTGAATTTAAAGAACCAAATCCTACTCACCTTATCAACTCATTCACTGAACTTTATTAATGGGATTGGTTAGTTTGAGCAAATCGAATTGAATTTTGATAACTTTGATCTCTTTTTGTCGAATTGTTCATATTTAGTTATTGCTTGTTCCGTAAAGGCCGTAACTTTGTCATTGTAAGTTTTAACTGTTACATTAGCAAGTGGTAGATTACTCTGGTGGATAGATTTTCCTCTTTAACTGAATGCGTTCCTTATTGAAACGTTCTCCCGGTCCCTTAGTGTATTAAACCGTCACTTTGTTGCTTGTGAGTAATGAACGTCACTTTGTCATTTGCACTGTCTTTTATTATAAGAAAACATGATGTTCATTGGTTAATTGTAAGAGTACATCAAACACGTAGATAACTAGGAAAGGAGAACCAGCAAGCCTAGATAAAAGCTTTATGAACGACTAAGAAGCTCATGTCACGAAAACAAAGCGTGATCTCTAGCCAAGCCTACCCAAGCCCAAACCCAAAACAACCTAAACCCCAAAGAAACCCATAATCCTAAGGGAACTTTAATGAAAAAGACAATTTTAAATTTTTTTTTAACCAAAAGCACTCTAATAACTTTTATTAATAAAAAGAGCAAAAACTTTAATCAAAAGGACAAAATTTTAGTAAAACAGGCCAAAAAAAATTAAAAATACATGGGCTTGATTCGAAGCCCAACAACCAAATCTAAATTTGTTCCAACCCATACCCCTAACGGAAGTTAACAAACCTCCGTTAAAATAAAATCCCATTATTTACGAAATTGCCATCCATTCCAAATAACTTTTAAACAGCCCTCTGGTTAGATTCCACGTTCATCATTCTCCTGCAAACCCAAATTGCTACTCTCCTACAAAATCCCTCATTGTTTGTAAACCCAGATTTCTTCATCTTCAAACACCCAACAAATCGTCCTTCAACAAGAAATCGACAAATACAACCAAAAACAAAACCCAGATTTTGCTGTTCTTGTTCAACAAATCTCGCCAAAAGCAAAACCCAGATTTTGCTGTTCTTCTTCAACAAATCCCGCCAAAAGCAAAACCGAAAAGCAAAACCCAGATTTCGTTGTTCTTCTTCAACAAATCCCGCCAAAAGCAAAACCCATAAATTCAAGGTACAAATCCCTTAATTTTCTTACTACATTATGCTTCGAAACTAATTTAAAACCTAGAATTTGTTAGAATTCTTAATGAATATTTGATTATTCGATTTTGAATATTTGGTGATTCGATTTTTTGATTTATGATTTCGTGTAACAAACCCACTGTCCAATTTGGTGGTTCGATTCTTGCATGCATATCAAACCCACTGTTCAATTTTTTAAAATTATAGAATGGGTATCAAACCTACTGTCCAATTTTTTTTTAATTAAAATTGATTGTTTGCTTCATACATTAACTATTTCTAAAACTTCATACATCAACTATTTCTAGAACTTCATACATCAACTATTTCTAGAACTTATACATCAACTATTTCTAGAACTTATACATCAACTATTTCTATAACTTACAATTATACAACCACTATTTCTAGAACTTCACACGACCCTGCCACTATTTATAAAACTGCACATTGGCACAATTTTTAGAACTTCACACTATTTCTGGAATTTCACACTATTTCTAGAACTTCACACTATTTCTAGAACTTCACACTATTTCTAGAACTTCATATAGCCACTATTTACAATTATACAGCCACTATTTCTAGAACTTTGCACGACCACTGTCACTATTTATAAACCTACACATTGCCACAATTTTTAGAACTTCACACTATTTCTAGAACTTCATACACCAACTATTTTTAAAACTTACAATTGTACAACCACTATTTCAAGAACTTCACACAACCACTGTCACTATTCATTAAACTGCACATTGCCACAATTTTTAGAACTTTACACTATTTCTGGAATTTCACACTATTTCTAGAACTTCATATAGCCACTATTTACAATTATACATCCACTATTTTTAGAACTTCACACGACCACTGCCACTATTTATAAAACTACACATTGCCACTATTTCTAGAATTTCACACTATTTCTAGAACTACACACATCAACTATTTCTAGAACTTCATACATCAACTATTTCTAGAACTTCATACATCAACTATTTCTATAACTTACAATTATACAACCACTATTTCTAGAACTTCACACAACCACTGTCACTATTCATAAAACTACACATTGCCACAATTTTTAGAACTTCACACTATTTCTGGAATTTCACACTATTTCTAGAACTTCACACTATTTTTAGAATTCCACACAACCACTATCACTATTTATACAACTACACTACTGCCACAATTTATATAACTTTCATGCTGCCAATATTTCTATAATTTTAGATTGCCACTAATTTTTTAAACAATGTTTATTAGTGGATATGCAAGGAGAATATCAAATTCAACCAACTCTAGAAGTTGCACAAAAGAAATTGAGATACAAAATGTGTGCGAAAAAGAAACTATTGGAAACAAAGTCGAATGTTGGAGGCTACGTGTCATTCAAGTGCAACATGATGGGGTTTTCAAATGCAATGCACACATATGTACCTCTACTTCGAAAACGCAAAGAAGTTGTCGAGGAGTTGGCTAAAACACCATTTTGGAGTTTTATAAAGCTCTATGTGGATGGGTTGATGAGCACCAATGAGAGGAAGAAGAAATCATATGTGGACTTGAAGAAAATAATTCAATGCTACAACATGACTGAAAAGAAATTCAAGTTTGGTGGAGAAGTAAGTGAGATAACATCCGATGATGTTGTTCAAATTTTTGGGCTCAATAATGAAGGAGGAATGGAAATGATGTTGTACAACCACTATTTATATATATATATATATATATATATATATGCCAACTATTTTTAAAAATATATACCAACTGTTTCTAAATTCTTCCTATCCAACCACAAAAGCAAATGATTGTGTATTAACATTGAGGTGATTTATTTTGGGTCTAATTCAACAACAAAATCCAAAAATAAAAAAAATTCAGCAAATACAACTATATATATATATATGTCAACTATTTCTAAAAATATATGTTGACTTTTTCTAAAATCTTCATAGCCAAACTACAAATGCAAATGATTGTGTATTAGCATTGGGGTGAATTTTAATTTTGTTTTGAGTCTAACTCCATACCAAATTTTAAAAATTAAAAGGAATTCAACAAATACACATAACTATTTATATATTATGCCAACTATTCCTAAAAGAATATACCGACTGTTTATAAAACCTTCACATTCAAACTACAAATGCAAATTATTGTGTATTAGCATTGTGGTGGATTTTTGTTTTATTTTGGGTCTAAATCTATATCAAATACAGTGGCACTCTTAATTGTTTTTATTATAAGTTATTGTTTGGACATTATTTTTAGAAATAGTCACTTTTTTTTTAAAATAGTGTCACTATTTCTAGAAATAGTGCAGTTTCTCAAAATAGTGTCACTGTTTCTAGAAATAGTGTCATTGTTTCTCTAAATAGTGTCACCGTTTCTAGAAATAGTCACAATTTCTAGAAATAGTGACACTATTTCTAGAAATTGTGTAGTTTCTAGAAATAGTGTCACTGTTTCTAGAAATATTTTTAGAAATAGTGTCACTATTTCTACAAATGATATCACTATTCAGAGATGAAATTGGAAGTTTGCCAAAGGAAATTCTAAAAATTAAAAAAAAAAATCAACAAATACATAACTATATATATATATACATATACACCAACTATTTCCAAAAATAAATGTCGATTGTTTTTAAAATCTTCCGATTCAAATTACAAATGCAAATGACTGTGTATTAGCATTGGAGCGGATTTTGATTTTGTTTTTGGTCTAATTCCATACCAAATTTCAAAAATGAAAAGAAATTCAACAAATACACATAACTATTTATATATATATGCCAACTATTTCTAAAGGTGTATGCCATATATGACCGTTTATTCAAGCTCTTCACCTCCACGTCCAACATCTGCCCTCCAAACACGGCTGCCCGGCCGCCCTACACAGACAAGACAGAAAGAAGAGCGATGTTTACCAATGAAGTATTTCTTCATCGCCTTAGCTGAAGCAACACTGAGGTCTATCTGCACCATTTGGCCAATCTTTTCCTCCAACGTCATCCGGCTCAATAGATCCTTGATTCGAGTATTAAGCGGCTGTTTGGGGTCTTTATATCTAATGTGATCTGCTTATGCTATAGCCATGCAGAAACATGAGAGAAGAAGCCCTATCAAGAAGATGGGAATTCTAGCCATTTCCTGTTCCAGAACAAAAAATTACAGAAGAATGTAATGCACAATTAGAAAGCTGCTTTGAGGAAGGAGCTATGGGAGCATTGTGAATCAAAATTTGAAAAGAAAAAAGGGCCTAAAATTAGAACATCAAACAGTTTAAAGATGAACACAACTTGAAGAAAAGTATAAAGCAACAATGGAAAGGAATCGCAATATTATGATTCTCAAGAATTCAAGCACCAATGGACTAATAGTTGCATGTTGGAACAAATTTAAACAAAAATAACAAAAAGGCTACACCCAAAATTAGTCTTACAGAAAGGAATCGGAAGGACCCTTGTATCAAAATGCAGAATTAAAGAGAACCCCTTTTTCAAGCAATCAAAAGACAGTAAAAAAAAGTTTACTTTTCTTCAAGTGACAATTGTAACACATGCATGTTGCTCCTTATTACCCACCAAAACTTTGAATAAAGGTTAACTAAAATACGAAACCCAACAACTGAGAGAAAAGTAGTTGAATCACAACTAGGATGAGTGAAGGATTTCATTTCATCTTTCTGGAAACTAAAAATTTCGGATCAACTGAGTGAAGGATTTCATTCCAAATCACAAGCGAGTAAATCCCATAATTTAATTGAATTAGGGGACAGATTGATGAAACAAAACATTATAATTTCTCCATATATACTAATATTCACCATATATCTTTCTATATATTATATACGACATTGAAGATTGAAGTCGCAGAAAGGAAACATTTAACTGATTATACTAAACTTATTTTCCATGAAAATCCGAAATTATCGTAGAAATTTAATACTCTAATCATCACTAAGTTCATCTTCAATGGCAGCTGCACTCATCCTTGTCGATGCCTGCTTAGCCCACTTGACAATTTTCTCAACCTCTCTGCAAATCTTCTCCTCCTCCTTCATTGCCTTTTTCAACTTCTTCGTCTGCTCTTTCTTCGAAAAACTGCCCAAATCCGATAAAAGCTCGTCGTCGTCGCTGAAATTCAGACCAGCCACGAAGTCAATTGTCCTGTTTTCGATATCAATCGAGAATCGAAGTACGAAATCGAAAAGAGAACGAAAACACAATCCACAAAACCAAAATTGAGAATAGAAGCAAAACCGCAACATGCAAATTTTTGAAAACGAAAGAGAAATAGAGCATGACATACTGATAGGGAAACTTGAGCTTCAGAGGAATCGAATGATATCTTCAAGAAACGGAAAAGAAATTTAAAAAAAATTCAAAATTAACTGTAAAATGCAGATAAACAGATAATGATATATTCTAAATTGAACATTCAACCACTACATACAGTAAGATCTAAATTCACTGTCATGAACAAGAATTCACATATATAACATTCCGAACCTCCTCCTTTTAATTTTTTTCATTGTTTTACCTATGGAACATTCCATAGACTTCCACAATTTGATTATCGTGCTCTCCACTGCTTTGCTGGACTTCGATCGAGTTGCTAATCTTTATTTCTATAGAGTTTGATGAACTCTCTCTTCCTTCTCTGTAACCTAAAATCCGATTCAAATCGCCAATTTCAAAAATTGAATGCAGAAAATCAAATGGAAAGCTCGAAGATGAACTAGAGTGATGTCACTACTTACTGTGAAGTGAGCTTGCTTCATGCTGGAGAGATCGACGATCTTCTTGTGAAGATCGGCGAGGTTGAGGTACTAAATGCGACGTCGAGGACGGCGAGCCAGCATGAGATGGCAGCTGTGCGGTCACAGAGGGAGGCACAGAGGTTGAGGCAGTTGATGAGGATGAAGATCTTGCTTTTGGTTCTGTAAAATGATAGCCTTTCGACTGCAGAAGTGAGGTCAGTGGCGATGCTCTTCAAGGCGGTGTGGACGGAGTGAGGGAGGAAGTCGAGTGATGATCAAGCGCGGGTAAGGTAGGTGAGAGACAACTGGAGATAGGTATCGAAGCCAGAGAAGCGACGGGGGAGGTCGAAGAGAGAATGGCGATTTGGAAGACGACGTCATTGAAGAGAGAAGAAGGAAACATGCCAAATAAACGGAGCAAGGTTTCCCGTTAGGGGTAGAATCGAAAACTCCGTAAGCTACTTTGCTTGGGCCAGCTTTATTTGGGCTGGTTTGATGTTGGGCTTGCCTTAACCATTAAATAAAAGTTATTAAGGTGTTTTTGGTTAAGTTTCAAAGTTTTTATGTCCTTTTTATTAGTTTTCCTTAATCCTAAATCATAAGTACCGCGACCATCAAACCAGCTTCATCTAGCCAATCTAACCGCGAATAACAAGGGTCCTTACATCATGACGATGATTCGATGACCAAAATCAACTGTGAAAACATTAGCAAAGTCCTTTATGAGTGGGGTGGTAAAAGGATTAGATCGAAAAAGGGACAACAAAGAAGTGACGGAGAACTTAGATCTAAGCATGACATAGACTAAATCTTAGTCACCACAAAGGGACATTTATTCACCAGAATCAAAGGGAGTAACCACTAGAAAACGGAAAAGAATGAGGGGAGGAGGACTACCTCAAGGGAGTGTTATTCCCTTTTCTCCTCCCTTTATGGCGACTTTTTCTCTTGACTCTCTTTGGAGCCTAGGGTTTTGCTCTATTCCCTTAAGATGGATTGTATACGTATTAAACCATCATATTATCGTTTGTACGCACCAAACTATCATATTAAAATTTATACATATTAAACCATCATATTGACGTTTGTAGGTGTTCTACTTACACACAATTGTTATGAGTATTCAAATTGTTGTAGATAAAATATAACATGTGTTAAATGTGATTGTGTAAATCCTAGGTAGATATGGATTAGGATATTCCATTATTTATGGGATTTGTTTCCTAATGTAATTGTACTTCTATTACTATAAATAAAGGCACCTGGTATGTGGAATAGATGAACTACATATTCCACATACACTACAGTTTCACCAAATTCTCTCTATTCTTCTCTTGCCGCACCCTTCACTAAAAACTGTCCACAACACGTTATCAGCACGCTCTTTCCGCTGTGCTCAAGAGAATTATACCGGAGTTTTGGCCATCTTCAATCATGGGGAGTATTAATTTCAATAGTTTTTTTACTTTGATTTATTTATTTTTATTGAATTAATATATTGCTATTGATTCAATTTTCCCCTCTTATTTTGAACAAGATTCAACGCATTGACGATGGAAATCCGGAGTTGAAAGCAATCCTGCAAACAAATTGTTCAACCATCATCATCAGCAATCCAGGTTCTTCTAAAACACGGTCTCGATTGTCGATATTTTGTCAGACCTGATTGCATGAACCTTCACCATGATGCATAACCCAATTTTCTGCGTTTAAAGAATTATTGATCTTCTGCAAATATTGTGTTAGCATCGACATTTAATATATCTGAAATATATTAAGTGAATTGATGATCGTGTGAACGAAGGAAAAATTAAGGGTTTTTTTTTTTTTTTTTTTTCGCTTTTCTACAAAAAAAAAATCAAATTTCGTTTTTCTGAAAAAAAACTGGAAATTCTTTACCGAAAAAAAATTTTCGTTTTTTTGAAAAATAAAGAAAAAAAAAAAAAAAACCCTAACTCGGAGCCGAGCCGGCCTGAAGCCGAGCCGGACCCGAGCCGGATTCGTTGAGCCGAGCCGCTGGCCTGCAACCAAGCCGCTGACTCAAGCCGAGCCAAAGCCGCTCCAGCCGAGCAGGCCTTCCCAGCTGAGCCAGCAGCCCAGCAGGCTTCACTCGGCCATCAGCCCAGCGGGCTTCAAGCCTCGGCCCGCGCCTCGTTGGCGCCCAGCAGGCCCAACCCAGCGCCTCTCTCGCCTGGCCCAGCAGCCCAGCGCCCCCCTCCCCCTGATTTTTCAGGGCCTATCTAAGCAGCCCAGCTGCTTTCCTTCCCTTCACACAGCCCCTGTTGGGCTTAATTGGACCCCAGCCCCTATTGGGCTTATTTTCTGCTCCAATTTTTTTATTTTCTTGCTGCCAGCAGCCCAAGAAAATAAAAGTTGGGCCTGCAGCTCCAACCACGACCCACCAAAAATTATTTGGGTCATATTTGCAAACCCCGAAGGTCACGTAGACCTTTATTTAATTACCTATCCCCAATATATGTTCAAATTTATTATTTGTATTATTTTTGTTCTATATATATTGCGTTTGATTGCAGGTATATATGAACTTAAAGTTCATAAATTCGAACCCGAAGTTTCGAATAAGTGCCAAGAAACCTGAAGTTTCCTTAAAAATTAAATACCCATGAAACCCGTAGTTTTCATGAAAATTTAAACCAAACCATGTCTTAGAACCCGAATGTTCTAAACTTTTATGATTATGGAGATTTTATTTCCCATAACCACCAACCACAATCTTGTTCCCTCCATCCAGTGGATTTCCGAACCGTAACAAGTTCAATTTCACTAACATGGAAGTTTCTAGTAGAAACTACTTTATGTGGGCACAAATTGTGAAGCTCCACTTGACTACTGAGAAGTTGAGAAACATTGAAGCCAACAATGACGTGGATAGAGCTAAATAAGCCTCCGTCATGATCTTCATCCGAAGACTTATGCCTGAAGCATTGTAAATGGAAGTACCTCAATGACGAGGCTTCCATGGCTCTTTGACTCACTCTACGGATCGTTCTAATCATGCAAAGATGATCTTGCCCGACGCAAGACATAACTTGCCTGACGCAAGACACACTTTGTCGAAAGCAAGACACACCTTGCCCGAAGCAAGACATATCTTGCCCTGACACAAGGCATGATTGAACCCCATCCGTGAATAGGTACAAATTCTGAAGTTTATAGAATCCGATTGAATTTTGACTGGAGAAGATTTTCTCGTCCTTCCATACCTCTAAAATGCTCCTGAAGAAGCACCCTAGAGAGTGGAGGTTCACTAAATTCTCGGATCTGATACTACCACTTTGCTCACTGAAAAGCACAACAGTGAAAGCGGCACCCCAGTGATTCGGCTGGGATGTACCGAAGGTCTTGCTCTGTTTCGGCAGAGGTGTACCGAACTTAAGGCTCTGCTTCAGCAGAGGCCTACCGAATCTACTCTTCCTTCTTCGGCTGGAGAGTACTGAATAGTGGTAGAATCAGGGTCAACCAAGGGGGTGGCATCACGACCAAACACGTGATCCCTTGGAAACTAAGACCCAAAACTTCAAGAATAAGGGACAGTATTCCCGAACCTCAACCGTGCAAAATCTACCTCCATTTTTTATGGAATAGATCATTGGCTATGCACTTATTTGTGCCCCTACCAATGTTGTTGAGGAGTACCATTCCTGTAATCAATTTGTGAGACTAATTTTGCTTCACCTAACACATATGGAAAAGCAAAATTTTGACATGGAAGGCCCTGTTGGCCGAAACCCCCCTATTTTTTGGTTTAAGTTTTGAACAATTTTTCCTTTTTGTTTGGATGATTGTTTTGGTATTTGCTTTAAATTTTTTGGATATTATTATGGATATTGTCCTCGAATATGAGTTAATTGAATCATGTTTCTTATACATGTGACCGAATTCAATTAACATGTGATAAGGTATAAATGTGGGGAAGTTAGCTGTCTGGATGAACGTGCGACTATGCACACTAACTTCATACCTAAATCACCCCTCTAGCAACGAATTCAGGTCTACCTAACCTGATTAAGGGCAATGGCACTGCACCTCGTTGTATTAATGGTACTGGATTACTATTAAGGGGCCTTATATTCTCCGTTCCAGAAGAACGTTATTGAGTTATAAGGATATTCGAGAGAACAATGATCATAAAAACCACTGTAGAAAATAGAGTGACGTATCTTTGCATCACCTTCCAAAATATGAAGCCTGAAGCTATGTTTTGGGGCCAATGGGCTACCACCCAACTGGGACATGCCACATATAGGCTGGCTTGAAGCCGGGTGATTCGAGCAGTTTACTTGCTTTGGCACGACCGTTTGGAACATTCAGGTCAAAACACGATGCAATATGTTACACAATGCATCACCTTACCTGAAGTAAGGATTTTGTGCCTACAAGCACACTTTGCCAAGCCTGCTCGTTGGGGAAATTGGATTTTTACATCATCCCTAGCAAAGTTACTACATAACCCTCTTTTCACAGTGGATCAAAGGGAATAATGTGGACTCTTCCAACCAAAAATGCGGACCATGTCAATATGGTTTTTGGTTGATATATCGACACAATGGTCACATGTCTGTCCACATACACATTGCTGCTAAACTTCTGGCAATTTCTTACTTAAGGGCTCACCACCCTAATTATCCCATAAAGTCTAGAAGACTGGATAATGCCGGAGAGTTTATATCGAACAGTATTCGATAAGTATTGCATGTTCTTTTGGGTTTGAAATTGAACATTGAATTCCCCATGTTCAACCCCCAAAACAGCCTCGCAGAAGCGATCATAAAAGCGCATTATCAATTGATCGCCCGGACCTTGGTGAACGCACCAAGCTTTCGGTTTCTGCCTAGGGCTATGCAATCTTGTATGCAGCCATGTTGGTCCGCCTGAGGCCCATTGCTACCCGATACTTTATAGCGTTACAATTGGTTACTGGGTACGAACCTGATGTTTCGTATTTACGCATTTTTGGGTATGCACCTTCTGTCATATTGCGCCGTCGCAATGTACCAATATGGGTCCTCAAAGAAGGATGTGAATCTTTGTCGATTGTGATTCTCCTTCGAATTAGCTCTTTAGAGCCCTTGCACGCGATCTCTTTACCGCCATTTTGCGGATTGTCACTTCGATGAGACAGTCTTCCCGCCGTTAGGGGGAGATCAGAACGTCAACGTTCCTGAAGAACGACGCGAATTATCGTGGACGTCCCCACTATGTCTCATCTCGATCCCCATATTCTAGATTTCAGAGTATTGCTCCAGACGCTTTCTCTTATCTAGATAAAGTGACGAGATCACATATACCAACTGCAAACATGCCTGCAAGGATAGACGTACCTAGCGGACGTCGAGTCAACATCCCCGAAGGGTGTGCCGCCCCTGAAGGACGGTTTGGCCGCCCCTGTTGGACGGCCTGGTACGCCGATGGCTAGCCAATCAATCTGTTCTCGGCCTGAAGCGCGACAGATCACTCGGTTCGAAGGATTCACCTCCCTAGAAGTGGAGAAGTATGGCACAAAATGAATCCCTTCCTCGTTCGCTATCTCAACCATTCCACCTCATGAAATTAATCCGGATTATCCCGAGACCTGTAGTCTTGGTCCATTATGCATGCATGGATGAGTTAATGGAATTGGAATGAGATTATCATCGATGATATTCACGTATATGGTAGCTACCCGAAATAGTGAAAAGCGACGATATCGAACTGCGTTCCGTTGATGAATGTCGACGTAGAACTGATTGGTCAAACTGGAAACTAGCAATCCAGGTCGAACTTGATTCACTTGCGAAACGTAAAGTGTTTGGGCCTGTAGTTCCTACACTTCCACATGTGAAGCCCGTTGGCTACAAGTGGGTTTTCGTAAGGAAGCGAAATGAGAAGAATGAAATAGTGCAATACGAAGCACGCCTTGTGGCGCAAGGTTTCTCTCAACGCCCTGAGATTGATTACGAGGTGACTTATTTCCCCCGTAATGGACGTTATAACGTTCCACTACCTTATCAGTTTGGTAGTTTTTCCGAAAAACTGAATATGCAGCTTATGTACGTGGTTGTAACGTATCTATAGGGATCTTGATACGGAAATATATGTGAAAGTTCCCGAAGAACTTATTGACTGATTCAAATAGTTCTAGACCACAGAACACCCTCTCTATTGAATTGAGGCATTTCACTTTACGGATTGGAACAATCCGAGCGGATGTGGTATACCCGTCTAAGTGAATATTTGATCAGTTAGGGATATGTGAATAAACTATGCCCCTGCGTGTACAAAACCGAATTTGCAAGAGTTGCAGTCTATGTCGATGACATAAATCTCACTTAGACTCTGGAAGAGCTTGAGAAAACTGCCTCGCACCTGAAGTCGGAATTTGAGATGAAAGATCTTGGGAAAACTCGTTTATGTCTCGACCCGAAGTTTCGAGCAAAGTTCAGATGGTATTCTGGTCCACCAATCGAACTACACCCAGAAGGTGTTGCCTTTGAGTACACCCATGACCGTTCATACACTAAATGCAAATGAGATCCTTGAAAAGGTTGTGGAACCTGAAGTTCTATATCTAAGTTCAATTAGCGCTTTATTGTACTTAGCTCATTGCATTATGCATGACATCTCATTCGTTGTTGATCTTTTGGTAAGATACAACACTACGCCTACACGCTACCACCAAATAGGTGTTAAAGACGTTTTTCCGTTACTACGGATTTGGGCTTATTCTATCCCTACGCATCTCAGAATTAACCACAACCCCTTGGTTATCAGAATGATGCTTACCTTGTGGGATACGCTGACACAGACTATCCGTCTGTTCCGCACAAGGCACGTTTCCAAACGGATTATGTCTTTACCGTTAGGAACACTGCAATATCTTGGAGGTCAACCAAATAGACCTTAGTTGCGACGTCTTCGAGCTCATCGCCATACACTAAGCCACCCGTGTACATGGGAGCATATTCGAAGCACTTGTAATTCTTCATCCTTCGTTGAGTTCCAACAACGATCTATGAAGACAACGCCGCATGTATCGACCAGACCATAACCTGATACATCCAAGAAGTCAACACCAAGCATATTGTGTCTACATCATATCAGCATGAGCATCAGAAGATTGAAGTCAAGCATATCTGATCCGAAGACAACCTTGCCGACCTCTTCACGAAGTCATTGCCGAAGAAGCTTGTTCGAGGATTTGGTATGTGCAAATTTTCTCATTTGCTACGCTTGTGGTTCTCACGGGGAGTTTCGTCGAACTCAGGGGGAGTATCCTGAAGTATACTCGCTTGACCTTAATGTACTCTTTTTCCCTACGATCAGGATCATTTTTCCCATTGGGTTTTTGTTGCCTGACTAGGTTTTAACGAGGCACCCATTCTGGGCTGGTCATACCCTTGTGTGTTTTCTTACTACTTACGTCTTGAAGATGTTAAGTATCGACATTGCATTAACTCACTTTTCTCCTAGACTATGGGTTTTGTCCCGTCTTGGGTTTTACCATAGCCAGGTTTTGTGAGAGTTTTTATTCTTTTTATATGCAAGTTCCCTATATGAGACTCGAGTGTTCTCTACTGTGCCTACGAGACGACTGCATCAACTATCATCCTGAAAATCTGATGCGATATCTACTTGAGTATTTGCACACTCAAGGGGGAGTGTTGTAGATAAAATATAACATGTGTTAAATGTGATTGTGTAAATCCTAGGTAGATATGGATTAGGATATTCCATTATTTATGGGATTTGTTTCCTAATGTAATTGTACTTCTATTACTATAAATAAAGGCACCTGGTATGTGGAATAGATGAACTACATATTCCACATACACTACAGTTTCACCAAATTCTCTCTATTCTTCTCTTGCCGCACCCTTCACTAAAAACTGTCCACAACACAAATGTCAATATCACCCGTGCACATTATCATTTTTTAAGCCATTGCAATTGTACATAAACCCTCACATTGTCACTTGTACCTACTAATAGGGCCAGCTCTGAGAAGTGCGGTGGTGCCACTGCACACAAGCTCCGATTTTTTGGGGCTCCCAAATTTTTTCTAACCCCTAGAGTTAAATTATATATAAATTAGTGTGAACATAATTACCAAAGTTTAATTTCAGTGCAAATGGTAATATGAATTTCCATCTCCATAAGAGAGGTGAGACGCCCCGATCCAGATATCCAGGTGGACACCCAAAAATCGAGGTGTGCTGGCCGACCACCCCGTAGGGTGACAAAAGCCATTTGAAGGAAGTATTGTAAATTAAAGTAAGAAAAGGAAGTTGAATAAAATAAAGATTGAGTGCGCAGAAATGTGTATGAACCAACAAAAATAGCATAGCATCTAACTTTACAGAGCGGAAAGTAAACTGAAGTGAATCACTCGAAGGTGGTAATTACAGTTATTAGGGAAAGATTCCTACACTTAAAAAGTAACAATGCCACCGCGTAGCTCCAAAGCCTACTAAAATCTGGAGGGGCGCAAAACAGAAAATTGTGAGTGGGCAAAAACAATAGTCTTCTAAAACTTTTGCTTTTATGAAAGTAGTTACCCCTCACTGTAAAACCCATAATAATCTCAAAATCATACTACATAGTAAGTATGAAAATCAGCGTAAGAGTGGAAAGTCAAAAATTTCCCAAACGGGTAAATAACAATAAACTTCAATACAAAATCTTTCAAGAGAAACCAATATGTGGGAATCAACAAGTGAAATCCAAAAAGTAACCCGAAGTTCCATGGCATCAGTGAAAGCAGGTAAATCATAAAATCTCAGATAAACAAATAGAGTTGCTCATTAGATAATGCAGACACACGAGCTCATGCAGAAAGATTCTGACATGAACATGTTGGGTGTATTAATCTACGCTCAAGTACTACATACACGTGAAGCTGATGCTAAGAGCATCACAACGAGTTCTAGAAGTAAAAACAACTAGAACAGGTTGACACTTACAATGGATCCAAAGTGAATGTATCGGTGCATGTGAACATACACGTGAAGCTGGTCCTGGCCCCGGACAGTACTAAACACCGTGTAAACAATCCTAAATGAGCGGGTGTAAACATATAAAAACATGCCATGGGTAAAGTCTCAAATCTCGTATCTTAAAATGGGGTAAAGTATAAAGTGCAACGCATAGTGGTAAGAACTTCCTAAAGAAAGATTCACAATAACGCCAACACATAAACTATTTGTGTTATTGAAACAAGACAAGATATCAAAGCAAGTCGTAAACCACGTTTCAAAGTAGATACGTAAAACTCAATTCGAAGCATACGTAAATATATAATTTAGAAAGAAAAGCCCACTCACAGTGATCGTAGTTGAAATTTCTTGCTTGTACACTCTCCGTAGTCCTTGGGTTGTCACTCCTAACGTAGAATAACCAAACTTAGTAAACTAGCCCAATACTATGAAGAATACTGAAAACGGAACTCAATTTAAGAGTTTCGGTGTCCGAAAACCCAAATATGCCGCCGCAGGCAACCACGAGCCACCACACTCTCAGCTGCAAGGTTCCACCCGCCGGCAGATGGTTACCACGCGCCGTCACGTGCCTGCGCTAGCCCTCACGCGCCGGTTACACATGTTGTTAACTTTGATGGAATATTCCAAGGATTTAACGGAATATTCTAACGCCGCTAGAGAATATTCTGTTAATGCTATCAGTTAGAGGAAGGAATATACCTTAGAATATTTTTGGTTTGGACCGGGTTTGAATCGGCTTGCTGACATCACGACCGGCTTAGATCGGGTTTGCTGACGTCAGCCTACTGCAATTCTCGCCGATTTCTGGAGATTTTGGCCTAGATTCTTTCTATCATCGCCGTGTTGCTGTCCAATCTGAGACCAGATTTGGACTCGTAGAGTCAAGACGCTCCTAATAGTGGAAATCCCTCGCCAGCCAGAGTCACTCTCGTCGAAAAATTGGGCAGAGGTTCCCTGCTTTCGATCTGTGCCATTTCTCACCCAATCAACACATGCAATACACGAAACATACTCAGAACTTCACAAGGAAACAAATGAGGGTATTTTCGAGGTTTACCATTGTTGGAAACAGTGGGAAATTCGTCGGAAAACCTCGACCAGCGTCGGAGCTCGTAGAAGCCGTATTTAAGGTTAAATTTTCAAGGAATAGGGACCGAGGGTAGGTTCGCCAAAGAAAGGAGTCATAGTGGTGAACGCTTGGTGGTTTGGTTCAACGGAGAACGGCTGTTCTATCGTCTCGTTCACTGTGCAATAGGAAGGAGTCAGGGTAAAGGGAGGGAGTGAGTGAGTTTTGCAGAGTGAGGGAATAGTGAGAATGTGAGACAGGAAGTGGGTCCCACTTGACCCCAAGCCCAAACAACAAAATACGACTCTCGCAAAAATTACGAGAATGTCCTTGAACTTAACGTTCCCTAAAATCTTCTTTCAAACTCTAAATTCCGTTCCATTCGCTTCCATGCGTTCGTATCGACGAGCACAACAAGAAAAAGGTCGTGTCACGACACAAAAGTCAACAAAAATCATCCATTGCCCAACTAGGGGCATTTTGGTCATTTCACACATTTGAAAAATAAAATACTATAAATTCTGGGACCGGCTGTAACAAGAGGGCCCGCGTTTGATTCTTTTTATGGTGTTGGAAATGTTGATATTTGATATTTTTATTTTTTATTTATTTTATTTAGTTGAAAACAAATCAAAGTTTAAGCTGAATAGGTTTAAACAAAAATCCAACCCAGGAGAATACAAGGATGCAAAAATCAATTGTACAACTCAACTTTTATCAAGATGCCAACTCGTAGGTATTGTATTTATAATGATTAACTTTGGTAAATAAAAAGATTAAATGGAGAAAACCCCAACAACCAAAAAAGTTTAAGAAAAACAAAATTTCTACCTAATTCTAATTCCTAATTGTTTACTAATATGTCGTGTTCCTCCCTTTCAAAAATAAAAAAAATGCCTCCTTACCTTTGTTTTTTTAGTGAATTATCATATTTATTTTACATAAATTCATGAGAAATTTAGTCTCCTAATATTTTCATGCAAGATAATGGCAGACTCTCAATTTATGTTTCGCACAGAGCCTCTCAAAATCTCAGAGTCGGCCTTGCCTATTATAATACACCCAGTCAACTTATCATCATTTTTTTTCCAAAAAAAAATTTCTCATACCTTTGATGGTTCCCTTGAATATAGAGACTCTGAAGAGGCTGTCAACTTATCAATCCTCATTTGATAGAGAAGATTGGCTTGTATATGAATATTCACTATAGTAAAGGTATTTTAAAAGAAGAAATGAATGACAAATTTCTTATTTTGTCAAAGTTGAAAGTCACTCATGAAGAATAGTTGTCTCTTTTAATCCAATCATTTTTGTGGGGATTAGTAGGGATATATTTTCTTCATGAGTAACCTTCAACTTGGACAAAATAAGAAATTTGTCATCCATTTCTTCCTTTAAAATGTCTTCAATATAGTGAATAGTCGTACCCAAGCCAATCCTCTCTCTCAAATGAGGCCTTAGAGTATTCCAAAATGTTTTACCACGACCTAGTTGTGATGCTCCTCCCTTTAGATAATGGATATTGTGGTCCAATATTCTAGTGGATAAGGTGTTGGGTTTCCACCCATGTGTTCCGAGTTCGAAACTTTCCTCTCCTAAATTATTTTAATAATTTCGAACCCTCCCCCCTCACCTTAAAAATAATAATAAATAAATAAATAAAAGCTCCTCCCTTCAGATAATGGATAATGGAAAGTTGCCAAAGATAGAGAGTTGTTTGCAACAGAAATATGGAAAATATATATATCCCTTCAAAACACACATCCATGGAAATATTATCAGCGATGAAAAAAATCTGTGTACTGCTGCAACTTGGAAGATGCAAATTAATTCATTACGCAGGCAAATGGATATTTTTCTTTCGATTATGCAACATATAATGGTCATCCTTTGTCATTTGGTGAAACCGCTTCTAAAATACTTGAATGCATTGAAACTAGAAAGTTTGCATAGGTTTCTTTAAAACTGCTTCAGTTCTGCTTGCGCATGCATTCTTCTAGTTGTTAACTACTGGGAATCGTTTTATCTTGAACCATATAGTACTTGTATTCAGTGTAGTCTTTCTTGGAGAATAGGATCTCACATTGGTCATATGATAAAATACAATACAACTTATATATGAGAGTTTCCACCTTTAATATCACTGAGGTCTTTTGTGATAAAATCTAACACCTAGCAATAAGTGATTAAGTTGAGACAATATCGGTGATAATGGTGGTGAACTATGCTTGGGCTTATAAAGTTTATCATGGTATCAAAGCAGAGATCTTAGGGTTTCTGCTATGCCTACGACCCTCAGAAAAAAAAAAAAAAAAAAAACCTAGCACACTCCCATACACTAGTAGAAAAAAACAGCTTGCGTGACAAAACTTTATGCGACGGAGGAAATTTCGTCGGGCAAGAGGCTTGCATGACAAAAATCCTGTTTCGTTGCCTAAAATGTTAGAACATTTAGGCGACGAAGACATTAGTCGCTTAAAAGTGAAATGGGCGACGAATAAATACAGTCGTCGCGCAAAAGATGGAAAAAGTGGCGGCAAAAAGAGAATTTGGCGACAAATTTTTGTGCGACAAAAAATTTCGTCGCCTAAAATTTCTTGCGCAACAAATGGTTCGTCGTGCAAAATGGTGACTTTAGGCGACGAAAATAGTACTTTAGGCGACGAATATGTTCGTCGGGCAAAACTAAGCTGATTTAATCCCCTTCCTTAGACCCGAGAAGCAGTTTTTGTAGAAAACTGCAAACAGTTGCCTCTCAATCTCAATCTCTCCCTCCAAATTTGTCCCTCCAAATCTTTCTCCCTATCTCACTCATCTCCCTCTTCCCATCTCACTCTCTCCCCCAAGCTAGCTACCATCTCCTCCTCATTGTCTTGATATTTTCTTCAACTACAAAGTATGCAAATTACTTTAATGTAATAGGTGTTGAAACTGAAGGAAGAGAATTCGCCGTCATACACCGAAGAATTATATAACTTGGCAGTCAGACCGTTTCGCGCTGAATTGTACTCAGGGTGTCATGTCAACGGCATTAAGTTTGTGGATGCTCAGCGTGATGACAAGTTGTTAACTCAAAATAGTGGGGTCTTCGTCCCGGGTGGTGGCGACAGTGCCGATATTGAGTTTTATGGCAAACTAACAAGTGTTGTACAAGTGCTTTACAAATACCGATGTCAAGTGATTTTGTTTAAGTGTCATTGGTTTGATACAAATCCAAATAGGAACGGGAGCATTCAGCGGGACGAAGGGTTAGTATCAGTGAACACTAACACATGTTGGTATGATGAAAACCCTTACATTTTAGCAACTATGGCGAAACAAATCTTCTATCTTGATGACCCGAAGGGCGGGAGTGGTTGGAAAGTTGTTCAGAAAATTCATCACAGAAACATATATGATATTCCTGACGGAGATAATAATGACGACGACAATGTGACTGACCAACAGCTTTCATCTTCGATAGATTTTGGTATGGAAACGCCTCTCGATACCAATGTAATCCAAGAACTGCTTGAGGTAGCTAGAATGCCTGAAATCGAAATACCGATTGATTTCATTACAATTGACCTCGGTGATTTGAGACGCTATGATCCACATGACCTTGCACAGAACGAGGATAGTGATGATGAGCAATCATATGCAAGCATCGAATCTGAACTACAAAGCGAAAATGATGAAAGTGATGACGACGATGTGTATTATATTTCTAATTTATACTAAGTTCGGAAGTCGGGAAACTGTAAACTTGTAACAATGAAAAATAAATGAAAGGGAAGATTGGCAATTTTTTTTATTAAATGTGAAGATCTATTTTGCTAACAATTAATTACTTCATTTTCAAAAAAAAAATTGTAATTTATTTTGTAAGCATGTACAAAACAATTACAAATACATCTTGAGCGACGAAATATTTCGTCTCGCAAACTTTATAGGTTTAGGCGACGAAATGTAAATCGTCGCACAAAATTTATAGGTTTTAGGCAACGAAATGTGATTCGTCGCGCAATATAATCCAAGGTTTTAGGCGACGAATTAGTTGTTTGTCGCCTAAACCTAAGAAATTGATTCCGTACCGTTCTTCTTTTGATCTGCTAAAGAATGACTTATTCATTTCTGAATGAAGTAATTTTTGTTCACAATGATCTTGAAGAAGAAGTCTACATATTCAACGGTTCAGATTTAAAGAAATAAATATCTATGTGTGTTTACAAATTAACAGTTGTATGAAAAATTAACTTACAGTGGAAAATTCATAATAAGTAATTGAGAGTGGGAAAAATTTGTAAAAAATATACAAACGCTCGTAACGAGAAGGTCTACAACTTTCGTTAAGGGGTCATCTCCAAAATTGAACACTAGAAACCATGAAGGCTATATTATTTTTTAACTGTCAATCAATGTTTACGTTTACACTTCGTTATTATATCCGTAGTTTGGTTTTTCATCCCGATTCTTTTTTGAAAACATGATCTTTTAGTGAATGCAATAAGATGAACAGTTCGGATCGTTCATAGAATTTCCCATATTTACAGTTTATTAAAAAGTGTGATGATGTTATATAGTTTCTATAAACTTTATAACGTCCTATACAAATTTCAATCTTATTGCATTCAGTAAAAGATCATGTTTTCAAAAAAAGAATCGGAATGAAAAAATAAACTACGGATATAATAATGGAGTGTAAACGTAAGTGATGATCAACGATTAAAAAATAATATTGCCTTCATGGTTTCTAGTGTTCGATTTTGGAGATGTCCCCTTAACGAAAGTTGTAGACCTTCTCGTTACGAGCGTTTGTATATTTTTTACAAATTTTTCCCACTTCTCAATTACTTATTATGAATTTTCCACTGTAAGTTAATTTTTCATACAACTGTTAATTTGTAAACACACATAGATATTTATTTCTTTAAATCTGAACCGTTGAATATGTAGACCTCTTCTTCAAGATCATTATAAACAAAAATTACTTCATTTAGAAATGAATAAGTCATTCTTTAGCAGATCAAAAGAAGAATGGTGCGGAATCAATTTCTTAGGTTTAGGCGACAAACAACTAATTCGTCGCCTCAAGTGTCTTTGCATGACGAAATGAATTTGAAATTCGTCGCCTAAAACATAAAAATTTGCCACCGAAATTTTGGGCCAGCCGCCAAAAATTTTGGGCTGGTTTTAAAATTTTTAGTTAAATTTTGCACGACGAAATGATGACTTTGAGCGACGAAACTAGAGCGACATTTCGTCGCTCAAAGGCCTTTGGGTAACCCGTGCCTTTTCTTTTCTTCTTTCTTCTGTCTTCTTCCTCGATTTCATATGTTCTATCTCCGTTCCTCCCTCCCTTCGTCCCAAACGCCTCCGGCCGACTCAAATCAACTGCAAACTCCATCTCCATCATTTTTTGTCTTCTTCCCCGACCCCCTATCTCATCTTTTCTTTCTCACTCTCACTCTCAATCTCTCAGCCTCGGTGTTGATACCCCTACGCAACAACGTCGGCGTCACCACCGATTTCTCTCACCGGTACGTTTGGTTTGGTTTCAAGTTATATCCTTTCAATCATATGTTTATGCATTTGTGATCAGTTTCTTATCTGGGTTTTCAAATTTGATCATTTCTCTTAGCTGTTTGGTAAAGTTGTGCACAAATTCTTATCTGGGTTCTTATCATTTTGGGATAATTAGGTAGTTCTTTAGAAAAAAGGCGAAAGAATAGTTCGCTCTATGCTCACCGCACGACTCTGTGATAATTTGGATAGTTTTTATTTTTTTGCTAGCCCCTGCGTTTTACAAATGAGTATGGCTTTTTGTATATTAGATTCATGTAATGTTTCTTTTCGGCTTTTGAACGAATTAATGGAATGAAACAATGATCAGTGTTATGCACATACATTGGATTGGATTACAAATTATGAATGTGTGTATGTGTGTGATCTGTATGTGAATGTGTGCTCTGTGTGTTGTGTTGTGTGTGTGCGAGTATATGTGTGAGTATATATGTGTGTTGTGTGTAAGTATATGTGTGTGAGTATGTGTGTGTGAGTATGTGTGTGAGTATATGTGTGTGTTGTGTGTCAGTATGTGTGTGATGTGTGCTATGTATGTGTGTGTGTTGTGTGTGTACGAAATGTGAGTATGTGTGTGTGTGCGCGTTGCGTGTGTGTGTGCTGTGTGTGTGTGATAGTGTTCGCTGTGAGTATGTGTGCGATGCTGTGCGCTGTGAGTATGTGTGTGTGTGCGCTGTGTGTGTGTGAGCACGTGTGTGCGATGTGTACATGGATTAGTTGAATTAACTTTTTGGACACACACACACATATTTTTTTAATTTTTTATGGTATATATATAGGGGAGGTAGAGTATTGTGCTTAGGTTGATAAATTAAAGGACTAGTATGTATGTTAAATGATAAATTAAAAATAATATGAAAGTAGGCACCTTTCCTATGTTAAAGGACTAGTATGTTTGATGTAGTATTAATTTCTTGTTTGATATACAAACTGTAAAAAATATACAAATTTGTTGTTGGATGTAGTATTGATTTTGTTTGCTTAATATACAAATTAGTTTTTACCTAATTTCAAAATAAGAAAATAAATATGAGGAGGTATTTTTTACAATTTGTTTAAATGTTTAAAATCCAAAAATTCCATGTACATTAAATGTTTATTTACAATTTATTTAATATTTATTTATTTATTTGTTTAACAATTTGTAACTGGCTCAATTTACAGATGTCGGGTTTGATTTCTACACGCCACCGCTTTAGTCGTAGTTCAGCTCCATCACGGTCGGTTAATGTTGCGGAGCCTGCGTCAGCTGCTCTGGATGTCTCCGAGGCGCCTATCTCGTCCACTGCTTCGGTGACGCATCCCCTAGTCAGCACTCGTCGGGCTCACCGGCGACATCGTCCCGAGGACCAGGCCCCTCAGGCACCCAGGACATCCACAGTCGACGGTGAGGGCTTGCAGACAAGTAATATAGCCCTACCCCCAATCTTTTACATTTTTGTTGGAATGTTTACTACCATATTCAAATGAATTGATTGCATGTTCCAACTATTGGTACCATTATCAAATTTGTTGGAAATGTTATGTGGATGTGGATGTGTTGTATTATTGTTTGCAGGTTATGGGAAATGTTAGACTTTTAGGGGAGGTTCTGCCGAATTTTCTGTAGAATGTTTAGTACACGTTTTAACCATGAATTTATTATTTGTTTTGGAAGGGAAAAAAAAAACCCGGGGCCCTTGCACACAGCTCAAGTTTGCACAGATCACACGTGCGACTTCTGAAAAGATCGCCATCATGTATGCTCCTCAACACCAGGCTGCTTCTACATCTGACCAGCACAGCACCCTGGTCCGTGACATTGGGTCGATACTACGTGCCCATTGCCCTATGAGATGGGAAACATGGAGATCAGTCCCAAAGCAAACGAAGGCTGCGATGTGGCATGAGCTGTCGGCGAGTGTATTCAATACTTTCTACTACTTTTTATAATTAAGTCTAATATTTTTTATATTCTAATAATATTTTTTCATATTTGCAGATCAACTTTAATACTACGAACCTTGATGTTGACAGGACAACGTACATAAATGAGCTCTTCACAAGTCGGTACAAAGAGTGGAAGAGCAATCTCCACAACCATTTTAAGTTGTATCCAATCGCGGAGACTGCTTTAGCCCAAGGATGCCCTCAGGAGTTGCTAGAGCGGCCTTAGGATTGGGAATGGTTATGTAACCACTTTCAAGATCCTAATTTTTTGGTAAGTTTACTAATTTATTTTATAATTATACTCAACAATTAATATATGCACTAACAAATTTTGGGTTTACCAAAAACGATCTCGAGCCAACCAGATAAATAGGTCGAAAAAGATACTTCTACACCACTCTGGTTTAAAGCCCTTCTCCTACAGATTGGAGAATCGACAAAAGGTAAAACTACTTTACATTTTTCAATTTTAATATAATTTTATATTTATGAATTTTAACCTTCTTTTATTATTATTTTTTAGGAAGGTGCAAAGTTTCCGGAGATTGAAATGTTCGAGGAAGTTTATGTCCGCCCCGGTGATGAGACAGTTCAGCATCTCCATGTAAGTTTCTCTAATTACCTGTTACTTTTGTTCTTTTTTTAATTATTATAAACAATAATATTTATTTTCTTATTACAGGCCACTATGGTGGAGAAGAGTAATGCTCTTCTCGAAGAAGTGGCATCGTAGCTTCCCTCCAAGACCCCTATCGAAGACGTGACTCCAACTGAGGATGCTGGTCTTCATATACTAACGGAGACGCTAGACCAGACCCTTGGTCGTAGGCCTAGTAGGGTTTACCGGGGGATGGGGAAAGCGCGACTCCGTGAGATGGGTGCCCCATCTTCTAAAAACAATTCGGGAGAGGTCACCTCGTTGAAGAAGGAAGTTTAAGACCTAAGGCGGCATCTCGCAACTCAGGGCAACCAGATGAGCCAAATCTTACACGCCCTCCAGTTGTCCGGCATTACTTTGAATATGCCATCATCCGATTCCCAGCCCCCTCCCTTACCATATTTCCCGTCGGCATCTCAATAGCCACTTCGTTTTAGGATTCTAATTTATTTTTATTAATGAATATTTTGTACGTACATTTCTTTATATTGTCTAATTTGTTTTTCTACATTGCTTTTTATATTTTATTGTCTTTTAAATCCCAATTAATTCATTATATTAATTAATTAAAAAATTAAATTTAAAAAAAAAATTTTAAAATTCAATTTATTGAAATAAATTATTAATATTTTGCGTGACGAAACAAACACTGTCGCCTAAACCTTTGCGAGACGATAGAATCATTGAATATTTCATCGCCTCAAGTATAGGCAATTAATATATTTTGTTGCTGAAAACTTAAGGCAACGAAAGATTTTGGTCGCCTAAAGGTTTGTCCGACAAAATTTATTCGTCGCCAAAAACCGTCGCGCAAATGTGCATTGTGCGACGAATGTATTTTCTTCGTCGTGCAAATGCTTGCTCCACGGGCTTTGCGTGATGAATTAATAGTCGCGCAAATGTTTAGGCGACGAAAAGGGACCTTGCGCCCAAGTACTTTTTTCTACTAGTGATAGAGGCCTTGCCTCACCTTATTGATGACACCAATTTTAGTGTCATCACCTTTGCCATACCCACTACTACTACTACTACCATACCTACTACTACTACTGATTTATTTGTGAACCCAATACCAAATCCTACTACTACTACTCTTGATTCTTCTTGTGCTCCTGGCTTAACCGACAACTCTCCCGAAACCTCAGATAATTGTGGATGGGCTTTTGACATTTCTGGTGATTGTGATTCTTGTGATTGGATTATCGATTCAGGTGCTATAGATCATATGACCAATGATCCGAAGGATCTTGTTTGTGAGACTACTCCTTAACGGCGAAGTATCACAAATGTTGATGATGTTGCCTTTCCTGTGGTGGGGGCTAGCACATTTAATCTTACACCTACGCTCTCTTTACCCAACACTTTACTTGTTCCCCCATTAAAACATAAATTAATGTCTCCTAGTCAAGCCACTGAACAGTTGGATTGTTGTGTACTAATGTATCCTAAGTTTTGTCTTATTCAGGATATTCTCACGAAGGAGATTATTGGTCGTGGTACTAAGAGGGGAGGACTTATACTTTGTGGATGATATCAGCACGGGTCGAGTGAACTTGGTGTGTCGGGCTTCTAATGACAAGAAGCAACAGATATGGTTGTGGCATCGCCGTTTGGGTCATCCATCTTTTAATTATTTAAAGCATTTGCGACCAAACTTATTTGTTGGTTGTTCTGATTCAGACTTTAAATGTAATACTTGCATTTTGGCTAAGAGTTATCGTGTGCCTTATCCTTTAAGTTCTAAACAAAGTATTGTTCCTTTTGGTTTAATACATTTTGATGTTTGGGGCCATCCCCGTTTTCTACTTTTTTTGGCATTCTGTGGTTTGAAACATTTGTGGATGACTGTACACGGATGACGTGGCTATATTTGCTAAAAAAATAAAAGTGATGTATTCACCGCTTTCAAGACCTTTCATACTAAGACTCAAACTCAATTTTCTATTAAGATTCGCATTTTACGTTCTGATAATGAGGGAGAGTATGTGAATCATGATTTTGTCCAATACTTTACTACTCATGGTATTCTCTATGAAACTTCTTGTCCCCAGACTCCACAACAAAACGGAGTTGCAGAACGAAAAAATAGGCATATCTTGGAGACTGCTCGGGCATTGTTAATTGGTGCTCATGTTCCTCGTTCTTCGTGGGATAATGCAGTTGTCACTGCGATTTATCTTATGAATAGACTGCCCTATAAAGTATTGGACTTTCAAACTTCGTTACAGGCTTTTTCTCGGTTTGGTCCTCTACCATCCATCTTATTGTTACCACCACAGTTCTTTGGATGTGTCACGTTTGTCTATCTTCATAAGAATCAACGTACCAAACTCGATCCTTGTACAGTACGTTGTGTTTTTATGGGGTATGGGGCATGTCAAAAGGGCTACCGATGTTATCATCCTTCTACTCGGCACACTTATGCCACTATGGATGTGACTTTTTTGGAGACGGACATGTACTATTTTCTATCTCACTCTTCTCTTCAGGGAGAGATAACAAGTGAAAAGAAGAATTGGACAATTGATATGCAAACAGAATTGGACAGAAAACTGCCATCTTCATCGACTGGTCACACAGTCTCTAGTGACCCGTCGCAGTGCGACCTTCGAAGACCAATGTCACCGACTAGTCAAACAAAGTTGATGCCGACCCGTCGTAGTGTGACCTGTTGTAAACCAAGGTCATCGACTGGTAAAACGAAGTTGATGTCAAAGTTAATGCTTATTCCTCCCTCTCTTCTCCAACTATAGTACCTACTGACGACCATTCTCCTGAGAATACTCTTGAGGTAAGTCCCACTACACCTATTAGAACATCAACTAATCCAACTTATCAATTACCTGACAGGCATAACCGAGGGAAACCTTCTAATAAATATTCACCTGATGAAGTAAAGAAGTCCAGATATCCAATAGCCAACCATGTGTCATCCCACAAGTTATCAAAACCAGGCAATATACAACAAATATCAATTGACAATGTTCCTAGCTCTTTGAAAGAAGCATTGCCCTAAACTAGGTGGACCAAAGCAATGGAGGAAGAAATGAGTGCAGTTCAAAAGAATCAAACATGAGATTTAGTTCCCCTACCAAGAGGAAAAAAGACAGTGGGGTGCAGGTGGGTATACACTATCAAACATAAAGCCGATGGGTCCATTGAACGATACAAGGCACGGTTAGTTGCTAAAGGTTATACACAAACCTATGGCATTGGCTACAAAGAGACTTTTGCCTCGGTGGCAAAGATCAATACTGTGACAATATTGCTTTCTTTGGCAACAAATCTAGACTGGCCACTACAACAATTTGATGTGAAGAATGCCTTTTTACATAGGGATCTTAAAGAAGAGATGTATATGGATATTCCACCAGGATATACCTCACGTACGCAAACGGGAGTTGTGTGTAAGTTAAAAAAGGCTTTGTATGGTCTGAAACAATCCCCATATGCGTGGTTTGGGCGATTCTGAATGGCCATGCGAAAGTATGGGTTCAGGCAAAGCAAATCAAATCATACGCTCTTCTTAAAGCGTATAATGGGTAAGATAATGGCACTCATCATTTATGTAGACAATATGATTGTTACATGAGATAACAGGGAAGAAATCTCGAGGTTGAAGGATTATTTGGCAACTGAATTTGAGATGAAAGACCTCGGTGGGCTCAAGTATTTTCTGAGTATTGAAGTGGCTTGATCGAAATAAGGTATATTCTTGTCTCAAAGGAAATATGCCTTGGACTTATTAACAGATACATGAATGCTTGATTGCAAACCTGTAGATACTCCTATTGTCCAAAATCACCACCTTGCAGAATATCCTGATTAGGTTCCGACTAACAAAAAGCGCTACCAAAGGCTGGTTGGAAGGTTAATTTACTTATCTCATACTCGACCAGATACCTCCTATACAGTGAGTATTGTAAATTAGTTTATGCTCTCTCTGAGTGAAGATCACATGAATGCTGTTGTCAGGATACTTCGGTACTTAAAGTCAGCACCAGGTTGAGGTATTATGTTTTCCAAGAATGAACACTTGAAGATAGAAGGATACACTGATGCATATTGGGTAGGAAAGATTACTTATAGACGATCTACTTCCGGTTACTTTACGTTTGTGGGAAGTAACTTGGTTACTTGGCAGAGTAAGAAACAAAAAGTAGTAGGTTTGTCAAGTGCGGAGGCATAATACAGAGGAATGGCAAAAGGAATGTGAGTTACTTTGGCTTCGAAGGTTGCTCACGAAACTTGGGCATCCACCTATGTCAGCAACAAATTTGTTTTGTGACAACAAAGCTACCGTTGATATCTCTCATAATCCAATTCAACATGATCGTACTAAACATGTTGAAGTTGACAGACACTTGTGAAATTAGAGGATCAACTAGCGGATATTTTGATAAAGGCAGTTTCAAGTCAAGCATTCTACAACTCACTTGACAAGTTGGACATTAGCGGCATCTATGCACCAACTTGAGGGGGAATGTTGGTGTGAGTTGACATTCCAGTAATAATTCCTTATAATTAGAATATTGTATTTCTTATTTAGTTCCTTATAATTAAGATATATTTATTTTCCTGATTTTCTTTGTAAATAAATCATTGCACTATATATATTCCTTCTTTGAGAGAAGAATAAATAATTCAATACATATTCTCTCGACGCGTCCTGGGCTCGAGTTACTGGGCACGAACATGCTTCCTGAAGTTGGGCGCTTTTGAAAAGATGCGCTAGCTCCAACTTAAAGCTAATGAATGACTGGGCCTTCGAAAATATTGGCGTTGGCTCTAGAGACTGAATACCGACCGACCGGGCTATTGAAAAGATTGGCGTTAGCTCCGATATAATGACTTGTCCAGTTTTCGATGTGGGAATTGGTTTCCCTTGTGAACCTGTGTGGGGCCACTCATGATGGGGTGTGTTGGAGAATAGGATCCCACATCGATCATATGACAAAATACAATACAATTTATATAAGGGAGTTTTCACCCTAATATCATGGAGGCCTTTTGTGATAAAACCCAACACCTAGCAATAAGTGGTTAAGTTGGGACAATATCGGTGATATTGGTGGTGGACCATGCTTGGGCCTATAAAATTTATCAGTCTTGCCCTATATATGCACAGAGAAACTAATGTACTCGAATTTATATAGGTGTAATTTGCATATGCTTGCACGTCCCTTCCAGTTTTTATTTTCTTTAATCGGTTTAAGTAATGTTCTATGACTTTTTTTTAAGGTAATAAATATTTCATTAATCAAATAGAACGAGAAACATCATTAATCAGGAATACAATTCCATGATTACAAACACAACAAAAAGACAATACAAAATCTACCTCACATAACCACATCAAACCAAATAGAAAGATATGCTCACGAGGACAAAACCTTGCATCACTTTCTGATGAATTTCCAAACGACGACGCTCCTTCGGCAAAAAAGCCCTGCTATAATACATAACGAAGATGTCCTCATAGTCTTTTGCCATGCGAACAGACAAAAAAACCAAACAAAAAAATGACACAACACAAAATAAATTCTTCAGAGAGGTACAATTCCTCAACCATGGGAGACCCGCACCTAACTAACATGGAAGATAAGCTCACAAGGCCTAAACCCTACGAGTCAGACTTCGAGTTAGACCCAACACCGTCAAGACACACAAGATAATTATCGTACCATCACCCTGAAGACTTTGCAGCGACAAGAGAACATGATTGTGAATCCCTCAAAACGACCCGACAAGGGAAATATCGTACAACCATCTTCCAATCGTCGACAAAAACCTACTTTGAGTCACCTCCAACGAACATCGAGCTTCCTCCGTATAATCCTTGCCAAGCGTACAAACTACAAAATTACCACCTCATATTTTAACAACAGTTATCGCTCTAAGATATGAAGTTGAGCAGTAAGTCATAACTGCTACAAAAGCTCTCCTCCTCAGAAAGAGAGAGTGACAACAATCACAACCACAACCACAATCACAAAGGCTCTCCTCGACAAAGCAAGAGAGCGACCCTACTAAAACAGGAAGGATTGATGCCAAGGCCGACCCTGGGGGAGTGCGGGTGGTGCCACCACACAGGGCCCCTGATTTTTTTTCTTATGTACTTTGTTACATGCGTATATACATCAAACTGTGCAAACTAATTATCGTAATTGTGCCCAGCGCAAGTGGTTTGGCGTGTAATGAAGCTTGTGAGGGAGACGAGTTCAATTCTTGCAAAAGAATCAATTTTTTGCACATTTATTAAACAAATATATTTAAAATATTCTACAAGAATTCGAACCCAAGACCTTATAAGAGTTATAAAGTCTTCCACCACTACTGCCATGTTCTTTTTATAATAAACATTTACATTTTTTATATTTCATAGTAAAAACAAATTGAAAACAAAAAACCTGCTAACTGCCCATCATAACCTTCTTCTTTCTCTTCTTCATCCTGAAATCATGTTAGCAATCCAATTCTTAATTTTCCTTTTGGCTGTCTTTCCCAATCTTAAATCCAAATTTGTTAGGTTTTTCTTCCAAAATTATTTATTTTATTTTTTTGGAATTCTAATTAATGATTTCTTTTGCATTTCAATTGATCTTATGACATTGATGATGAATTTTGTTAAAAAAAAATTGGATGGATGACATGGTAATTTTTTTTTCTTTAAAATTGTCATGTTAGATTTTGTGAGGGTCTCGGTTTAAGTTTTGTACAAGGCTCTCAAAATCTCAGAGCCGGCTCTGATTGCTGCCGACCTCAAAGCCAAAGGTTGGGGTCGACGACGATAGGTTTTTTCTTTCGCAGCTAGGGTTTTTTTTCAATGGCTTTTCTTGAATAGCGTCCAATTAATCATGTTTATGGTTTATATTGAATATGTATAATTTTATTCACTTTCATATGTATCATAGATGATTTGTGTAGTCAACTGGCCACACATTATAGTTTAATATTTTTTAGTATGCTCTAAAATATTTTATATATATGACATTTTTGACTGTGAGAATCTTGATCAAGATATAATAATTAAGATCAAAGAATACTCCAAAAAAATAATTAGTTCACCAACTAAAGGAAGGAGAATGGGTATATGTTCATCTTATATTTCAATTCTAAGACAATTTGGTCAAACTAAAAAGGGAAAGGAAAAAAATAAATAAATAGAAGGGAGATGATCATTGACCCTGAAAAGACAAAGATCCCCCCATTCCCCACCAAGTAATAAAAAGTGAAAGGACATCATCATGAATATCTAACCCAAATTTAGACTGAGGGGCATGCATGGTGTCCCTAGTCGCCTTAGTTTGATGGGTCCTTAGTGCCTTTTCCAAGAATTTCCCACCAAAGAAGCCTTGAGTTTTGGGGTCCTCCCCCTACTTTCCTTTCTGTTTCTAGGGTTTTGGGGTCCTCCAACCCTCCCACAAATCCACCGGCTTAAGGGATTTGTCCCAATTTAATGTTTTCCAAAGGATATATTTCTTCCCACTTTCAGAGTTACTGTTTCCCAATCTCACAACAAACTAATTAAAACAAAATGACTACATTAAACCTCAAATGGGGTGTATAATACCCACCTTGACTGAGGGTAGGGGAATGGGGATGGAGCAAAACCTAATAATTGGAGACAAGTTAAGACATAGGACTTAAGCTTAACTAAGCTTATGAAACATTTGGCATATAATCCGATATTGGGAACTGGTATAGAGGGGACCATACACCATTACAACTCATTCTCACACTATTTTTTACAACAAATATTTTTTTAATTTGGTGAGTTGTTATTTTTTTCGTTTTTAGATGATACACAGTATATGACATTATTAAGGCATAAAGAAATACACCAAACCAATTTTAAAAGAAGAAGCACAAAATTTGTTTTGATTTTCCCTTTGAATTAGGTCAAAGGATGAAGACTGCCAAGTTGGAACGACAAGGCAACGTCGCCAATTGTCTGTTTAAAAATACTTTGTATCTTACAATTATGACTCATAGAAATAAATAAATAAGTTAATAAAGGTTCCAAGTGAGTCTAATAGAAATAGCAATTTAAACTAAATTCTTGGAGCAATGCAAGATCTATTAAAAAAAATAGTTTTGTTTGGGTCCAAATTTAAAAGACTGGATTTAGTGTAAAATATGGAACTTCTTGTTTCTTTAGGGTAAAATATGCATGTTTTTGGTGAAGGAATGACGAAACCCTATCTAGATTAATGGGTAGTTCGAGAAAGGTATAATTAATGTTAAAGTTCGCTATGACTAGTTTTATTTTGCACCAACCCCATGTCATATTCATACCCGCCTCCATCTCCATGCATGGATAGATAGTCATGCATGGAAGTGATCATGCAGGAGTATTATTGTTGTTGATGGTGATGACGATGATAGTGTCCAGTATCCATCATCCATGCATGGGACTGGTGATGTGCATGAGGATTGTTGATGATGATGGTAGATGGTGTGCATGCAAGGCTTGTGAAATATTGTTCTTATCCCGATCATACAGATAGGTCTCAACTCAATGTCTCATGTTCCATGCATGCTTACCGTTTCAGACTTTGAGTACGTTTCGTTTTGTTTGTATGTTATACCCATCAGCTGATAAACGCGCAAAGATAAAAGGAAACAGTAGTATTTACAGACACAGCCATATCTCAGGCATGCATGCATGTCTTTCGGGTCACACTTTGGATTCAACTGTGAGCACAAGAGCATATAACTTAATTATTGCATAAACAATTATTGTTAATAATTGAGATAAAACTATAGTGAAACGAAAGGAAGACAATAATAGCTGTCATTGGCAGGGTGCAGTAATAATTTAATTACCATTCATCAAGTCTGGAATTTTTTGCTTCTGAATTGCTGTGCCCTAGTCAAAATGAACCCTTTCTCCAGCTGTAGACGTTTTGATTGGACCGACTATCGCAGTTTGTTTCAATTGCTTGAGGTTAGCAAAAGCAACTGCATTGAATGTTTATTTTTTCAATTGTAATTTCTCTTGCTGGTAAGAAGATTATAAGGTTGTAATGTAGTGAACCACATCTACTCTAGGTAAATGGGAATGTGGTAAAGGGTATTTGAATCAAGTCTAAATCTGAGTGAATTTGTGGCTATACTTGATGCATTGTTAATTAATGTTCTCTTCTAACACTTATACCGCTATATAAATGATTATGTTATTAAATTATGAATCTAAACAATACATTTGGATACAACTCACAACCTGAAAGTTAAGTCTTAAATTTGCTAATCCTTTGTTTATATATTTTTGGTCAATACTTGGTAATTTTGCTAATATGTACTTAAACTGAATCCCAATTGAGCGAGTATTCAGTACAATTGTCGTATTACGATAATTAATACATAAGTGGAAGCCACATGTCATGATGTGCGGAATGAAAAGACTTTTGTGTGTACCGTCAGACAAAACCCGTAATTTGAACACACTTACTGAAGTTTCTCCCTGCCAGTAGATCCCCTTTGAAGGACTAGATTTGCATCAACTTCGTAAAATTAACTAATGACTTGATTACTATATATTCAATCAATGCTTAATTGTTTTTATCTTGTCAAATTTCATTGACTCAACTTTCCTGGCATATATAGTGAACACACGAGGGATTTGATTGTTTTTTGTTTGGAATAGAGGTTGGGACAGAATGAAAGGTCTTGTCAAAGCATGAAGATATATGATCATAAGATTGAGAGAGAGAGAGAGAGATGGGTGATGGGGGCACGTCTAGGGGAACATGGTGCATAATCTTGGGGATTCGTCCGAGCCAGGGCCGCACCCTAGTGTCGGACTCTTACCATACAAATGCCCAAAACCATACAGATAAAAACAAATGCTGGAAATGACAGCTCCTCAGCCATCCAAATACGTCACCCCAACCCTTCAACTTCAAACTCCCCCCCTCTCTCTCTCTCAATCTGATCCACCCATGTACACCCCCAAATCTCACCCTCTATCTCTGCCCTTATTGTCTCCCTCTTTTGCCATTTAGTCCCAACCATTCAAAGCTGTAACCTAAACAAATGGGCATGGCACTATGGCAGGCAGGGTTGAAACTGAAAGAACCAGATAAAGTCAAGAGTATAGTGTAACTAATTATATATGGGTTCTTTAAAGATAGACTCTTACAATTTTTATTTTTTAGACAAAAATTCACCTATATTTAAACATCTAATTATTAAAACCCAAAATTCAAATACATTGACATGTAGATAAAGAAATAACCTATTATTGCAAACTATTTACAACTTATGCCACAACACCCTAATCATGTCAATAAACTTTAATACATACAATAATGATGAAATCCTAAATTTCATCTAGTTTCCTTCCTTTTTTTTGGCAAGCATTTAAAATTCAACTCATAGGTGCATTATACTTTATAATTGTTTTAGTTAATACTTGTTCAAAATTTCAGTTTTATAGGCTACAATTGAAACAATATACATATATATTCTCCTTATAACAAATATATTAATGTATAAATATATTTCCTTATAAAAAATATAAATATATTTCAAGTAGTTACACTTTAATCTTTGTAAAAATAATTTACCTATGTTTTTTTTGAACAAATGACATATGACATCCTTTCTCTTGAACCAAATGACATCCTTTCTCTTGAACCAAATGGCATCCTTTATCTTCAAGTAGATACTTTAATCTACATAAAATAATTTACCCATATCTATATATTAGAATATAGGTAAATTAAATCTTGAACCAAATTACATCCTTTATGTTGTAGGTAAATTATTTTGAATATATTATTACATACATTAGGCACATTTTATTGTTATTATATATGTGTGGTAAAATAATTTACCTATATTGTTTACAAAAATATAATTTACCTTTATTTATATATAACATATAGGTAAATTAATTTTGAAAAAAAATAACATTTTGTTAATGCTCACATATTTTGAAAATGGAAAAACTAAACCAAAAAATTCCTAATTTATGCAAATTTGAAAAGCAACTAAATTCAAACATGAAAAAAATAAAACGAATTAAAACCCTAATACCATATCATTTTGTTATTAATATGCAATGAAACCATGACATTAAATTTTGTTTTTAATAATTAATCTGAAAGAAGTTATTAGGGGCATTTTAGGTATCTAAAAATACAAAATTGTGTAAAGTCAAACTTAATTAAGAAAATTGCTGAGTTGGAGCCTAGTCATTAGGTTTTTGTTAAGAAAATATACTATAGTAGGTTTTAGTTAAAAAAAACTAAATTTCAAGGGGTAAAGTCACATTTTCATTAATTTTTATTGTATGAACTTCATATATTTGACCGTCATCTCCTGCAAACACAAAGAGTTTACTATCATATCGAGCGGCACACTTGTATGGAGTCGTTACATGTCACAATAGTACGTATTGATATTTTCTCTTTGATAGTTAGACGAACCATATTAGTGGTATAACTTTCTCATACAAAATTTTCTTTCTTAGGTGATTAGGGTTTCATATAAAATCTTAATTCTTAGTTTATAAGATACTAATATTGTTTTCTCCTTGATTTGCTAGATCATATTAGGTCATCATATTTGTGGTAGAAGATCAAGCTTCTAGCTCGCATGTCACCGACCCTAAAAACATGTTACGAGAAGGGAACAAGGGTCTGTTTAAGGTGGCTCATATGGCTTTTATAAAATTGGCATTTGCATGGATCTTCTAGACCATGAAAACCAGTTTTGCCGGAGTCAATGTTTAAGGTCTCGATGCCAAAGAAACCCTAGCTAGCTAGGTTGACCGACTTGACAAGAATTAACCCAAATGATCAAGCACATAACAACAAAACGAAGAGAGTGAGAAGCTAACCTCCACTATAATAACCTCATTGCTATTATTCCTCGAGCCACACTCTCCACTACTCAATTTTCTCTAACCCTAAAAGGTTAAAATTAAAGCACTAAGGGTCAACTTCAAATTCTACTGTCCAACTGTCTAAACTATTTTTTTAATTAACCCCAATGACAATTTTGCTATTTGGTCGTTCCCATTGGGGCAAAAGACAATTTGGAAATATTATTTTTGAACTTGTTTGCCTAGTTGCACCAATTTTATATGCTCCTAAATATCACTCAAAGCTTCAAAATTTTGACACGATTTCGTCCCTCTCGGCTCCAATTTCCCCATGTGATATCCAAGGTGAGACATAACCTAATTCTGCTAGGACTTGTTTGGCACCGGCCCTACAATATTGGTTGTGCCTCACAACCCTAAGCCAATTGTATATGCAATTATAGGGTAAAAAGGCACGTACGGATGCCTAAGATTGATCACAATGGAAGGGAACAAGATCCCTAAACACAAATATTTTCGAGGCATTTGTCTTGACATTTGTCCCTAACTGTTTTCTTTTCTCCAAATATTTTATCATCTTGGTGAAACAAATAAACATGATACGTGTCGCAGACCCATGCTCTTCTTTGGATAATACTTAGGTACTCACTAGTGAGTACCCCATATACTCACTTTAATAATTTGGCCCAATAATATTTTAACACATATTTTATTGTTTTAAAAAATAAAATATATGCTATTTAATTTTTCTTGGACTTTTAAACATAAAGAACACATGTCATCTTTTGATTGGGCCAAATCAAAAAGTGAGTATATAGGGTACTCACTAGTGAGTACCCAAGTATTGTCCCTCTTCTTTTTTTGACCAGCTCGCTTAATATAATATTTAATTAAAGATATTAAGTATATTACAAAGTGATTTTGTAGTTTGCGCATGAGCCATGAGGAGGGCATATATCTCTTCAAACAACAATGTGGTCCTGCATTATATATGCCCTAGCTGCTAGCTAGCTAACTCTTATTATTATTTATAGTTGATTGGCCAAACTAGAACAATTTGTATTGAAATGAACATTGGTTTTTTCATCATTCATCGACCTAGCTAATCAAAATTATTATGCTTAATCAAGGAATTAATTGAGTTTAATGTGTATCAAAAGCCAAAAACTTCGCACGAATCATGTGTTCACCTTTATACGATGGTTACATATATAATATGCTCATGATCATCTCTGTCGTCATGGGTTCAAAATTATCGAGATCGGATCAAAGCCTAGTTCATGTTTATTCACTAATAAATGAGATTCTGAATAATATCCATAGTAAAAGACAATAATCCTGTAAAAAAGAATTGTTCTTAGATTAAGTACTTAGTCAGTAATTCAAAAGTTTGAACACTTTTTATTAGGATAAAAATCAGTCCAAATATTTCCTATGATTCCTAATATTCCAATACAGTCTCCACAATCGCATTGACAGAATAATATGGTGGATACATGTACGTAGTTGGATTCTTAGGATCAACTTAATTAAGCTACAAAAGATAATGATGAAGAGCAAAGGAATCCCATTTATTTACATCATCGTCACTTTATTCTAATCCCACACACACACATATTTATATACAATTTTTTTCAATATACATACATGTAATATGCTTCTTCTATTTTGACCAGCAATCATTTGGGAAAAACAAATTGAAAATCATTTAAAATAGTTTTAATTTAGCTACAAATATTAAATAGTTAATCCTATTTTATGGATGTGTGACTGATATTCTACCTAACTATCATCGTCGTCATCTTCTTCTTCGATATTTCCAGATCGTCATTTTGTCAAACTTTTATAAGCGTCGTTTTAAGTTCATTATTGTTAATTTGTTAGCATCAGTTGTCTTAACGATCATGTCATTCTTTTAATCACTATATTTCTAACTAAAATTGATAACTAAAGAATAGTACTGATATCTGAACTTCCAAATTGGATCTTTGACAAGATTAAAATTGAAAATTATAGTCAAGTGGAGCTCGTACTTTCATGTGTATGCATTCTATTAAGAATTGTAGTATATGTGGCTTGTGGAAATGTTCTGCCTTTAACTACAAGCAAAATAGCTAGATTTTTCGTCTACGTTTAGAAGGATGGATGACGTCAAGTGCAGAAATTAGACTGACTGTAATAACATGCATCTTTTGCTGCTGTAATTGCCAAAATTATCGTGCGATTCTTTTTTATAAAATTTGAATATTACTCATGTTTAGAATATATGAAAAAATACTAGTTATTTACTATTTTTTTTATATGCAAGTGATAGAATGTGATGGAAAGTTGAACACAACCTCGTGTGAATGGGTAAGTATATATTCTCTGGCCATCTCTAGTGTAAACTTTATATTTTTACTAGCCTCTTGCCACGCGCTAACGCGTGTGGCAATTGACTTTTAAATTTATTTTGTAATTTATTTAAAATACTGATTTTATAGTTATTTAAAAAATTCAAAAAAACAAACAATAAAAATTGCCCACTACGTGGGTTTCTTTTATTTTTCAAAATTTTTAATTAATTTATTTTAATTTAGAATTTGTCATTTTAACATTTTAATTAGATAGAGATATTTTTGGTATATTGAAAGCTTCACCATTTTAGGGTGCCGACTTTATATATAGTCCAAACCCGCAAGAAATATATAAACACGAAGACCTCAAATCTCTTTCTGTCTAGTCTCAATATCGTCGGGATGTTGTATATTACTAGGATTTAATTGATCAAGTTCCTGGAAAATCTCAGTAATTTTGCTGTAGTAATTTGCCACTGGAGCTCCATTATGTTTCATTGTAAATGATCTCCTATGAAGATCATAAATCTTGGCTTCATCTCAACCATCTGAATTTGTCTTCTTGATTGCATCCCAAACCTGTTTTGCTGTGTCATAACGAATAAATCATTTCATCTGATTTGGTTGCATGGCATCGAACAGCCAGCTTTTCACTTGACAATCCGATGCACGCCATTTGTTGTAACCTGAATCTGTGGCTGCAGGTTGGGGTTATATCACCGGTCAAGTGACCGTGTTTTTCTCTTCCGGCAATCTTCATCTCCATGACTTGGTGCCATAAATAATAATTGTTCTCGTCCAGTTTTATTCCGGTCGAGAAGTTTGGATTGTCTCCTTGGATAGTGACGACCTGTGTGGTCGTGGTTGATCCACCGGTGACCAAGGATTGATCTTGACTCGCTGTTGTCGTCTTCGATTGCCATGATGATAGCTTATGGTGAACGACTGTTGTTGGTTTTCTGAATTGTGAATGTCATGAGTGACTTGAACAACAATATGGGCTTGTGAATGAAGGTTGATTTTGTGCTTGTACGTACGGTGGCTGCTGCGGAAGCGTTTAGGGTTAGGTCAAGAGACAGCCACGATCAACTGCTTTGTATACCATATCAGAAATAATATTGGGAATTCCCTTCTTCTATTATTCCAGTAAGAGGGCTATATGTATGTTTACATTAGGGTTACAAGTATAAGGAAAGAATAATAACATAATTACAATATAATCTTCCTAATAAGACTCCAACTAAACTAGGACTGTACAGCTCATTGTGACACTTTTCAGTTTGGAGAGGAAAAATATTATAAACATTCCCGTGCATTAGAGATGACCTTACCTAAAAGCACATTGCACTACATGAGCTACTATTTGACACTTTACCTAATAACATGTAAGATCTTTAGTCTCTCTAATGAGCAATTGCCTATAGTTTTTAAGATCTAAAAGTATTCACTTCACTGTCATATCTACTTGTTAGGCGTATGTCATCTATTTACACAACTGAATCACACATAAGAGAGAGTGTTCTTATGAAGAGAATGTTTGGCTTCTAAATACTAAAACATTAAGAAATTGTAGCGTAAATAATAGTAGCTCGTTCAAGGTCATGGATATATATAAACAAACAAAAAAAATTAACCGTTTATATGTAAATAGTCATTGTTCTTTATAATTCAGTCACAAGCTTGTAAGGAGATAGAACCCCATCTGCATATAATTCATAGTTTATGACAATCCTAACATTTTTCTTAAAAATACTAATAACAATAATTGATGGTTTCCAATGGGAGACAAATCCAAAACTAAAATCAACCCAAATAAATCTCAGAGCAACTCCACTCCACAAACCCTAAAGTAGAGCCCCACAAGATATGAGATATTCCAAACCAGACCCACAAAAGTAGGGGCCCACTACATCTTAATCTAATAATCTCTCTTTTGTGTATATCAAATTTATTTTTTGGCAAATTTATGCATATCATTTTATTAAGCTTATCAATCATATATACTTTTGTTATATGCACGCCCCAACCCCCAACTTAGAAAAAATGTCTTTATATGTCTAATATAAATTAAGTGTAGTGTACAAAATAATGTGTATAAAATATTACCTCTATGTCATACCTTGCGTCTCTATTATTTACTTTTCTCACATTTTTCATCTTTCCCATGTTTTTAATTTTAATGTGCTCAATAAATTTTTCCCATTATCACAAAAGTAATAATATTATAGCAATCAAAACAAATTTAGACAATTCTTTTATGCTCCACTTCAACTTATCATTATGCAACCTTGAGTTGAGCTAAGTTAGTTAAAGAAATAGGATTAACTCTCAATACTAAAATTCGAATATCCCTCAGTATAGTTTAGCTTTAGATGAATTCAATATAGTTATTTTATAGTCACTTAGTACTACGGTCTAGTGGCATTCCTCGACACTTGTAAAAATATCTTTATTTTATAGTCACTTAGTACTCAGGTTTAATTTAAATATTGTGAATAACGAGTTCAATACTAATTTATTCTACTACTCTTTAGCATAAATATATTATTATCCTTCAAAGAAAAAAAAAAACCTTTATGTGCATTTACTTATAATTATACCAAAGGTTTTAAGAGAAAATGATTGAATAATAAATGGTTAACAAGCCCAAATTATATATTAATTGTTGGGCAAATTTAGGGCGACGTGTCCACTTATTTTGAATAACCCAATCATTGTCTAGAACCGTTGCATGTAACCAAACGCTCTATATGGATTGGAAGCGGCAGCACTTGGATGCTACGGCGTCCCATCGACCACGCTGCACACTATATTAAAAACCGAATCGACGGCTGGGATAATCAAATATCTATGTTTTAGCATCGGCGTAGGCTGGTGGCTGCCTATCAATTCAAAGTGCAGTAGGACGGCGTCGCTTAGCTGTTCCAAAGAATGATACGATCCCAGCCGTCCATCTGGAAAATATCAAGATGATGATGATGATGATATTGATGTGCTTGTTAAAAGCGAAAGCCGCTTTTGCAGGGCAGCAGATGCACTACTCACTTTTCATCAGTAGTCAGTCAGCAATTAAATCGACGGCCAAAAATCCAATGCTATAGGTAACAACAACTACAGGCCAAACCAGAGTTGCCCCTCAACGGACGGCATCCGTTGCACCACGTCGTCAAGTTTCGCTTCCATGGAAAACTAGATTTGGGAACATCTAAAAGCCATTCATACGAGTCATCACAATATGAGGACTGGCTACAGTGCTCGCAAGCATTGAATGCTCACACCAATCTCACTCTCCTTTCTCCCCTCTCTCCTCTCTCATTTTAATGGTGAGATCGGTGTAAGCATTAAATGCTTGCGAGCATTGTAGCCTACTCCCACAATATGGTGTGTTCATCTAATAATATATTATTTTGTATATATTATTACTCTTCATATGACAATAATATTAAAACATTATCTATAACGCAAATTTGTTTCATATAAATGGCGCTTTTTTTTTTTGCGACTAGCATGCCATGACGGTTATGTATGATGGATGGATGTATTGGATGAGAGAGACTGGATTAAATTTAAAAGGATAATGATTAGAAATGGGGTCATGATGGCAAGCGCCTAAATGATAAAAACTTCGAAAAAACAACCAGACTGCGCGCAGCCAAAGCCGCCATTTCCCTTTTTTCTTCTTTTTTCTGTTATGATTTTCATTTTTTGTTTTTCTCATTTATTAACCCCATTATTCCTTTCTTTTTGCATTTAATATCATTATTACTATTTTTATTAGGTCACATCAAAAATTTCAATTTTCACTCTAAATTTGTAAAAACACAACCAAATTTCAATTTTTTGTGTTTTTGAAATAAAAAGCGAAAAAATTCTATACAAAGAAGTGCATTTGAAGCGCCGATAACATTCTATAAAAAGACATAAAAATAGGCAGCACTTAGCAGCAAGCACCGAATTAAATAAAGCTTGCGCCCTTTTGTTAATTTAATAAAATCCAAAAAATAGAAAGAAAAAGAAAAAGAAAAAAAAAAAGAGAAAGTGGGGAGATTCTAGAGAGAGAAAAATAGACAGAGGAGAGAGAGAGGGAAATAGGGGAAAAGGAAAGGCCCAAAAATCACGTATTTAAAGGGAAGGGAAAGGGCACTTGTATCTCCACAATGATGAACTAGCTACTTAAAAACGGCACACACTCTCTCTCTCTCTCTCTCTCTCTCCTCCCAAGTTGCATCCCAATTCTAAAAACCAAAACCCCAACCTTTCGTTTTTCAGATTAATTTCCGAAATCTAATTTTTAATTATTTGGGGATTTTATTTTATTTTTTGGAGGTATTATATATAAAGTGGGGCCCTCAGCAACCTGAAGCCTATATATGGTATTGTGATGATGGAGGTGAGATATGTAGCTTACCCTTTCTTGCTTACAACTCACGTTATTTTCGCTCCGTCCCTCTCTCACTCTCACTCTATATAAAAACACACCTTCTTCTTCCCTTCTGATTCAGCTCCGTCACGAAAAGCTCGGGTGCGCGGAGTAATTAATCTGAACGACGCCGTTCTGATATACGCACCCGAATTTGATCGTTTGTTAATATGGTTGAGGATAACGGAAGGGTTTTTAGTTTAGTGGTGAGGGAGTTCGATCCCAGCAAGGACTGCGAAATGGTCGAGGACGTAGAGAGGCGGTGCGAGCTCGGTCCCAGCGGCGGACTCTCCCTCTTCACCGACCTCCTTGGCGACCCGATTTGCAGGGTCCGCCACTCTCCTGCCTATCTCATGCTGGTATGTATTAACAAACAACCCACCCGTATTTAATCAACTTCTTTTCTTCCCAAAAATAAATAAACAATGATTGGTTCAATTTAATTTAATTCAATTTTATTCACAAATATTTGGTGCTGATTATTTGATTTTTTGTGTTTGGTTTTGTAGGTGGCGGAGGTGGTGGGGGAGGAGAAGGAGAAGGAGATAGTGGGGATGATAAGAGGTTGCATCAAAACCGTTACATGCGGCAAGAAGCTCTCTAGAAATTGTAAAAGCGTTACTGCTGATGATGTCACTCTCAAGCCCCTCCCTGTTTACACCAAACTCGCTTACATCTTGGGCCTCCGTGTCTCTCCGTCTCACAGGTACACTCTACACACCCACCTATCTTATCACCCCACCCAACTTAGATGAACAAGTTATACGTAACAGTCCAATGATACAGTTAGTGTTATTGAATTCGAACGCTATGTGACCGATCATCTAAATTCTTCTTCAACCAAAAAAATAATATTTATTTATTTTATTTATTTTTGTTACAGGAGGATGGGAATAGGGTTAAAGCTAGTGCAGAGAGTGGAGGAGTGGTTTAGAGAAAACGGGGCGGAGTATTCGTACATGGCCACCGAGAACGACAACCAAGCCTCCGTCAAGCTCTTCACCGACAAATGCGGCTACGCCAAGTTTCGTACGCCTACCATCCTTGTCAACCCAGTGTACGCCCACCGAGTCAAGGTCTCCTCCCGCGTCACCGTCATCGAGCTTTCCCCCTCCGACGCCGAGGCACTCTACCGCCGCCGGTTTGCCACCACCGAGTTCTTCCCCCGCGACATTGACTCCGTCCTCAACAACCGCCTCAGCCTCGGCACCTTCCTCGCCGTGCCGCGTGCAAGCGTGACGGCGGAGACGTGGCCCGGCGCGGATCATTTCTTGGCCGACCCGCCCGAGTCCTGGGCCGTCCTCAGCGTCTGGAACCTGAAGGACGTGTTCACGTTGGAAGTCAAAGGCGCGTCGCTCGTGAAACGTACGCTCGCGAAGACGACGAGGTTGGTGGATCGGGCCTTGCCGTGGATGAGGCTGCCGTCGGTGCCAGACATTTTCAAGCCGTTCGGGGCCCACTTCATGTACGGTCTCGGAGGGGAGGGCCCACGCGCGGCCAAGTTCGTGAAGGAGCTGTGCGGCCACGCGCACAATTTAGCGAAAGAGCGCGGGTGCGAGGTTGTGGCGACGGAGGTGTCGAGCTGCGAACCGCTCAGGTTAGGAATCCCGCACTGGAAGAGGCTATCGTGCGCCGAGGACATGTGGTGCATCAAGCGGCTCGGGGAAGACTACAGTGACGGCTCTGTCGGTGACTGGACTAAATCGCCACCTGGCATGTCTATTTTTGTCGACCCCAGAGAAATCTAATTCCGTAAAGAATCTAAATTAGTTTCCAACTTACTCTTTTTTTTCCTTTTTCTCTTTTTTTTTTTAATCCTTTTTAAATTTCCTTTTTTGGGTTTAAATTTTGGGCCTGCCATTGTAAATTTGGCTGTGGCCCTAGGTGGGTAGACTAAGCAAATGTTGGGGGTGGGAATAGAAGAAATTAAGGAGAGAAACATGAGAGTAAGAGGAAAGATATGGGTTTTTTGAGTTGTACAGGGGAATATCCAATCTCCTCAACTTTATATTTTCCTTTTGTTAGCCATGTAACTTTTTTGTAAATTGATGTGGCTTTTTAGATCCTCTTCTAGCCAAACGCAGCCTTTGGTTTCTTGTGGGGTTCATTATCTTTTGCGTTTTGCTTTACCAACTTTTGAAAACAACAATTTTCTATGATATGATTTCGGGTCCAACTTCAGTGGTACGTACCATTAAATGGTACGTACTGTTAAATGGTTAAGATTTATTTGGGACCCACTGCAAATTAATCTGAACCATTCAATGGTACGTACCACTCAAGATTTTTCCTATGATCTCCTACAAAGACAATATTTTGGCACTCATTAGGAAGGCCCTTATATATTTATTTTAATAATTTAATCTAATGATATTTTAATATGTATTTTATTATTTTTAAAAATAAAATATATACTATTTAATTTTTCTTGAGTTTTTAAAAATAAATAATATATGTCATTTTTTTATTGAATCAAATTAGAAAGTGAGTATCAAGTATTATCCCTCTAAAAATGCGATTCATAAAGAAACTAATTCTGACACAGCATTTTGCTCTACATATACACTTTATGCTTATTTCTGAATGTTAGATTGAATAAAATCAACAAAATGAGTGCATGTGGAGAAAAAGAAGTGTAGAATTATTTATGGTTGAAATAATCTTAGCTGTTTGTTTAAAAAATGTTTTTAAAATGACAAAGTATTTTTGGTGAAATTGATTTTGAGTGTTTTTGGGAAGAAGTACTTCAAGTGTTTTTTCATGATCCACTTACATTTTTACCAAATATTGGTTTCAAAAACATTTTTAACAAAAAAAATTCTAGTTATTGTGTTTTTGGGAAGAAGCACTTCAAGTGTTTTTTCATGATCCACTTACATTTTTACCAAATATTGGTTTCAAAAACATTTTTAACAAAAAAATTTTTAGTTATTTTAAAAGAACTTCTAAACCAGCAGTTTTTTTTCAAATCACTTTTGGAGCCTTGATTATGCCATATCATTAGGCTATCTGACCATCATTGGAATATACCCCTTGAAATTGTGCATGCAAAAGAAAACTTAAGCATATAAGCATATAAGCATATAGCTTAAGCTTTTTCTCAAATCACTTTTGGAGCCGTGATTACACCATATCATTTGTCCTTGATTATATGCTAGCTAGGAGAGGCCTTTTTCCTTATTCTCTTTTCGGTTAATTAGGTTCTAATTAATTAGTATCTTTCTAGTTAAGAGTAGTGGGAATATTAAATTTATGTGATATTGACTACACTCTAAATTTGTGGGATGTATAGTAGTAATGTCACATTCATATTCTAAACCAGCAGTGTTTTGTTAATAAATAGTGTGTATATATGTGTGTGTGTGTGTGTAATGGGATAGTACCGTAGTAGATCTGCACTACTCCGTGTGGATGAACTTTCAACTTTGTGGTTCGGTGGTGTCGGGGGATTCTTCTTTCTTTCTTTTTGGGTTGTTGGTTGTATTTGCTTTTCCATATGATGATGATGAAACCGATGGTTGAGTTTGGCTTTTACTTGCTACGTGGGTTTTGCATATTTGCGTCGAAAAGATGAGAACGAGAGCAATGCAAGCTGAATATGGAGGAAGGTTCAAAGAAAGTTTTCGAGGTCACCCGCCATTTGGTGTAATCAATCACTTGTATTAGCACGTGTGTTTATTTATAGATATTAATTATATCTTAAAATGTAAATATGATGTGCATATTTATATTATAATAAGTGAATTAAATACACTACATAACGGTATGAGAGCTAAACTCTAAAGTTATAATGGAACGGTGTGAGTGCTCCTTTTTCTGTGCTTGTTCCTCGTCCTTTCCTCCATAAGCATTAAGCAGCCTTCGCTTTCCCTCCTCGTTATGGTGCTTCTGATTTGGACTTTGGGACATCTTGGTGGGTGCATATCATGCCTTGGATTGGGACGTTTTCTAATGAAACTTTAATTATATATACATATATATGTATATGTATATGTATAATATCTAACAAGAATATAGAGATATTGTGGAGCATTGTGCAGTGATCGGTTACGTGCCTTTTATCTCCAGCTAGCAATACCAAAAAAAGAAAGCTTTTGCATGGAAAAGTGATGGTATATTATCCTTCAATATATAAAAATAAACAAACTAAACAATATAGTAATGTCACGCATGGCCCAAGTGTTGTTAGCAAGTGCTAAAAGATAGCTTGGGATTAACATATTTTAATCTTAATAATTTACTCTCTTTTGGGAATAACTATCCTTGTTGTTGGTCCACTATCAACATATTTAAAAGTACACTTGTTTGTTAATAATTTTCGAATTAGTAAGGCAAAGGACGACAAGTTACTAATTAAGTAAGGACAAAATAGTTAAATATATTGAGGAGTGAAGAATCCATGAAAGATTGGAGATGGATGATTGACAGTATCGAAAATTCTACAATGTATGTAATGTACCGGTGTTTTAGATGATTAGATTTTACAGTTTTAATCTAACCGTTCAACTATTAGTGTATCACATACACCAGTACATTGTAGAAACTTTGAAATTATAGGTGTTGCATGCAAAAAGGCATAGGCCTTGATGAGTCAGTGAGTGAGTCTTGTGGCCTTCACGAGGTTTGTGCTATAAAAGATCATATGATTCATGAAGAGAGGAGCTAGGGTGGATTGGTTGAAATATGAAGAATTAATGTGTAAATTGCATTCTGATGACTTGCTCTGTGATTTCCAGCTGGAACAACTTCGTGCATGAGGATTGATGAGAACAAGGCATAAGTACCATGCAATTGGGGGAGGATTTAATATTATTTTGGACTCACTTAACTGGATAATGAAAAAATATCCATCAGACTAAAGCAACCTTTTATTAAATAATTAACCATGGCTACAGGCACCTCCTTTAGTTTGGCCAGATTTTTTGTTTAACAACGTCTGGGATCGAAAACTGAAAGATTTTGTATTATAAAAACTAAAAAGTAACACACCAGTTTGATCAGTCTTGGAATGATTTAGAAATGAGATATTTTGATATAAATGCCTGAGTTTTAAATTTTTTAGACTAAATATATGTACCATTTAAGTTTTTGATTGAACATTTCTTATACTAATCAACGTTCAACAATATTTTTTGTTAATTCAAAATTATATGATTTAGCCTTATAATTTAGCATTATCTACAATAATTAGAATTTATCTCTAATTCAATTAAAAGTTTTTTCAGACTTGTCTACCAAAAAAAAACAAAATTATCTAGAGCATTATCTATGAATCAAACATATTTTTAAACTATACCAAAATAATGAAATATTCATTTTTATATAGTTTCATAATTGGGTATGTTTTAATTCGATGTTGGTACGTTTTTATTTGACGTCAGTACGTTTTCATTTGCTACGGATACGTTTTCATTTTAACGTGGGTACGTTTCGATTTAAAAAAAAAAAAGACTTAAATATAGTTGAAATTATTTGAAATATATATTTGATATTGACGTGTAAATTAAATTCAATTAAACTGGAGAGCATCTTAATCAAAAAATTTAAAAGCTTAATAAAAAACATAAATGTTCATAGAATGAGGCATCTAATTCTAATTAAACAGGGCAATGATCTATTGCTGATGCCAATTATTGGTTTCTAATAATCTTGTCACTTAACCAACTTAGCGCCTGCGGCTTTTTTTATACAAATTGAGAGTAACTAATTACACATAAGTATTGTACATACATAGATGAACAAACTAAGGAGATGATCTTCTCTTCAGAGGTTTCCCCCCTCCCTCTCTCTCACACAGACACGAAGTCCAAAGTGATTCAGCTGAAGGCTAATCAAAACCTAATCATGATTCAGCTGAAAATAAATCATCATAAACAAAAAACAAACCCTAAAGTTTAAGCATCTCCATAATTGTATGTACTTAATCAAGATAGAATATTGTAAGAAAGTCTGTAATATATCCTAATTAGTTCCTTTGCGTGGACGATGCTCGTGAGCACGCGTAATCCAACTTAGCAACAAAACAGAAATCTTGAGAGAAGATAATTACATGTCGATAAGATCGATTATTTTAGGATTAACAAGGGGCACTATAGTATGAATTAGGTAAGTTGGGGTGAAAATGTTAGGCAACTTCTAATTACCAGGGATGTTTTCATTAATACATGTTAAACTAAACCTAATTGCATGTAATATATTAAGATATCTAGCTTAGCTAGGTGTGGAAGCTCACTATCCAACTATCCAAGTCTTGTCTTTTTTAAGTTTAGTAGGAAAAGATGTTCAAAAGGAAAAGGCATGGAACTGCCTATAAATCGAAAAGGCTAAGGAAAAATATTGGTTAATGGGGGTGGGTTGCTTTTGTCAATGTCGTTCTTTGGGTTGACTACCTCTAATTTTTCTTTTTGGTGGATTTAATTTGTTGTTAATTTATAGGTGTGAAGACGGTGACAAAAAACATTCACAGTGGAAAAGTTATGGTAAATAAAATTTGGTCGGCCTTATCTTTGCTGGTCTTCTTGGCAAGTCAAATGGCCAAACGGCTAAAGTGATTAAAGCCTTTTTTGTTTATGTTAGGTGGTGGTGTTTTGTGGTGTGATGTGAGTTTTTTAATTATAAATATACAACTTATGAAAGACTGTTTAGAGAGAGCATCTTCTTTTGAGGTGTTCCACTTTGTTTATGTTTCAATGGATTGCTTTTTCTCTTTCGAATCCCACAATAATTAAGGGAGATGATAAAAACCCACATTGACTAATTGCTTGCCTATCTCCTTCCAAATCATAAGAACATATTTGGTTCTTATGTTAAGAGAAATATTCTTGTTGAATGTAAATTTTTTTTTTAAAGAAAGTACAATATTTATTGGATAACAATAAGAATACGTACAAAAGTGAATAGGTTGCACATTTGTTTTTTGGTCTCGTTAAAACTTAATTAGGAATTTCAATCTGGTTGAAGAAAAAAGAGTGTTATGCACCAATATTACATAATTACACAATTCTCTAACAACATATCAACATGCAAGAGGTTTTTCAAAGGGTTAACTAAATTTTATACTTTCAAGGTTCGAGATGATTTTTAAAATGGGTTACGAGGTTTCAATTTTTTTACATTGCCTCTTAGAGTTTTGAAATTGTATCAATTTACATCTTTTGTCTGATAAATTATTTAAATTTTCATTAAATTGATGACATACTGAGCATGAAATACATAACTGGATTAACACAAGCCACATTTGTACCATATAGCCTAAAAATTTATCAATGTAATAGATAATTATATATTCAAATATACAAAAAGTGTAAATTGATGCAATTTCAAAACCTTAAGAGACAATATGAGAAAATTAAAATCTCATAACTCAATTTAAAATTTATCTCAAATCTTGAAAGTGTAAAATATAGTTAGTCATTTTTCAAACTATAGAAACACATGATCCCCAGCCACTCCGTAGGTGGTGGTCGATGTGATTTCCCATTAACTCTTCTTCATACTTAACCCGAAGGTAGGAGTGGTTCTTGGCTTTGTTGCTGCAAGGCTGTCAACACCATCAACAAATCACTTTCGAACGTATGATTTGATGTAACAATTTGTCGTCATTACGTGTAACATATCTAATAAGATAACATTATTCTTATGTTAAACTAGTTGGTAATGAATTATATATGAATTAGGTCAATTGGTTAGGATAATATGTTCGTTTCCTTATACTTAAATGAATCACCCTTCATCCAAATTATAATAGTTTGGAATATTCCTACTTCCTATTTAATCACCACCTTTATCTTTATCTGCGTACAACCACCATTCACTTGAAAAAAAAATTTTAATTTTGTTAGTGTAAAACGATTATAGAGAACATATTACTACCTCCGCTTCTATTGTTGCAGCAATCTCCAACCCACTGGATAGCCACACCACCCATTGTGACCGACGGTTTCTTGCACCATCGACGACCTTTCTTCTTTCCACCATCAACAATTTGTTACACAATCAAAGTTCTGCGTTCGATTCTTCTTCCAATATCACTTGTTATATAAACAAAAACAAAATTAAAAACTAGTCTATAATAAACTTTTTGGATGGGGGCCTTTAAATGGCACTTGGAACTTGGGCCACACGAAGGGTAAATCAAACGTAAGCTCTAAAATACCAGGTCAAATACTCAACAAAGTAGGTTTTCAGCCTTTCATAGCCTTGATTGAGTGGTATGAGTTTGACCAATTTAGGCATAAAAATGGCGTTACACTGGGCTTAACCTTCCAGGGCCCCAACAAGTCAACATAGATAGAACCAAAATAATTTATAACAAAAACGAAGGCAAAAAGGAGAATAGAAAAAGAAAAAAAAGAAAAAAGAAAAGAAAAGTTTCACGATTAGCATACACATTAAACAATGGGAACAACCATGTATGAAGTTTTGGGTCACAAGCAACATAGGAAAACACTGTTTGGAAAAAACTAGTTTGGCAATGTCACAATTTGCCAGACTGTGTATCTAAACCATTGACGAGTTACTAACTAGTATTATATTTGAATTAAGTTCGATACTTAGTCAGTGACTAATCCCCCTCCCCCTTATAGTAGAATATTGTTGTCTAAATATTGATTTGATGTGTGGTTTAGACTCGTAGTGCTCTATCACATGAGGTATATTCGTTTGTCTCTACCGATATCATAATGTGACTAGACACGAGAATATACCGGTTGTAGGATAGATTCTCTCTATATTGCAGCAGTTGCTCTGCTTATATTAGATGCAACTACAAGAAGAAACTTTTACTTAGCTGTTAGAACTGAAAACCAACAGGTAGTCTGGGAACATGAATGTGATCATCAACTCTTCTTACAAGAAATGAAATATCTAAGCTAACCTTTCGTTCTCTAACACGACCTCTTCGGCTCAAAATCGCAGTAGAAAATCAGCTAAAACATGTCAGTTGATTCTATTCTCCTCCTGATGTCAGATACGCGAGGCGGTTTTACAAGTCAACAATGTGTACTTTTAATCTACTAAGCATGCCTGTAACTAAGACACCGAACTCCTCCTACTCCTCGAACGGGTGGATTTTGTTTCTTCTGCATTGCTAGAAGAACCAGGGCTCTCTGATGTATTAGAACTGCTGATTTCACCACTCCTTTCTTTGCTTGACCACAGCTTAGAAAATATCTTTTTCGACATGAGCATACCTTTCACTTTACCGGATGGAACTTTTTCAAGACTTTTTGTAGCACCGGGGTTCCCATTTCTATCGCTGCCAACTCCTCCATTCACTTCTCCTAACCTTAGAGTGGAAATCTCACATTTTAAAGCCTTGATTTCTTCTGCCGTCGGCACGGCATCCCAGTCGTCTTCTGTGTTGGTTGTGGTGGACCTTGAGCTCCCATGAAACCCACCTGGGAGTAAGGCCCTGATGGAGCCTTGCAGATCAGGTGTACTGTTGCCGCCACCGGATGCTGAAACCCTAATCTGTTCAAAGAAAAGGACCTGCACAACAACTCTTAAGGGCAGCCGCTCATTTTGCACAGCGTGCATGCAGGCATCTACCGACAACTTCCTGCAGTCCATTAATTTGCACATTCTCTTCCTCTCACCCTTGCTGATTCCCGGGTGTTCCTGCATCAACACGCAATGTATCAGTCACATAACTTTGTTCAAAACTGAGAAAGTTCCCTACTATTTGCTTGCTTGTGAGTTGCGCATTAGACTTTAAATTATGTTTACAAAATTTCAAGCCATTAATGATTATTGGCAGTTATGTAGGTTTCATTGGAACAAAGAGGTACACTAAACCCTCAACAACCCGAATAATGAAAACGGGGGAGGGAGGAGCATCATGAACTAACCTTTAGATACATGTCAATGGCACGGTAAAGTCCATCATGGGTTGGCCTTGAGAAGCTTGATACCATTTCAGCAAGACGAACAAACTTTGATGCAGGTAAGTTGGGATCACGTGAAATCTCAGTAAGGTAGCCGTCAACCAGCTTTGCCACCTTCACCTTGGAAGTATCTGATGGGAACCTGGGACTTCTAATCTCCTGGAATTCAGTTTCCATTGAAGGATCAGTCTGAACACTTCGATCATGCGTCACAAACTCTTCGATTAGGCTCTGCACTATATCAACTTCATATTTCATTGCTTCATCAGTTGGGGCTTGAATCAAGAGATCAGCAACTGAAGCCTCGTCAAGCTGCTGGCCAATTTTGCGAATCAACTCACATTTTTCCACTTCTCCACATTCTAACAGCCTTGCCGCTTTTAACAACTTAAGTAAGAAACTGCAAGGGACACTGCCTGCAGGTAGTAAGTGGATTACAGTCTCCACCAATGATTTATTTTTTACGACATCGCCCTGAATCATACCCTTGCTAAAACCCGACAACCTTCTGGTAGTATATGCCTTCAAGGCTTCCCCTATTACATCACCAGAGATTTTTCCTTTGGTCTTAATTATTGTTATCACCCGCTTGTATAAATCAAGTTGAAGGCCACAGAGGTCTTCCACCCACCAGTCTTTCGGAACCATCTGTTGTTTTGCCACACCATTCCAGTGTGAATCATCCCCATTATTAGATGGTAGCTTTTGGTGGTTATATGTATATGACCATTCCACCTTGGAAGTATCAATGGTAGCCTTGGAAGCTATGGAATCGAGGCAGTGGCTCACCACCTTAGCTTCCTCGGACCATGGAAGAAGAGACCTCGTAGTCTGAAGAACAATAATCGAGTCTTTCCAGCTCCGGAAGATGCTAGAGTTTAGGAACACTTCAACCTTGTAGACAAGGTTTCCTTTCTCAACAGTTTCATACATCTCCAAGTACTCTGCTGCACATCGAGTTGCAACCACATTGTATGCATTGAGAGTGACCGTCATGCCATAACAGAACTTGGCACATATTTCAAAAGCAGCAGGTCCACCAGGAATATCATGGATGTGGATTTCATCACTGTTTTCATTTGTGGTCGCGACCAGTTTCTGCAGGCGTGCACTCTTGGACAAAAGAGGAAACTACAGAAGCATCACAGTTATATTAGAATGGATCATAAGTAATGTCTTAAAGAGCTTAACAAATCAACTAAAACTATTGGTGTCCCGAAACGCCATCAATGTGTCTAAATTCAATGCAAGTTTGGCTTCTTAAGTAGGTTTGGCAATCAAACAGATGTCATTACTGTGTACCCATCAATTGATAATGTTAGAAAATAACAAGCTACTGACCAAAATACAGGATCCTGTTTAAGATCAAATAGGTTTCATACCTTATGCAAATAAAACTTCACATCTCCGACATTAACAGCTACATCAGTTGCCAACTCAGTTGCGACATACCTGGATGCACAAATTTTCACGTCAATAAACTTGGCGAAATATGCACTTATTTAATGAGAATAATCTAGCAAACATATAACAAGAAGCAGAAATTCCATCAGCTGCGGTAAGCAGAAAGTTCACCTGATATCACGTAAATTTTCTTTTAATTTTAACAGACTGCACGGTCCATAACCTTTGTAAGGCCACAATTTTAAAAATTTAGTTTAGAAACCATTGTTGAACATTAACAGTGAATAATTAACTTTCATGGAGGAAATGGTTTTGCCTTAACAGTGAGATTTCACATAGTTCTACCCGTTTAATAAAACTGATATCATGTTCGAACATTTCCATCCTCAAAACCTTCAAATACAGTAACACCGTTGAATCATAAGATAACACTAAAGTCGCATTCCATGACCTTGCAGAACTTAAAAGGCGAGCGAGTCTAAAACATGAAACAGGACTATTCAGAAATTCCGATAGTTTTACCTAATCCATGTTGAGTTAATCTACTGTATTATTCACAGCTCAACCAATAACATTGTGCCTCCACTAAGAGTTTACATCTAAATTAGGAAAGTACATTGGTACACATCTCACAAACAATGGCAGAGGGCTAAATATACCAACATCCGGGCTAATAGCACGCGTTCGATTCATTTTCCAGCAAAAACTAAAGCAAACAAACCATGTGACTCAGGTAAGAAGATCTGATATACTAACCTTATATTGTCTCCATCGGTCTGAAAGAAATCCGGTTTCGATCCAAGTTTCATGAACTTCATTTTTGGCTAGGAAGAGATCTACTTCTTAGTTTTCTCCCCTCACAATTCCTGATTCCTACTTATCCTGCAAATGTCTAACCACCACTGCAAATTCGATACCAAAATCTCCCCGAAAACAAAAGAAAACACCCCGAAAGTGGCGATTGAACAACTGAAAACCTTGGATTTTAAGGTAAAAAAAGAACAGATCTTAGGAAAACTTTGGTAGTGTTGTTCCTAGTATGACCGAATCTTTCCCACAAACAACGGCTAAAGAAAGCAGTAAGAGTAAATGTGATTTTTTAACAAAATGTTCACTTCTCGTGAATGAAAAGAGACCAAGAGGGAAGGGGTTGCTTCCTGAAATGGTTACACAACCCAATGACTCCGGAGAAACAGGGCCAGCTTAGGAGACATTAGCCATTACCAACTGACCATCCCAAAACATATATAATTCTCAAAAATCCAGAAGAAAAAAAAATATTAGAAAAAAAACCCCACTTGCTTGAAGCTGACACCACCGCCCTTTGCCCTTATTTGTTTATCCTTCTCACTACTTTCTTTCATAACCCAAAACCCTCCACAATCCACATTCCTTCACAAAACAATGTTCCTTCCTCTTTGAAATCAGAACACCTGCTGCAATGGCAATTGGCAACACAACATTTCTTGGAATTAGTTGAATTAACCAACAAAAAATAGACAAAAAACATCAATCTTTGGGGGTGTTTAAGCATCAGCATGAAATACCAACAAGTTTGTCTCAAACAACAAGGCGAAAAAAAAAAGATTATCAGAATATCCGATGTCGTTTAACAAAATAAAAGCATTGAAATTCCACCCAAAGCAACCCATGCTGCAGATTTTCTAGTATGCGACCACGTGGTTTTTCAGCAACGATTCAATGACCAAGATTTAACGGCTAAAAATTCCAGTGTACAAGTATAGTAAACATTTGGCTTATGCTGTCATGCATACAATATACCCCAGGGGTTGGGGTCATATTTTAGTATAATTTTACAATAAATGCAAGAAATCTAAGCACAACCCAAGATTAATTTTGGAATTTGTATAAATTTATTTAAACAAGAAAGCACCGAAAACCCACCACAAATGAAGATCAAACGGACCAAATCGAGGAAAAAGTTCTCAACTTTTAGAAACTGAATGATGGTATGAAGCAAATGAAGAATCAGAGAGTGTGTGAAGAGGAAGAAGGAGAAGAAGTGAGGGAGTGGGAATTAGTGGGTTGCGGTTGGTAAAGTACAAGGAATCAAATATTCAGTGGCAGAAACAAACAAACAAACACAATGTTAAGAGAGACAGGCAGGGCATGAGACTGCACGATATATGAGTATATCCTTTATCAGAAGGGGGAAGAGAGAGAGAGTGATAGAGAGAGGGCAGCAGCTAGCAAAGCTGAAATTAGCCCAGAAAGTAGAAAGTAGAAAGAAACCAGGCAAGCAGAAGCGAGAGAAAGAGACCAGCCATAAAAAGATGAGCTGTTGCTTATCTTTGACAGCCACCAGACCTACACAAAACACATAAGCCAACCTCAGTCTGTTCCCACTTCATATTCTCTCTCTCTCTCTCTCTCTCTCTCTCTTGTTATAACCCCTTTTGAATCAGCACCACCGCCCCCACCACACATCATTTTCCGTTCCCGACACGTCTAAATCAAACGGTTAAATGTGAAAACATGCAACTTTTTTTTCTTGCTTTTTTTTAAGGGAAACTTAACTGTAAACACCAACTTATAAATGGTCAAAAAATTCTTGAGTATTATAGATTAACAGTTTAAACTATTAGATTTTTATTTAAAAATTATTTAAACCGTTAGATCTTGATTTTTGTATTTAATATAAAGATCTAATAGATAAAATATCCAGAGTACTAAAAAAAATCCCTTTGTTTAGTGGTACATACCATAAAACGAAACTTAAGTGCATGTTAGGCAAAATTTCTACTTTGGCTAATATTAGGCTTATTTTTTTATTCTTTTTTATATATAACATGTTTATTGTTTATATGTAACGTTATTAAGAAGGGGATTAAGCTAAGCCCCACTATAAGTACCGAGCTTTATCAGAGTTGAACTTGAAACATCTCGCTTACAAGTGTGAGGAATTTACTAAATCATACTACTAATTGCAACACGCTTATGTTTTTCATTTCTCAAACAAAGAGGTGGGCTAGAAAACATAGGAGTCAATACCTAGCTCCCCTTTTTTTTTCTTTTGACAAAGGATAGATAAATCTAAGTAAATTCATCTACACTACAAAGCAAGATTTTACATATATTCAGTTCGGTACGACTCTAAAACCGATTTGCACATTTACAAAAGACCCATCGCCTCCTCAACTAGCTCCACCTTTCATTTGCAAACCCAATTACTCCCTAAAAACACTATGAAACACATCAAAAGAACTAGCTACATGCCTCACTCCCTTGTCACTAACACCATGTCCTCTTATTCATTCCTCATTCTCTCGTAGCCACACCTCGATCGTCTTCTTCCTTTTGACTTATTTCATTTGTGTAGAATCTTATATTAATTTACATCTAAAATATTGTTCTAAACTTCGGTACAAAAATAAACAAAAATAAATGCTCGTAACAGCTTGAGTTACAAACTCATTGCTTCAATTCTTTTGTTAAAAATATGAATTTGGACTCACATTGGCATAAGTCTATTTTAGAGTCAAACTAATCTCCTCCAACATATCCTTAGGTGTGACTATAAAAACTACTTATCAACATATCCTTAGGTAATGGCTAATGTCTCCTCACATTGTTAAAAAAAAATATATATATATATATATATGCATGGTAGAATTTTATGATACCTATACATTAAACGTCAGGAATATTAAAAAAAAAAAGGAAAAAAACAATATATATGTTCAAGCACAATGCGGGGCAAAGGATGCTTTTCTTCACTAGTTTACTCGACTTGTTTGTTATATTTATAGGTTTAAGTACTAGGAGAGTTGGCCTTTTGTTTTAGTTGGTGCTTTGTTTTTCTCTATGAGTTGTTTCGTTCTTCTTTAGGGGTTTTTTGCATGATGCATGCTCTTCTGTCTTGCTTCTCTTTTTTGTTATTTTCTTAAAAGAATTTGCCAAATGTTGTCGATCCTGTCGAGGTTATAAGAAAAGTAAGTTACCTCCCTTTAGTATCATTTAAATTTTCTTAAGTACTTTCGAACTCTCTCATTCAACTTTCAAGGCACTAAACGAATACGTTTTTTTCACCTTTAAAACCTAATACATTTTTTATTTTCTAATTTTACATTTTTAACGTGGTAAATTTGGGATTTATCTGATTTTATTAAGCTCGAGCAAATTAAGAGAACAACATCTGTTGCTTGAGCTAGAAAATAAGTTAATGACCAACTAGGGTTACAAATATGGTCTGAAAACCAAACTGCACATGAAAACCACGAGATCCACTGATGCATTCCATTGCTATATATTGTACTGGTTCAATGAACCAAGGGCAGGATATAACTTCAGTCATCAGTCTTGTTTTCTGGAAAAATCTGATAGGATATTACCTCAATTGTTTATTGTCTGGTCCAATCAAAATGCTGGACCTATTTCTCTTTTTATCTTATCCAATCTTTTATAATTCCCTCACATGCAATGCTCCAATCCACTTCTCCAATGTCACTAAAAAATCAACCAAATTTTTATTCAATCACTAGGGTTAATTTTATCATATATCATACATATCCTCCTCCAAACACACATCCCCACAATAATGCTTCCATATTGTACTACTATATTACTTAGCATCGAGAATCTAATGACCTGCACGTAATATTTTTTTCAAAATCTTTATATTTGGCACACCTGCAGATTTTATATATATATGTATATGTATGTGTATATGTATGTGCAGCAGATGGGAATATCAAAAGTGAAAGAACAAAATTTGAGTCACAAATCTTTGGTAAGATCTTCCTCCATGAGAATTGGTCGGGTTGAGACAAAGCATTATAGGGTTTAGTCAAAAGGGTTACATTATATCATCCGATTCATCCCACATTGCAAATTTGCACAACATGCATGTTCTATAAGTCATTGAAAGTATAAGTTGGACTTTTAGAATCTCAATGGAATTGGAATACCATAGAAATCTTGTAGGGATGTGACCACAAGAAGAAGATAGGGGGGAAACATTGTGGATGCCAATTGTACTGTGATTGACCTATATATGTGCACTGTGACCCATACCATGTGGTCTTGCTAGCTAGTTGAGCTTCTTTGGCCAACATTATCTAATTTATTTGTGTTTTTTTTTTTCTGATAAAATTATTTCCTTCCAGCTTAATAAAAAATTCCCTAGCTAGTTCAAGGTAATAAGGGACCACTTGATCAGTAACAGTAATTAAGTGCGTTTCCAGATTCTAAAAATTCCCTAGCTAGTTCAAGGTAATAAAAAATTCCCTAGATAGTTCAATTCATCTTCATGCAGATGATAGTGACTTTCCAGATTCTAAAACAAACTAGATAATTAGAGTGATAAATAAACGAACAAACTAATTACAAAACTACAATATATTACTCAATTAATTGAAAACAAAAAAACATTACAAAAAGTCTAAGAAAGCTGCAACATAACTCGAAAATACTACATCTTTTCAAACTTACATCTAACTGAGTTACAAAACACCCTATTTATAAAGAACTAGCCCTAATCTCAATAAGCAAGGAATACAAATCCTTCACCTACAAGAAAATTCTAAGACATAAAGTACCACAAATACCCTTAAATAATAATAAACCAATTTAGTTTTCCAACATTTAGCACTAGGGTTTGAGTGGAATTTCATACGATCCAGAGTAGCTACTTAATTTACGTGGTTTGTATTCCAAAAGCAACCAAATGAAAACCTGGGTTAAAGCAAAGATGATGAACTGCATTTTACAACTCATCAGAGAGGGCTTAAATTATTTGCAGACAACATAATAAAGGAGGAAGAGCGCTTTATGTGAATTCAGGTAATTATGGAAAGGCACATGGCCACAGACTGTTTTATAATTTATGTTAATGGCATCAGAAAACTTAATTATATATATGTTCTTATAATATTGTGAGGACCATATGGAGTCATCATGGTAGCTAATGGTTTTTCATGACAGTATATATAGCTTGATTAGAAAATCTTCTCGACACTCTTTACAAAATTATTAACAGGTTAGACAGTGATCTGTTATCTGTGATCCTTATATTTTGATGCTGAAATCTTTTCCAAAGTTCATATATATTCAATATTGTAAAGCTGTTCCATGAAGCCGTCCTAATTCTTGCCTTTTGAACCCTAGCTAGCTACTTAGTTAGCTGCTAGATGATAATAAAATAAATCATAGCTGCCAAGATTAGATAACATACAAATTGCATTTAGAAAATGAAAAGTTAAATTCACTGCCAACTAGTGTGCTGTTGGTAACCCTAAAAGGATCAATTTTAGAATCTTTCCCAGTTGCATTTCATGCCTTTCTTAATGTTTGCTTAGGAGGTTCCGCTTTGTGTACATCCTTTAGGAAGTACTACTTCTATTTCATTAGCAAGCCAAAAGCATGAAGTGATTTTTTAATCGTTTCCAAGTTGAGTTTGGGCACAATATTCATTTCTAAGGCTGGTTGGCCATATAGATGCTATCGTTTAGCAAGCGGCTTAGTGACTTTTTATCGTAAGTTGATATACATTTGGTTCATTTCCTAATAGCTTAAGTTTTTTTTGGCAAGTAGTTGTTTAACATGGTATCCAATCCGAGCCATGTTTGCAAGATGACATGTGCAACATTCCTATTACCAACTTCTTGTTGGTTTGCACGATGCATAGTGAGGCAATATCTATATGTTTATTTTTCGGTTTGTCCACTTTCCATGTGTATGATGAGAGTGTACATAAGAGATGGTCTAAACTTGATATATATACATTGTTGACCTATTCTCTAACAACTTAAAATTTGAAATTATTAGTTGTCTAAGCAGTAATTAAGTTGGAATAAGGTTTGGCTTAATACATAGTGTGGATGTCAATGTTCCAAACGTCAAATTTTTTTCTCTTTTGGTTGCAAACTTCAAGATTTTGATCAACTGAATGACATGGTCATTGTATAGACTTTCAAATGAATATCACAGCATAACATTCCAAGCACTCACAAAATGGAAGCCCTTGTGGGTGAAAAACAAGAGGGACGAAGAGAAGAGTTCAAAATGAAAGTGTATATTAACGTCAGTTAGATAATTATTAGTCTCAAAAACTTAAACTGTTAAGAAATGAACCGACAATGTATACATATATCAAGCTATATACAAATTTTCGAAAAATAATATACCATAGGAACACTCTATGCGCAGCTCCTATTGAACCCATGAGCTTCAAAACTTAAACAAGCATGTCATACAATAATACGACATGATTTTTGTATTGTTCATTACTTTTTGGTTTAATTTCTTTACCTTAACCTTAATTAAGAGAGTTAAAGACACTTTGTGGCGTGGAACTTGCGAGTGTGGTCCAAATCCTGAAAGTTAGGCTTTCGTTTTTAGCTTTATAGCTTTTTGTCGAGTGCCAACTGCCAAAGTACTAACCAAAATCATGAGTTCATGACCATAGTTTTGTTCTATAGTTAAAGTACACAAAACCTCAGTACATAAGCTTGCTTCGTCCCTTCCCAACTTTCTCTTTTTATTTTTATTACTATTTTTTTAATATATTCGATATTATTTACACTAAGAGGTGTACGAGTGGGTTAAATCTCGATACGGGCTAGCCATAATAATTTAGTTCGAATTCGCCTTTGGCGACAATCGAACTTAAGATTTCTCACTTACAAATGAAAAAAATAACACTACACTATAGTACTAAGTGACAGTTGGCCCGCATGTTTAAATACCCAACTCCAACTGCAGCCCACAAAAATAAACAGCTAAGAAATTCGCAACATTGTTCCATGGTGCCACCATTGACACCCTATTTTTCCATAACTTAACCTAATTTAATTCATTTACGAATTAAATTATTTATTTGAATAAAAATTTAAAAACAACTTCAGGTAGTTATGTACAATAAACCTGTAACATCCCGTAAAAAGTTTGTTATAAAATAATTTTTGTGGAATATTCTCTACACGTGCGTGTTTATTTTGTACACGTGAGCGTGTAAGTTTACTGTTTTGGTGGGTGCACAATACCCCCAAAACCCAATTTTTCCTTATTCTTTCTTTCCCTTCCTTCTTCCCCGTCACTTTCCTTTCCCCAGATTTTTTTTGACTTTTTCTCCCTTTTCTCTCCATGGGTGCACAGTGCACACCGACGGAAACCCGTCGAATCGAAGCGAACAAAAATCACCACCTCCTTCGTCTCGACGCCGTGGACTCAACGATGCAAACCGTTCATCCAAACTCTCACCCGTTTGACGGGAAACGCAACCGGAAGAACCGGACCTTCTCGGCCATTTTCCGGCCAATCTAGACCGAGGTGAGGTTTCTAACTACCACCATTGTGTTCCTCTCGTTGAGTAGATGAATTTTCATAGGTCGTTTGCCTGATTTGGTTGAGTTTTGACGTAGATCGACTTTGCTACAGTGAACCGCAACCTTCGGGGCAAACACAGGCATTTTCCCGAGCTTGTACGACCAATCCAAAGGTACACCGTGATTCTACTCTTCTCCAGCTTCATTTTGATATATGGCACGTAATTTTTGGACTTGAAATGAAGAAGATATCGAGTTTTAAAAAATTACCCAGAAACCGGCCAAAATTCCGGCGACGGCGACGGCGGCCGGCGCCGGCTGGCGACGGCGACGGCGGCTAGCGCCGGCGCCGGCGACCAGAAAAAGACCAGAATGACCGGCGCTGACGTTAGCGATGACGTCAGCAAACCGGGTCAGACAGGCCTTGCTGACGTTAGCGAACCAGTTCAGACCGGCGCTGACCGGCCCGGCTGAGCCGCGAGTGGAGCCGCGCGTGGAGCCGCACGTGAGCGCGCGTGAGACAGCCGTTGGAGCCGCGCGTGAGCCGCGCGTGGAGCCGCGGCTTGGCGCGTTTGAGCCGCGCGTGAGGGCGCGTTGGAGGTCCTTTTTCGATTCTGTTTTCACGAGGCGACTCGTGACGACGTGTACTACCTCGGGGTAGTACGCACGATATTTTTTCGAGGTGTTTTGAACCTCCTGGTTGAGCAAACAAGGGATAGGTGTAATTATTTAGTTATTTAGTAACCTTTATGAGTTTAATCATTATTACAGTGATATCTCATATAGGTGAGACCTATCCAGAGGACTACCGGGGCTACCCAGGACCGGGGGGCTACGACCCGGCTACCTACAGGTGAGTGAGTGGGTCTTTGTTTTGATAAATGTATATATACGTATGGTTTTCAATGCTTTCTTCAAACTATTAGCATAATTCATATCATATACGTTTGTTGGAGGTAGAACATTCGTATTAGATTGCCATACATGTTTTATACTGTTGCTCATCAGTAGATGTATACACCCCAGGTATTAGTACTCAGTCTTGTGGCCAGGACTAGCCTTGACGTTTGGAGTAGTCACTACCAGTACCGTTACGCAGCTTTGGATCCATTGTAGGTACTAGCCTGTCTTAGGTTGCACTAGGCAACTCGGACTTGTGTGACGCACTTTGTGCACCAGCGCTTAGCGTTAGACTCGCGTCATTGTAGTACTCAGCGTATTACTTTTATACCTAGCCTGTTCATTGTGGTTTAGCCACGTGGACTTGTGTGTTTACATATGGGTGAGCATGTCAGTACATTATTATCGGGGAGTACCCGAATGTTTTCATGATAGTATTTTGAGGTTCATGCCTACGAGTATGACGTATTTTCTCAATTATACTTGTTTTCCAGTGAGGGGTTAGTAAACTCTTGAAAACAACGGTTTTATCAAACTTTGCTTTTTGACCCACTCACCGTTTTATGTTTTGCGCCCCTCCAAGACCTAGTGACGTTCACTTAGAGGTGATTCGAGGGCTCTCTTCGGCGGTGGTCGGCGGTTCTGACATTTCTTCAGACTATGTAGGATTCACTCCTACTTGTAGTTAACTTTTAATTATCCATCCTCACGGGGATGTGAATGTTTTTTTATTCCTGCACTATTTACTTTGCTCTGACTGTTATGCATCCTGTATTATGGGTTTTTAACCCTCACCACACTTCTACTTCCGCATTCAACTCTTAATATTCTTACTTTTCACCGTTTCTTGCATAATTGGCTTTCGTCACCTAACACGTGTCGGCCAGCACTTCCCGACACCTGGCGTGTCCGGGATCGGGATGTTTCTTTAAAAGACTGAGAAAATAAAGCACGTCGAGTTTGGTTACAAATTGTATATATACTAAAACTCAGTTTCAAAACACTGTTCATAAGAGCAGTGTGCTAACTCTTTTGTCCCCATTTAATTTCTTTTATTTTATTTCTGCCACTGTCTCTTACTATGAAATGCTAGATCGAATATATGTCTAAAAATAAACTGACATAAGAATTATCAGTATTGACTTTGAAAATTAAATAAGCAAGAAATTGACTAGGCGTAAGAGTATTTAAGAAATTACTGCAAGATAAAGAATCAAAAGATCTTTTCATAATGAAAATAATGAATTAAAATAATGGATGCAGATATATGAAATTACTTTTATTTGAAGATAATTGAAACTTACAAAAGTTGACTACTGTTTGATTCAACAAACAAATGACTGATTGTAATGGATGATGATGCACGCATGCATCCTTTAATATAAGTGTTTAATAAATTTAACTGAGTGACTGATGAGAGTCTTTGAGAGGTTTTTTGTCTTAGTTCCTTTCCTCAAATGAGCTCTACCTTGTTTGAATGAGGAATGTTTCTTAAATAGATGAGGAGTGAGGCTAAAAAGAAGGCATAATCATTTGCCTTTCGACTAAAGTGAATGGGCATTTGCTTTCAATGGATGCTTTCGATGAGTGAATGCTTTTACTGTGGAATTACTCTTGCTTTTATTGTAGGTGACCAGTGGTCTTTTGTCTAAATGATGGCTTCTTTTGACTTCTTTTGAATTCACATGCTTTACTGTGTTTTTCCCGATTTTTGTTTTACTCATACGGATCCTGAGAATTTTGATAATCTGCCCATCTGGTAGATGTGTTGACGGGTTGTTGGGAAGCTGCATCTGACTAGTCAGAATCGGAAGTGTTGTCTTCGTCTTCTTCGGTGTGGAGTGCTGCTGCTTTAGCAAGAAGCTACTGTGCTAAATCCTTGAGCTGAGTGGCATTATCACGGCTCACAGGGGTTGACTTGGTAGACCTTGTTGTTCCTCTGGTGGAGGATGATGGACTAATGTCTGCTAAGTGTTGGGAAGGTGAAGCTGATTCCTGCTTGACGGGTTAACTGGAGGGCACAAGGGGTGTTGTGCTGACTGGTTTAATTGGGAACTCCTGAATGACTTGGTTGATGATTATGTCTTGTTTAAATCAATCCCACCATTGATGGATTTCTCCTGAGACGATTTCATTGTTCCATTTTAATATCCAAGGGACTTTATATTTAGCCATAAATAATGCCAATAGGGCAATCTGATGATCGAATCTGTCCCTGTTGAAATGGGGCTGGAAATGAGTATTTAAAATCTTCATGAGTGACTCTGGAATGATATGCACGTTTGGCCCATTTAAGATCCACCATCTTGGAAACCATGTTGGGAATTTCAATTTGAATCTGTGGTAAAAAAAGATGAACCACGAGTGACTGAAATCTTCTGTCTGGTGCAGGAAAATATTAGTCCATGCACTGATATAATCAAAATAATTATAACTGATATTGGGTAACTGGACATTTCTTGAATGTAGCTGTCTATTACTGTAAAGGGGTAAACCCCAATCTGCTTCTGTCAATAACTTATTAATATGCAATGAATGGTAAAGGAGTTTTACTGGAGGATGTGAGGAATAAATTGGTTTAATGGCAATTGACTCTGTTTCACTGAGGATAGCTTGGTAATATTTGAGTGACTTGTATGACTCGAAAGGAACATAATTAAAATTTGGAGGAAGATAAGTTTTGACTATTTTGGCTAAGCTAAGGCTTTTTGGGATAGAAGGGGGAATGCTTAAAAGATATTCTGAAAAAATCTTTTTAATATATGGTGAAGGTTTTGGATACAAAAATGTAGGTGACTGAGATAGAGATGGGGATTGACTGTCTGCAAAAGGATCAAAAGGACTAGCTAAAGCTTGTTGATAACTTGGTGACTGGAAATTGGGCCTTTAGGAACCTACAGTAGAACCCATAGGTGTGGACCTATTGGTCATAGCTAATGTTGAGGCTAGATTGACTGGTGGGGAGTCTGGGCTTGACTCCTTTTTTACTGGTGGTAGACTGGAAAAAAGTTTCCTTCTGTCCGCCATTTTTACCCTGCAGAAATTCACGGGTTAGGAAATCTGGAATGTAGTTATGTATGCCTTTGGTGTATTCAATGTCAAAATAAAAAATGCTTAAAATTGACTACCATCGTGCAAAAATCTGTTTTGATGCAATGTTTTGAACATCTTTCTTCAAAACATGTTTTGCTGACTTACAATTGACTCTGACTAAAAATTTTTTATTTAATAGATCATCTTCAAATTTGCTAATGCATAATACAATAGATAAAATCTCTTTTTTAATAGTACTATAATTACTCTGTGCCGGATTCCAAACACCAGAATAAAAACGGACAATCTGTTAACTGGAATTTGGAGAAGTTAACTGTTTGAGGATACCACCGAAGCCTATTTCGGAGGTGTCTATTTCTACGATTTTGAATGACTCTGGAGTGGGAATGCCAACATAGAGTTTAATTTGTTTGACTATGGAAGTATGTTTACTGGTCCACGGGGATGGTGACTCTTTTAACCTGTCAAACAAGAGTTTACACTACTGTCTAAGGTTATGATAAAAATCTGCAATATAATTTAATGAGCCTAAAAAGCGTTGTAATTAGATCCTTTTTTTTTTATATTGTTTGTATCCTTTCAATTTGATTGTATTTTAGTTTTAATTAATTTGTTTTCAAATCTTGCAGTCCTGAGAAGAAAGATTAAGGCAGCTCGTGGTGACAGCCCTAGACTTTTGAATCTCTTTTGGGGATTTTTCTACTGGCTGAAGGTTATTTGTTTTTTACTTTTGTTGTCACTTTTACCAATAAAATATCTGCATGATGATTTGCTTCTCCATCTTGCTCCGCATACAGATGATTTACTGATTAGTGTGGCCATACATTCTTATATACTAATTTTCTCTTCTTCTGGTATAGCGAAATAATCACAAAGTTGCTTTCATATTTAGATAGGAATTATATGTGACTGAATTCATGCATATGCAGTTTAGATGAAATTCTGTTTTTAATTTTTTTTTTTCTTTTGAATTTCAGTTCAACATTGTCGTGGAGAACAAAGGAGACACCACTATCGGAGTTACGGAATTGGGTGTCTCCAGTGGAACAAATCTTTACTGTTTGAACTTCATACAATTTTGGACATAAAAGGGCACTCTACAAGTCTGGTAAGACCATAGCTTTTGAAAAATACTCCCTGGAGATGGATGTAAATAGCTTTCAAAAAACACTCCTTACACATGAACACATAGATGTAATATATACATGTAATATATGGATGTAATTTTCAAGACTTTTCACACCTTGAACCAAGTTTCAAACCCCGCAGCAACGCGCGGGTGCACCTGCTAGTCCCTTCTAAAATACAAAAGAGGGAGTCAGCAAGAACAAATTTTCAATTTTAAATTTATTATACCTTAAAAGGCCTTGCGTATTCTTGTGTGTGGGGGGGGGGGGGCAGGCTTGGGGGCATGAGAGTATAAGATTTTATCTTCGTGTGTGCCTTAGTATTCGCGACACTGTTGTGTACTTGGTTTTGGAGAGACACCAAAATCGTTAGATTTGATTTCTACAACTGTTTAGTCATTTATTTCTCGTAACATTTAATGCTACATAGTATGTAAATAAAAATCAGGTTTAAGAATAATAAAATAAATATGGTTCTTCAACGGTAGATGGTCTCGTTTCCAAACAAGGTTCAAACAAAATCCTTTGCCTGCTTGCTTCTTGTTATTGTAGTAGTATGTGTAACACTCTATATTTGTTAGAGATTAAAGAAGACAAATGAAAATGTTCAAGGTACATTAGCTCATGCAATTACTAATATAAGTCCTTAAATTGTTCGTCAAGTGAAGAAAAAAAGGAAGAAACAAAAGGGGGTGTAGTGTTAAAATTTATATGGACTTTTGTTAAGTTTTCAAGTGATAGACTTTCACAAATTTAGTAGACTTTTGTTGATTATTATAAACTTTATAAAATTTCATAAACTTTTAATGATATACTTTTGTGAAAGAAAAAAATGAGTTAAATCATAGACTTTTGTAGAATTCTAGAGAGTTCAAAACATGAAACAGGACGATTCAGAAATTCCAATAGTTTAACCTGATCCATGTTGAGGTTAATAAGGTCAGCTATTGTATAATTCAAAGTTCTACCAATATCATTGTGCCTCCACTAAGAGTTTACATTTAAATCATAGACTTTTGCATAATTCTAAAGAGTTCAATGCTAGAATTATGTGGATCGATTTTTTAATGATCAATTTATTAATAAGCATTATTATTTTTAAGTTTTCAATATTGAAATGGTGATCATGACCATAACAAAATGGTCTTATGAGATGATACGTTATCACAAATCTTTTGCAATGACGGTGGTGACAGACTGACAGTGATGGCGGTGGGGGTGTACGAGATGGTCATGGTAAGGTGGTGGTGAAAACATGGTGATAGAAATGGTGAAAATGATTGTCATTGCATTATGATACGTAGTAGCTCGTAATTTAGGAGAGTATATTCAATTGAAATTTTAAGAAATTTTAATTATTTTTACAAATCTATAGATATTCACAATGTTCATGATTCTTCAATCATCTAAATCGAGAAGATATAATGATTTGAACCGACCCACGAAAGTTTTTTTTAATATCTACGTGTCTCAGTTTAATTGGAGGGTACTACAGCCTTTCATATGCCACGTGGTATTCCTGTATAATTTCTCGTGCTCATGCTAGGTTTGGGCCGGGTTGTTGGCCTCAACAAAAGGGTCTTTCTCAATCTAGTCGAGAAAGACAAGGCCCAGTTTTGTTTTGCAAATTTTGTACAGATGAGATTCGGGCTTCGAGTTTGTAAAGCCCAATATCTTCTTAACCGCCCAGCGTTCCATCTCTGACAACTGATAATCGCACTTCCTTCCCACGGTTCCGTCGACACTCTTGAGCCGCCGTCGATTTGCACTGTCGCCACCTGCTGGTACGTTTCAGAGTTCATGAAAATTTTCTAATTTCTGTGAATAGTTCATATTTTTTGTTGTTGATTTTCTTAAATTTTCGGTGCAAATTCTGAAATCGCACCTGTTCTTTGAGATTATATAAAACCTTGAAAATTGTTGCTAATTTTCCATTGTTTTCTCCTTCAACGCATGCAACTTGATAACTTGATCATCTCATGTGTTGTTTTTGGACGAAAGCTCATCTGGCAGATGCCTTTTTCTTTTTCTTTTAATTATTTTCTTGTTTAAATCAGAAAACTTTGGATATGAACTGAAATGTTGCAGGAGTTAATTTGACATGAAGTGTAAACTTGAGGTTTCGATTAAACGTGTAATGTTTGATTTGATGAATTGGTTCTGAGAATCGAGATTAAATTCGATTGTTAACAAAGCATTAGGAAAGGTGTAACTGTAAAATTGAAGTATGGGTGTTTTTCAACTCGTTTAGCAAGTGCTTTTAAATGACTGAAAGCGCTTTTAGAGAAAACATTCTTTCAGTTAGTTAAAAGAACTTACCAAATGAGCCATTTGTGACAATCCCTTCAGCTTAATCATGATATGAGCCACATTTCCCCTCTAAATATGTACCGAAAATTTTCCTGGTCAAACTCTACATCGTCAAGTAGAGGCCTTATATCCTCCCGCTTATATTCCAGTAGCTCATGAATTTCTATATCTTCTACCGTCAGGGTGAGCTTTACATCTCATAATTCGTCATGGTAAGTCAGAATAGCGAGCCAAGACGTAGGGAAGCATACCGTTAGCAGTAGCAATTTTTATTTGAATTTAAAATGTGTAGGCTGATACACAAATCAGATGGCTTGAAAATTGTTATAAAGATATTGAACACGCTGTGGCATTATTCTCTTCTTCTGTTTCTCACAGCTTTAGAATTAGACACTTAAATCACAAGAGATACTGAACGCACTTTCATATTGGTGAACGGTACTGTATGGTTTTTTTTCTTTCATCATTTTGTTTTGCATCTTTCTGTACCATATAGGCTTGCTCTGTTTCTCAGATTAATTGATTCAACAGTAATCGAAACTCTTTGTTTTTTGTGGACGAATAGAAACTCTTTGTTGCTCAGTGTCTATTTGACCACACACCATTGAAAGCCCTTGATTTCACATATCTTCTTTAATTAATTGGTGTTTACCGGACAACCTAAAAACATTTCATTCCAGTTCATTACAAAATATAATCCAGACCAGTCGCCTAATTTCACACTCTTTGTCTTGAGCTCGCATTAGCAACTAGGATTTCAGATTTTGAACATGAACCCTAGGTCAGCTCTTTTGTGGTAGACATTTGCCTTAATGTGTATAGATTTTGGGTGTAAATTCATCATAGTTCCTTAAGCCATATAATGTCAGCTTGTGAGATGGTTTTATAGTTTAGTATTTTTCTGTTAGTGCTGGATTTTATGCTTGAATTCCGTTTGAATCTGTATCTAATTTTCCTTTCTTTGCTTAATTGATATTTGCAGGACAGAGCGGAAATACCTTGACCCAGTCCAATACAACACCAGACAGACGCACCCAAAGGATCCTAAATTCGCAATCTTTGTCCTAAGCTCACATCAACAACTAGGATTACAGATTATTAACATGGACCCTAGATACACCGGAGAGATATTGAAGTAAGTCTTTTAAATAAATTTTCTGTATATGAAATCTAATTTTGATAGGTATAGGTATAGCTTTTGTTTTTTGTAAGTTTATTTTCTGTGTATAGGCATTTGGAGAAGCAAAACGAGCTCCTCACGGAAGCCAAAATATCAATGTCTGAGGAATTGCATCAACTGAAGGTTGTTTTTCATTCTGCCGAGTCTAAAACAGTCTGAATTAAGAATGCCTGCTTGTTCATATGTGCCGAGTCTAAAACAATCTAATTTAGATTGCTGTACAATCTGCAGGTAGAAGAAGAAATGCTGATGCGTAAATTTTATGAGATCATGTCAGCTCATGGTAAAGTTAAAAAGGTACAGTTCTTTCTTAATTCTCTTCGTATGCTTCTGCTTACGTGGGTTGCGTAGTTCTAGAATCTGGACCAATTATTTTAAATTTTCTGAATTGTTTGTATATTGTGTTCTATATTTTCATAACCAAGGAACCAAGAAAAAGGGTGTAAAAAGGAAGGGCTATCATGTGCCTTTCCGTGAATTAAACATGGGGATAGCCTTTGATTACACATATTGCTGCTTGGAGAGCGATCACGTTTTGTTTTAAGAGGAAATGTGTTTGATGCTAAATTTACTTACATATCAAATGAGAGACCTGACAAATTTAAACATTTTTTTTCTTTGGGGATTATAAGAAACACTTACTATGGAGTGAGAAAAGCTGATATAGGAAGGAAATAGTCTGATGAATCTGACCAGCAGCAATTTTGGATGTGTATAATTAACCTCTGACAAATTCTGGTTAATTAGTCCAGATTAATCCTGGCTGTTACTTTAATTTATGTCTCTGATTTGTGTGTGTTTTTTGCAGAATGAAGATCGTGGTAAGGTTTCAGATGATGGTGAAATTGGAAGTTCCTCAGCAGTAATCGCTACAACTAGCGGTGAAGGATGCTGATGACTTCATGTTCTGTGTTCACATTATCGAATGACTGTAAATATAGTTTTTGAATATTGTACCTCCTTGCACTACTTAAGCCAAGTTTTGATCAATGCTATCAAACGGATCAAATTGTTGTGAAGTGTGAATGCGATGAGATAGATGCCGCGTTAGGGGTTCAAGATCCGAAAAATTTTACATCACACCGATGATGCTGGATTCTGAATCTGTAAATTGTAGAGTTGTACTTTCTTGTTTAGATCAATTGTTTGAAGCGATAATGTACTCGCTCTTTCTGCAGCACCGCTTGTATTCAATGTGTTTCCAGGCCACTTATTATAGCATCAATTTCCTTGTAGATGGATCACATTTTTGTTGTGTTACAGTCAGAGATTGACAGGTGAAGTTTTCATTGAGCTCTTCCTTTTATATCTCCGCTGTTTGTCGACTGCGCACAACTCCAGCTTCGAGTCAGTGCTTGCAGTATTTTATGCTGCGGTTCATTTGCAAGTCCATGTAACAACCATATCATTCAGAAAACCAGAAGTTTGATGTTTGGACGTGTAAATGCCGCTTGAAAATTATCAAGCCAAACCTGATTTCACCTTCATTGGTTGATCATGTAAAGATTTGCACTTTGCTTATACACGATGGAAGAAGTAATGCGCAGTGTTGTGCTTTATAGCACCGGCGTTTGAACAGCTCGATTGGGACCGTCCAAAACCATCCGTCACTTGGTACAAATTCGATCAACAGATAGCCGGAGCAGGCAGTATGGAAGAACACACAAAAATCTTGAAGCAAGAGCAGGAATTTGGCAAAAACACATTCGAAATACGCAAGATTTCTTTCGGAATTAGCACTTGTCTTTCGGAAGTTGGCAATAATACATCGGTTTCCTCTCGCTTACAAGTTTCAAATGACATTTCTACAAAACAAATCCCCCCAGTAAGCTGAATCTCTCTGGTTATAGCAAGAGGAGGATGATTACATATCAAAAGAAACCAGATATAAACTACATGGAACTAAATAATACTAAACTAGCCACAAAAACAGATGGCTTCAAAATTACAAGGTCACCTCAGAATCTGATTTCCCCAAAACTCAAATCCCATCATAGAAGAACAGTCACCGGTCTCAGTTTCCGCTTCGAACGCATTCAGGTGAGAACGAAGCGACATTGAAGATAACCTGCAATCGAAAAACAAAACTCCATATCAACCAGCTTGCAAAAGAGGAACGTTGGCAAACTAATCAAAATTCGAAAACGAAAAGGCTTTTTTACTTGGATCATTGTTGATCAGCATTGCAGTGCCGTCGAAGCTGCAAGTCCCTCCGGTCTTCTTGTTCTTCTGCCAGTAGCTGTTGAAGGCATAGGAAGCATGAGCCACAACAGAATCAGGGTTGTAGCAGTTGCCGTCCGGCATGATCTCCGAGCAGTTGGCACCGCCGTCTCCGCAGGCATAGTCCATTGCCACCTGTAGAGTGTCTGAAGGAACGGTAGGCTTGGCCACACACCACAGCTTGTTGTGCACCGCCGTCTGAGGCGCCGGGGCAGGAGGCGCCACGTGTGTCTGCCTGCAAGGCAGAAATGTGGCAGGGGACGGCGGAGGGGAATCATCGACAAAAGGAGGGTTTTCTGGGGCTGAGGAGAAAGACATATCTGGTGGAGAGGCTATTTGTGCCTCCGGGGAAGGCATTAGGGGAGGCGGTGGAGAGGCGGCGTTTCGGGGTTGTGGGGAAGGAACTTGGAGTGGCGGAGAGGTAGTTTGGGGCAGTGGAGGATGAGGGTTTTTAGCCACATTGGCGGGAACAGAGAGACCAACAGTGGAGTGAAGTGGGGTTTCCGAGATTTTAGGTAACGGAGTCGGTCTCGCCGGAAAGGGGTCGACAGAGAGCTTTCTGCCGCTGGGTTTTCTCTCTCCCGGGTTGTCGAGAACGACAGGAACATCGTCGGAGTTAAAGCTAACGCCGATAAAATCTTCAAGACTTTCGGAGTGAGATGACACCGACGTTGGAAAGACAGTTGGAGATGCTCCCTCGAGAAAATCTAGGACAGGCCTCACAAATTTCCCAAAGATATCGGAGCTGCTGTCGAAACAAGAAGGAGCGAAGGCAGGTGAGAGTTTGATGTGTTCCTGGAGGCCCCACCGTGTGAGGGAGTGGTGCAAGTTCTTGAGGGCTGTGAGGACGAGAGTGAGAGTGTGTTCTTGCTCTTTCCGGCAGAGAAGAAGAGGGCCGCCGCCGCCGCCGCCGACGAAAATGACGGTGATGGGAGTGGAAGGGTAGTGAGCGAGGACGTGGGTTTTGAGCCATGTTTCAGCCTTCAAAATGCTGCTTGCAACCTCACTGACATCTCCAGATTTTACAGAAACAATGGAGTCTTGGCTTTCACCTGCACAGAAAATAAAAACCCAGAAGTTTTTCAGAAAAATAAAAAATAAAAAATGAAAACCAAGAATTTAAAGAACCAAATGGGAGATTTATTTGAACTGGGTTGAAGCTTTTGCTTACCAGAAACAACAAAAGAAAGGAGAAATAGGAGATGAAGGAAGAACACCATCTTCTTCAACATTGTTGCAGTTGCAGAGCCTTCAACTCTCTCTCTCTCTCTCTCTCTCTCTCCCTACAGTTTTCCTTCCAACATTACTTGTTGGAGAGGTACTGTGGTAGTAGTACGAAAAACAGAGCAAAAATGGTGCTTTTGTGATGAAAAGACCAAGATGCCCAATAAAGAGCCCAAAAAGCATCGAAAATTTGGCAAGAAGCTATCAAAGCAGAGCATCCAATACATTTTGCTGCCTAGGGAAGCAGGAAGGAAGCAAAACCAAAAATTAACATAGGGGTAGAATTGTCCTTCTACCTATGGGCATATTGGGACGTGTAGCCCAAGAGTCCAAGACCCAACCAACAGAGTTGTCCTTCTCTCCCCTCTGCAGAATTACTCTCCATAATTTTACCTGTTTATTTTTACATATTTTGAAGTTTTTAATTGTCAAATTCTGAATCAAAATGATTAAAATTCAAACCATTTAGTATTTATATTTTCTTTGAAGGATTATTTGTGTAAAAATTAGTTAAACTGATAATTCTTTAGCCATTTGAATGTCCATATCATTTCAATTTTATCTAACCTATCATGATTTTTTGCACGTTTTAATGACTAAACATTGTTGGACTTGGATAATTTTTTACAATAATGATTCTTAAATGATAATAAATAAATAAAATATAGACGATTTTAATTGTTGAAATACGGTAATAGTTTTAGAAAGGATATTTCAACTTAACTTTCTTAAGTTAGGACTAAATTGAGCAAAGTAAATTAGACTAATAAAACAAAATTATTTAGTCTTGACAGGGATTTTTTACTTTTAGTAGATTACAGTAACATTATTGGAGTCAAGAGTCAACATAGCCGTTACCAGTGGGACCATAAGAAAGGCACTGGTTTTTTGGGGCCCAGTGATAACAGAGGGAAAAAAAGGCTCGAAATTTGGGGCCCACTTGAAAGTGAACTGGCAACCTGGAGGCCAAGCAAATATCAGACGACAGAGACAAGAGGAGAGAGAGCGAACGAAGGAAGAAGAGGAAAGGAAGAGACTCAAAGAGAACAAGGGGAGTTTTTGATGGACAGGTGTCGCGATGTGAATAGATGGGAATCATGGGATGCCAGCCTGTCCGTCCCACGGTGGAAAACCGGGACCAGGCAAGTCGTTCTAGAGGAGAGAGACCTCTTTTTTTCCTTTTTTTTATTTGCCAAACAGGAAGAGAGAGATTCCAAATTGAAATGACCCAGCACAAAGAAGATGGGTCGGGCCATATTAGACTTGTAAAAATGAAAGCGGCCCAGCAACCATTCAATTTGATCCAATCAAGTTCTATATTGACCCCTAGTGTTATTATCTTCAATCTAATACAATCCAAAAAAGTTGAGGTTGCACTTTAAAATTAATAGACAATATAGAAAGTAGCCAAATTACTTATAAGCACATGCAAAATCTCTTTTTTTCCCGATGTGGGACTCATACCCTCAACCAATGGCGAAGCTAGCATGAGGTCATTGATTGCCCATTACCCCCAACAACTTCAAAATTCCTATGTATATTTGTCTATTTGACCTTTATACACAGCTACGACAAACTAAATTACAACCTCATCCTTCTTCTAGTTTTATTTTCTTCTATCATCCATGTCTTAATTTTCTCTCTTCTTGTGTGCAACTCTATTGTGTGCACTAAGTGCTTGATGAAATGTCTTATTTGACAAGCCTTGCCCATGACCCTAACATTAGTTCTATAGCTGCCCTCGAGCCTCTACAGATCATAGTAGTTGTCGACATGTGTTGCATAAACTTTCGGCAAATGTCAGTAGGTGCCCACTAGGTGCTTGACGAAATGGTGTAATGAAGTTTTTTTTTTGTCGAAATCATAACCCCATTATTTAAAAATCCTGGCTCCGCCACTGCTCTCAACACAACCCATTAGAATCAAATTTTAGTTACCAGAATGACTTAGTAGCACATTAAAGTTGTTAATAGCACTTCAAAATAGTGATCATTTAAATTTTTTAGTCTCCTTTTATAACAAAAATGTCAATAACTATTGGAGCCTAGGCTTGGTTTTCTTATAGTTAGAAAACGACTATTTTCGAGTGCCAAATCATTTCTGGCACAAAAAATAGATTTTCTTATAGTTACACACTAAATGATAACTTACCAAAATGCAAAGTGAGTTTTCTGTAATACTTTTCTTAGGATGGACAAAAATGAACTGGGTTGTTGGGCCTCTAGCCCTTTTTATGTTCTAACTCGGATATTACTATTGTACATTTTATTTTTACTCCGAAACGATCTTCATCCCATTCTTTTTGGGGTGGCCATCAACCCGACCGAACCGACCAAATCGGCTGAACCTAATTATAGTGGCCGATTTGATATAATTACGGTTTTTAATTTTTGTAAACCAACTTAAACCAAACCGAATTAATCAATTACATACTGATATTTAAATAATTTTATTTTACACATGTTATTCTTTTTATTGGCTAATAAACTAGATAAGAATGTTGAATTTGAAAGTTGATGGAACATTGAAGATCTTTTGACTTATAACCATATTAATTACTAAACTTTCAAGTTTGATGGTATGTTGAATTTTAGTATGATTTAATGTTCCATAGAAAAATATGTAGCAAATTGTTGAATTGTTATTGTTGTTGGGCTAAAAAGTTGAAAAAATGAACAAGAAAAAATAATTTGGGTTTATGCCCGAACCAAATCGTTCAACATTAGTTTAGTTTCTTTAGTATTTTTGTCAAAATTGAACCAAATCAAATTGTTATATTTTAAAGGTTAATTTTTTTTCGCGGCCCCTGTGATAACACGGCACTTTCAATGTGACTCTCGTGGTGAAAAAGTTGTTAGTTAAACTCCGAGGTGAGCTCCATTAGCAATTGAAGATAAAATGTATTTTGCCCTAGAAGAAAAACAAGCAACACCACAACACCATAATGGCAACCAAAAGCAAGGGAAACCAAAACCAAAACCAAAGAGGGAGCGGGTTGTGACACCCAATGCTCTTATGGAGCCCAAAATAATTCACAAAATTATAGAGCTGATATGTGGACTTTTATTCAAAATTGACGAGAATACCCTTATTAAATGGCGAGGCCACCTATTTCTCCACTCGCAGTTCAACCATCAATAAGCCCTGAGTTGCTTACTACAATTTTTTCAAGCTCCACTGGAGGAGATAAGACAATAGAATTAATAACTAATTCATGTGTACCTTTAAGCTTTCCTTATTGAAGACAAATTCCTTCAAGTAAGGAATCATAATCAAATCCAATAAAGGATTCTCTAAAATAATTCTAAGATATTATTAATTTATTTAATAATATCTCTGGGATTATTTCCTACTCCATCCAATCAAGGTTCTAAAAAGCGCTAGACGCTAGTCGGGTGGCGGGCAGAGTCCTGAGCAGGGACCTAGGCGGGTTTTTAATTTTAATTAAATTTATTATATAACAATAAAAATATATAAATAAGTGACTACAATTGATTGAATACATAGAATGAAATATGTATTCATAGTGATTTTACAAGAAAGAAAGTCCAGAGTTATTTTACACGAAAATTATCCTCAAAAATTTATAAAAAAAAAAATTGAACCGCCTAGGGCCACCTAGACTGCCTAGGCGGCCACCTAATTGCCTCCTAGAGGCTTTACCGATTTTATAAAGGCCTAGGCACTAATTGAGGTGCCCAGCTTTTGCCTAGGCTGATTTTTAGAACAATGCATTCAACGGATGACACACTTTGGCCAACTGGAAGCCGACACATGGCGTGTGATCCCACACCCTGTAGCCACCCACATCTCCTATAAATACCCCATTCTTCACCAAATTTTTGGTAAGCTTTTACTATGCAATTAACCCCTAAACACTAACTTTTTTCAAAGAATAATTAACTTAGGCATCAGAGATCCATTGGCCAAACCTCCCCTCCTTGAGGCGCATGACTTTGGTCTTTGATCTTAGGTGTTTATTTATTTTGTAGGTATAAGTTCGTCTAATCTACAAGCAACAGATTTTTGCTGACACAAGTCTCACCCTCGTGTTCGTCAAGGATGCAGCCACATGAGCTACTCAATTTTGTTGCTGCAGGATCCATCGCCAGGTGATGGAGGAGAAGAAAGAGATCGTCCACCAAATTTCCACGGGATCCATCACCAAATCAAACATCAGATTTCCATGGCCTTCTTAATTTGGATTGAAATGACGAATTTGACCCCTCCACGTGATAGGCACATGAGTTTGTTTAATGAGAGACAAACAAAGGTTTGGGTTTAGACCTCAATTGTTAACGAGTTTACCATGGGAGTTTAATTAACAACTTTTTCACCATTAGAGTCATATTGAAAGTGCCGTGTCACCACATGGACCACGAAAAAAAATTGGCCTATTTTAAATGGTTTGGTTATGATTTAAGGTGAAACCTATCCAATATATACCGTGCCATCCCTACTTCCTTATGTTTGCTTTGTAAGACCAGAAATTATGCGGTGTAAACTTCACAAACTACAGACTGTACTACTTGATATCATTTAAGCATTATGGTGGCAATAAACATTATTTTGCAATTGGAATCTTGTGAATTAATCTATCTTTCTAATAATGTATGCACCTGAAAATAAACGAAAGATGATCTAATGGGACATACTTGACGTGTGTGTTTAGACTTCTTAATGATTAAACCTTGGTGCTTGTTTTATTGTTAATATGGCAAATTATTGACACCACTGTGCCACTTCACTTTTATTTCTGATTGCATGGCAATCAAGCAAAGCTAGATCCTTGACGTCGCATATGAGATTAGAACCTCTAAACTCCACATTACATGAATTAGTCTCGTTTGCATGCACAAGATATCTCGTCACGTGATGAGAGATACATATATAATAATCGTTGCATATGGCTAGTGAACGACATATTTTTTTATGTGCTCGGAACATGAGTCAGTATACTAGGTGTCATAATATAAGTGGAGAGTGAATATATTTTTCAGTGTTTCTTCACTTATATTATAACACATAGTGTACTGACTACTGCTTTTAGCCCTTAAACTTGAATTAATTAATAGTGAATATATTTTTCAGTGTTTTTTTACTTATATTATAACACGTAGTATACCGACTACTGCGGTTAGCCCTTAATCTTGAATTAATTAGTAACATTGCTATTTGTTTAATGGATATTCTAATTCCTTCTTGGAAATTCTCTTGCTTAATTATATATGAGCCATTAAATAATAAATTAAGTCCATAACCATGAGCTTAATATTACAGTAGGCCCCCAAGTGGCAAAGAAATCACACTGCTTTGCTTGCCTCCAGCGCATTCCATGATTAGTAATTAATTGATCTCGATTATTATTGTTTTCTTTTGTTTGATAATGCTGTCCCAACGACAACAAAAATATACTACAGTTAAACTTTTCAATGATTTAAAGGGTATAATTAGAGATTACACGATTAAATTTTAACAATAAAATATAGCTAATCACCATTTTTAAGATAAATAAACTCAAACACCAAGTGAAGTTGTCGGTCAATAGGATCTCATGGCAGCTAAAAGAGCCAATTAATTGGCATTTATCCATGTTTTGGCACAAAGGTATGTGATTGAGGAATGTTCATTAATTTATCTGTTTCCGCACTGTGTGAAGCAAACTCCACCATCCAAAACATATATATGCTCTAAGATGGTCACGTCTTGTGCGTTTTCACTAGTTAGAGGATCCTATTCCTCTTTATGAAGATATATTCTATATACATTGCTTCACTTTTCATAGCTAAACGAGATATTCCTTCTTACCTGCCAATCTCACATATGCATAAGTGACTTAAAAGCACAAAAAACAAAAATTTGTGTCCACGTATCAAACTATAAATTTTCTATGAGAAAGAATTAGTTATGAGGCTTTCTACAATACACTGGTGTATGAGATGTATCAATATTTGAACCGTTAGGTTGTGATTGTAAAAATCCAACCATGGAAATCCAATCATCTCAGCGGCTACAACTCTTCATTGTAAAATTTTAAATAACTTTTTCTTATTAGTATCTATGGCATGGTACTAGTGCACTAGACAAAACAAAAACACATTAGAACCTAACTTGTTTAATTTCCAATTACCTTTTACAACCCTTTCATTTTGATTAGCAACCCTAACTATTGAACTATCTAAAATGTGAGGGTTGGCAAAAGTGGTGTGAGAAAAGATGGATTTTAAAGCATCTTGAACATATTGTCTGCATTGTTTTGTGGAGACTACATTAATCTCAACTGTTAAATCCATGTGAACATAAACGGATGGTTTGAGATTCTTGCACCATAGGAAGACATATAGCTTTTTTAAATATTATCAATACTCAAGGACATGCAAATTATAACCCTAAATCTTACAATAAGGACATGCAAATGAATGGTTTGATCTCAACTGTCAAATCTCAAATTTTTTCAAGTATTAATTGTATGATTCCTTTTCACTTAGTATTACAATTTAGGTGATATTTCTATTCACTTATAAGGGAAAAATTTTAAGTTCGAATCTCATAAACTACGAGTTCGAAACCTATTGGAAATCCCACATCGGAGATTTGACCAAACAAATTACGATTTATATACAAATAGTTTCATTCCTAATTACACCGATGCTTTTCAGGATAAAATTCCACACCTCTTTATAGATAGTTGAGTTTAAGACAATAGCGGTATTGGACCATTTGACCCGTCTCTCTAAAACTTTAACAAGGTCAATTTATTTATTCATCCCTTAATATAAATATGTTATTGTATATAAAAAAATTTTGAATGATTTATTGGAGTATAACTTGTGTCCAAGTATAATGCCCAAGAAACAATAATATAAAAGATTAAACGTAGGGACTTTAGAATTGAAAAGCACAATTTGGACAGCCTTAGGGAATTTGGAGATTGGGACATATGAGCATTGCCAAAATAATTTTACAATAAATTATTTATTCAACAACCATTTGCAGATTTGCTTGCTCGTTTTATGGAACTAGAAACTACGTATACGAACGATGACATTGTTGATTGTCCTACAAAAATACCATTACAAAAGAAAAAGGTACAAATAAAAGTGAAAAAGCATATGCCCTTGGGCGTGTGCATGTCCCCCCATTCCCACAGAAAAAAGAGAGGTATATAGAGGGTCGGTGGATCAATCAAATCAGCAAAAGAAACTAAGAAAAGCACAAACAAACAAAACGTTAACTTAGCCCATTTAACTTTGTCCTAAAATCACCAAAAAATTTTAGATTTTATCGTTACACTTATATGTAATGTTATCAGTTCACGTATCGTAATGTCAGTAACATAATATAAGATACGTAAACTCTTCCAAAATCATATGCATGTAGCCTCATATTATTACATAAGCTTATAGTGTCGTATTAATATGTATTATTTAATTATTAATTATGTTGATTTTTCTTAGATGAGACGTGAAATTTGACCGTCTATATTTTACATGTAGTTGTGAAATAGATCGTGAGGATTTTACACGTTGCTGCAAAAATTGTAAACACTCCCAACAGTTTATATGTCGGAATGAAGTTAGTATAAGATACTCGATTTGAGTAGAACCAAACATACAAAACACAAAGAGTAATGCTAGTAGATCAAATTTTTTAAATTAAATTTGTAAACCAAATAATATGACAGTTAATCGTTGATTTTCTTTTTAAATTCATTAAATCATAAAGTCTAAATTTATTATTACATTATTTGATTAAAAATTTTAATTTAAAAAATTTAGTCTTCCAATTATTACTAAAACAGAAAACCTCAAAGTTTCTGACAATATTATTGTGAGTTAATCGACCCGACCAATACTTATCAAGTTATCAACCAATAATCAAGATGAGAGAGACATTCCATCAAAGTGACACGTGGGGTTACTGGATGGACCACATTTTGGGGTTATGTAGTCTCATTTGTAGGAGAGACATTTGCCCAAACTCTCTACACTACTGTAGTATCTCGAACTAAATATGCAAATTATGTGAAAATTCTAAAACATATGAATTCGCGTTATTTATTCGTGATATCACAATGGTGCACTGGAAATGTAGCTTAGTTCTTCTCCATTTGTGACGTTAGCTGCCCATAATTTGGAATTTTGGATTTTTTTTGTAAGCAATATTCAAAATTTGTGAATAGATTCTCGAGTGCAACTGTTCAAGGACAAAGATTATTAACTACTTGAGTAATGAGTTCCTCATTGTAGTTCTAGATTATTTATTTATTTTTTTTACAATTAATGATAAATGGGGGAAGTAGATTTGAGCAAAGTCACACAATAAACCAGTTATAATTTGTTATCAAACTCGTTATCCTTAATAGTCGAACACTTTTTACTTACAAATAGATAATAATATCATTAAATCATAATACTAGTGAGCTCAAGCTCTAAATTTAAAGATAGTGAGCTGACTTTAACAGAGGGAGTGATGCTAGTGAAACCATATCTTTATTAGAGGTAGGGTCCACCATACAAGTAGGTTTGACCTATATTACATAAATATTTTTAATGTGATTTTGTCATTTGAAAAGAGAACAACGATATACTAATCACCGCAACTAGCCTAATTTTTTCATTTGAATCATCTCGTCCAGCCCCTCGTCAGTCTCCCCTTCTTGAAAAGAACTCGTCCTTGAGTTATGGTCTGGATACAATGGCTCATCGTCGGAATAGAACTCAAATAAATCAGCAACATTAAAAGTAGTAGAAATACACATGAAGAAGGCAAGTCCACCACATATGCATTATCGTTGATCTTCTTAGGGATTGTATAAGGACCATACTTGCGAGGCTTGAGCTTGTTATAAGTGCCGACTGGAAATTGTTCTTTCCTAAAAAACACCATTGCAGAGTCGCCCTCTTGGAAAACTTTAGAATGCCTGCGTTGATCTGCTGCAGCTTTGTACTTGGCATTAGTCTTCTCTAATTGCTCCTAAACCTCAACTTTTACTGCCTTGACATTCTCAGCCATACGTTCAGCTGCAACGCTCACACCAGGCCCATGAGGAAGCTTCACCAAATCCACAACATGCTTAAGGACAATAATGTAGACCAAAGAGAAAGGAGATTTACCAGTTGCATTGTGTACAACGCTATTATAAGCAAACTCAGCTCGAGGAAGGGTTAAGTCCCGCTGTTTCGGCTTGTCCCCACAGATACTTTAAATCATGCTACCCAAGGTACAATTAGTCACTTCAGTTTGGCCATCTGTTTGAGGGTGCTCAATGCTACTACGATTTAAAGTAGTCCCAAATATGAAACTTTGACTCACGATCATAGGTAATGGACCAAGGAACTCCATGTAGACGCACAACTTGACGGAAAAATAATTGAGTAATATGAGCTGCTTCAGAGGTATTCTGCGGCAATGCATTGTGCATTCCTCATTGTTCATTGTGTGAGAACCTAAAACCATCGCAAGTCTGCTCGAGCGTTTCTATTGGCCACAACTCAAGAAGGATGCGGGAGTATCTGGTTAATGGTTCACAAACGATTCCCTTTTGATAGAATTCTTAAAATTCAGAGAATGGAGAAAAGCTCTCGTTTAATTGATAATATGATGAAAGTTGAATGAAAATACAACCCTAAAGTTGTTTAAATAGTCTTAGGAAAACCCTAAATGAAAAAAGAAACAAAAACGAAAAAATTACTAAAGTTCCGAAAACATCCTTAAAACATAAAGCTGTTTTTAACCCTTCAAATGTTGTTAAAACGCCAAAATCCGTCTTATGTCACAGCAAAGTTGCAGTCGTCTCGTCGTACTCCTTCTAAAAAAGCATCGTGGGCCCACATCGAACACCAAAAATCCGTAATACACTATTCACCGTAACTAGCGTGATTTTGTTGTTTGAATCATCTCGTCCAGGCCCTGTTACTGCAAACTGCAAAAGACTAAAAAGAATGTGTTTATCATTTTTTTTTGGGAGTAGGCTACAATACTCGCAAGTATTGAATGCTATCACTGAAATCTCCCTCCTTCCCCCCTCTCTCCTCTCTCCTCCCTCCTTTTAACGGTGAGATCGGTGTGAGCATCTAATACTTGCGAGCACCGTAGTTTACTCCTTTTTTCTGATAATAAAAGTAGGGAGGGAGAGTCGGGATCCAACGGCAGCAAGTGGGGAATATGAAAGGAATATATGCCTTGCCTTGCCTTGCGTTGCGTTGTTTGGGCCTCGGCATCGGCCTCGACTAAAGGTAAAATAAGAGTTAAAAATAAAATGGAACAACAAAAGACATGAACGTGGCGGCTTTTTAATATCAGCACTACGTCGTCATCATCGTCCATTCATTTATTTGATAACCACCACCTCCAAAGTAGATTCTCCTCCTTCACCACTGTAAAATAAGCACTGTGTAAAGTATAATGGTAATTAAAATACAAATATTATTGTTAGTAATGCTACTCAGATCCTTTTAAACGTAAATTCGAAGACTTGGGTTCAACGACTTCAACTGTTAGTTGGAATCTAGTGATTATTCTCTTCATTTAAGTTTGAATTCTCATTTTTGTCGTTTGTATTAAAAGTAATTTAAGTAAGATCATATATTATAATTTATAACATAATAAAATAAATAAATAAATATTACAGGTGTTAGTAAGTCACACTTAAATTCATTTTTAAAGAATTTAAATATCAATACATCATTCCTCAGTTACATCTTCAAATGCTAAATCTTTTGCTGACTGTATTGTATAGTTGTTTAGGACTACTATGAAGTTAAGCTCTACAGATCTTAATAAGAAAGTCTTATGTGGTATACCACGTCATTTAATAATAACAAAAGAAAACATCATAAAACTCTTATACAAAACCTAGCAGAAGGTATAAACTAACCATTCCCCTTGATTTAAAAGACTAATTTGTTTTGACATAGACAAAAAGTCTTTGGATTAGGTCACATAAGAATTTTGCATCCCCTTTATTAAAACAAAAAACAAAAAACAAATTATCCGAAATTGTTATATGAATCGATTAAAATCTTCATATCCCCATCTCAACCACAATCATTACCCTACAAACTCAATTTTATTCGAATCATATAACATGACATTAACATAGTTCATAATACATTCGAATTTTTTATTAGGGATTATTAAAAAAAACCCCACTAATAAAATATTTATGTATAATTTGATTAATTTCATACGTTAAGTTTTTTAAAAGACTGACAAATGAACAAATCCACATGACCAAATAAAAAATAGGTGAAAAGCAATCGAAAAAAAAAAAAAAGGGAATGCGGCTTACTGCTGAGGTCAGCGGCTACTCTTGGGCATCCGCATCCCAGATCTTGCAGCCAAAAGAAGCTTCCCTTCCCCTCCCACTGACTCACTCTCTCTCTCTCTCCCCTCCAATTTCTGTCTTTCCAATCCAACCAAAACAAACAGAAAAAATCAAAAACCCAACAACAAAACCACAGAAAGAACGAAGGAAGAAGACGACGACGATGAATTGGGTTTATTTTCCGAAACAAAAACAAAACCAGAAGCCAACAATCCGCCATTGAAATTCCACCATGAAATTGCGAGTTCCTCACCATCTCATCTTCTCCATTTTTCTCTCCCTCTCCCTCTACCTCACTCCCCTCCTCGCTCTTCAATTCCAATCCCTATCTGCAATTCACAGAAGAATTCTCCACCAGCCCCTGTTTCCAGACAGCTCTTCCCCTCCGCCGGACACCCCGTCGCCGCCGATTCCACCCCCACCTCCGCCGGACACTTCAAGCGACCAGCCCTTTTTCCATGAATTGCCATCTGGGTCGACCCCAGATCAGACTCAACCCCCTCCGCCGTCGTCGAACGCCACCACTGTGCAGAACCCACAAGCGCCGCAACCGACCAAGGGGACGAAGAAAGTCGCCATTGCCGCCTCGGTCGGAATTGTGACGCTCGGGATGCTCTCCGGACTCGCCTTCTTCCTTTACCGCCACCGAGTCAAACACCCGTCCGAGTCTCAGAAACTCGTCAATGGCGGAGGACCCGGTTCCCAGAGATTCGCCGACGACCCCAGAATCCCACCCTCGAGCTTCCTCTACATTGGCACTGTCGAACCCAGCCGCACGTCGACGACGAGCAGCGAAGCCGTGAGTGGACCGACAACGGCGGAATTGAACCGGTCGCCGTATCACAGACTCAACTCGGTCAAAAGATCGGATCGGTACCGGCCGAGTCCCGAGTTGCAGCCACTTCCTCCTCTGACCAAGCCTCCTCAGAACCTCAACTCGCCGTCAGCCATGTCGTCTTCCGATGAAGAGAGCAACGAAACGGCGTTTCATTCGCCGAACTGCTCCTCCATCAGCTACGACGACAGCTACTACACGCCGAAGCAGAGCAGCAACAATGGAGTCGCCAATTGTGCTCCGATTCACGTCGCCAGTTCAATTCCCCACTCGAAACGAACTTCTCCGAAATCCCGGCTTTCGGTTTCTTCCACCACAAGGAACCAGGCCGCTCCGTCGCAGCCACCGCCTCCTCCCCCACCGCCAATGCCAATTCAGACTCAAACCCACGATGCCCAACAGACAGCTTCATCGTTTTCTCATAAGAGGCCGAAATTCTCTTCCCCTCCACCACCTCCACCAAATTTGGCGCGTGTACCTAGAGCTCCTGTTCCGCCTCCTCCGCCACCTCCTCCGTTGCGACCGACGATATTAAGGCAAGTTGGGGATTCAGAAAGAGTGGTTTCTGCAAGGCCAGCTCAAGTTCCGGTAAAGCCACAGCCGCAATCCTCCTTTGCAGCAATCCCGAAAGGGCCTTTCGAAAATGGAACAAGAAAACCTGCTGAGCGAGTTGTTGATGAGAGCTTGGCGTCTTCGGAGAGTTTTGAGAATGAAGATTCAGGAGGGGCAAAGCCCAAGTTGAAGCCTCTGCACTGGGACAAGGTCCGGGCAACCTCCGACCGCGCCACCGTGTGGGATCAGCTGAAATCGAGCTCATTCCAGTAAGTAAAGTTCAGCTGAAATCAAGCTAAATTGCATAATGTGTGCGCATTCTGATTTTTGGTAATGTCTAATTTGTTTGCAGGTTAAATGAGGACATGATGGAGACTCTTTTCGGGTGTAATCCGGCGAATTCAGTCCCGAAAGAGACTACTAGACGATCAGTTCTACCTCCTGTTGAACAGGAAAACAGGGTTTTGGATCCAAAGAAGTCACAGAACATAGCTATACTATTGAGAGCACTGAATGTAGCACGAGATGAGGTTACGGAAGCGCTTTTAGACGGTAAGTGATTTCTTCTTGTTTCCCATTTTTGATGAGTAATTAGCTCCTTAATTCTACTTAGCGATATAGAAACTTTCTCAACAAATTGTTTGCCCAATTTACTGCAAGCATAGCAATGTTAGGGATCCATTAGATCAAACATGGATATCATGAATTCTTAAAGCGTTTCGGAATAATAAATTAAATGAGTTTCTAGTAACACATTGTTCTGAGGCACGCATTCTATATCGAGTCACTGTTTGGGAAAGGAAAGAAGACAAGGCGATAATGGAGGATGTCAAAACAGAAGTGACAGTTAAAAGGTTAAGCAAGAAGCCATTATTATTACTTGGAAAATAAGAGTAAAAAAGCAGTTTAACAGTATGATTCCAACCACATACATGATTATGTCAGTTTTAAATTATGAGGAAGAAGAGAGAACGAAAGCACCGTAAAGCCATAAGAGCAAATTACTAACACCTGGACTTGAGCTGCTCATACTTTTTTTTTTTTTATTTATCTTCAAACTTTACTTTCTAATAACCAGCAATTTTTCCAACAGTTTTTTCGATTCCCTACGACCTCCCTTGTGAAAATTACATGTCGTCATTAAATTTTCCATTAAAAGCAATAGGTTCAGGTGAAATCTTTGTCAACAGGAATGCATTGCCCTGTTGATTAAAACTTTTGATAGATATGAAGTTTACACTGAGGAATACTTTGAAGTTTTATCCTCTCTTTTAACTGCAAATGCAATAATTGCACTGATGTTTATACTAGCTTGTGCTCCTATTAATGACATTCTTAAAGGTCTCTTGTGCTAGCGTGTCTTGGTTTGCTTTTAATTTTAGCCACGTAGAAATCTGATTGATGTGTGAAATCCGATTTGCACAAACAGTTTAACCCGTTATGTAATCACATTCAGATAAACAGGAACAATCTTCGAAACATTCTTATTCCTCAGAACTCAAAATACAAGCACACAGAAAAGCTTACATCAAACAAAAACAAATTCTCTTATTTATCAGTGTTGCGTATTCACCCCTTGAAAGTTCAATCACTTGATGTCAACGTCTCACAGCCACTAGTTAACCTTCTCTCTACCCTCCCGTGTTTCAGTGGTATTTATATTTGCTATATCATGTATTTGTTTGTACATAACAGGTAACCCTGAAGGCTTGGGCGCCGAGCTGTTGGAAACGCTGGTGAAGATGGCTCCAACAAAGGAAGAAGAAATTAAGCTTCGAGACTACCAGGGTGAAGTCTCAAAATTAGGAACTGCTGAACGCTTTCTGAAGGCTGTGCTCGATATCCCATTTGCCTTTAAGAGAGTTGAGGCAATGCTATACAGAGCTAATTTTGATACAGAAGTGAAGTACCTGAGAAAGTCCTTTCAAACGCTAGAGGTATTTTAGCCAAAATTTAAAATTTTGTTTTTTGATCTCTTTATTCCATGAATATTGACATAAAAACTGAGATATAATATCTTGTCATTCTTCAGGAAGCAAGTGAACAACTAAAGAGCAGTCGATTATTCCTCAAACTCCTTGAAGCTGTTCTCAAGACAGGGAACCGAATGAATGTTGGGACCAATCGTGGTGACGCTAAATCTTTCAAACTTGATACACTTTTAAAACTGGTAGACGTAAAGGCAACAGATGGAAAGACCACATTGCTCCATTTTGTGGTCCAAGAGATCATAAAATCAGAAGGTGAAGTTGTTGATTCTACAAATGAGAATGCTAAAATCATGCCCGTCCAGACCAAGGAAGATGGTTTCAGAAAGCAAGGATTGCAAATGGTTGCAGGGCTGGGCAGAGACCTCAGCAACATCAAGAAAGCAGCAGGAATGGACTCAGATGTCCTAAGTAGCTATGTGTTGAAGCTTGAAATGGGGCTTGAGAAGGTCAAACTGGTTTTGCAGTATGAGAAACCCGACATGCAAGGAAAATTCTTCTACTCGATGAAGGTATTTCTAAAAGAGGCCGAGGATGAAATTCTTAGGGTCAAGGCTGATGAAAGAAAGGCTTTATTTCTGGTGAAAGAGGTCACTGAATATTTTCATGGGGATACAGCAAAGGAGGAAGCCCATCCTTTCAGAATCTTCATGATCGTGAGAGACTTTCTAAACGTTTTGGACCAAGTTTGCAAGGAAGTGGGGAGGATGCAGGATAGAACACTGGTGGGCTCTGCTAGATCATTCCGCATAGCATCAACTGCTCCTCTACCAGTTCTCAACAGGTATAACGTGAGACAAGATAACAGTTCGGATGATGAAAGCTTGTCACCGTAAAAATATGTATATGAAGCACGCGAAGACACATAAGTTAGAGGATAGTACCACAGTCATCGACACGTCCAAACTGAGAAGCAGCAGCACCAGTACATTTGTTTTGTTACGAGCATGTAAAAGGAGCAGAAGAAACGCAGACGGAGGGAAGGCACTTTTGAAAGTCTTCCAGTATAAAGAAAATCCCGATTCAGATCAAGAGATTCCCGGTCAGTTCATCAGGTAAGGCTCCTAAAGAACCGAAGCAACAGATTTTGTATGAGAATTTCGGATGCCTTGTCGAAAAAGTTAAGCATCGAACGATACTTAGAAGAGCTTTACAGTCATGCTAAAAGAGAAAAGAAAGGGAAAACAAATTAAAATTATAAACATTTATAATTAGGATAGGATTCTTCATCTTAAATCCAGAGTCCCACACTTTTGAAGGGAAAAGCAGAATGTTTTGGTGTTGTGGTCTGCATTTATTTCACAAATTAAATATAAATCAATAAAAATTAGTGGCTAATTTCTTCAGCATTGTCTTGTTTAACTCTTTCCCCTTACCCCACTTGAATAATTTCTGAAATTTATTTATTATTTGATGAAATAATTGAGGGGGAGGAGGAGACATATTGTCAATGTCTCCATATATATGTTCAAACTTTAAGGACAAACCAAGTTCCACCAATTAACACTAACCACTTTAAGGAAAGCAAACAAAGAATACATCGTTCTAAAGATCTAATCACCTTTATGAAAAAGCAAAATAATTCCAGAAACAATGGATCCGGTTTACCAAATTGTTTGTTGTTACATTGGACGGAATCGAACTCTGTACGTATCTTGATTTTCCAAGTACGCCATACCAAGATCAACGTGAGAGTGGGACTCACGTATTATTTATTCATTTCTTAGGTCTTAGTAAACATATAAATGAGAATGATGTCATTCCTTGTAAGTAAACAAGGCCTAAAGAAGAGGTTTCAATTTTGAACCACACATTTCCAATCAAATACGAGCATCGCGTAGGAAGGACTCCATTTAAAAAAAAATTGTCAAAAGTTTCCCAATCAGTTTGATTTGAATAGGATGAAGATACTCCATATTAGACCAATTTCAATGGTGGCCTATGACCAATAACAAATTTTGGCTTTTGGCCAGAAACTGTTTTTTTCTCTTCAATGGTGTGGCCTAAATTTTAGGCCAAAAAGTTGTTAAATATCGTGTTAGCCTAATTATTTTTTTTCCATTAACTTTAAAAAAAAAAAATTGTTTAGATTAACTTAGCTTAATTTTGTGAACATTTTTACCAAAAAATATTTAAATTCCGATAAAGTGTGAAAAATGACACAGTAAACACAAATGAATGGGTATTTATAGAGTTTTGGGGTGAAATTTTAGTTAAATATATATTTTAAATTATTTTAGCCGTCGGAATTTAATTTGGGCCGTTGGATGATTTCATTTGATCACAGCCGTTGGATTATAAGTAAAAGTAATTTTTAAAAAAAAGTTCAAAATTTGACCATTCGATCAACCAACAGTCAGTTGTTTTGGACCGTTGATCTCGAGAAGAGCCAACGACTATTTTTCGAGTGGCCAACATAATGACGTCATCGTGGCCCATAGGCCTAATGGTTGTGGCTTTCAAGCGCACAGGCCCACGTGCAAAGTGGGACCCGCATCTTTTGGCCGGGCCAATTCTTTGGTCTAATTGTAGCTTCTTTTTTTTTGTGTTCACTTGGGCTTAAATGTTGCCCATCATTAGAGAACCAAAACACAAATACCAAAGGCTTAAAATTGTTGGTCATAGGCCACCATTGGAGTTAGTCTTAGATTCAAAAAAGCACTAGAATTACAATCTACTAATATACCTCTCTATTTGTATGTGAGATGTGTCACAAATACATGACGAGCTTGATGCCTTCACATATATACTTAAACTAAACATAATCTAATATATTTTCTAGAACCAAAAACATATTTGAAGTTTTTGTATTTGTGAGTTTAACAGGAACTCCAGAATTTCATGAACTGGAAGTCAGTCTCTGCGTCTTATTAATTACATATTAATGATTACAATGGAACACTGGTTTCATTCATACCACAACAAATTTGTACAATTAGAAACAGGTTCCGTTGCGTTGGAACAAAGACGACGACGACTTCACTGCCACAAAGTGCTGACAATTGCCGATGAAACGAATGGCGCTCCCGCGATTCTCTTCGTTGTCAAAATCTTCTTCACCAACATTTTCCACCTAATCTCGTCTTTCTTGCTCTGCTTCTTTATTCTCTCCTTAAAATTCCTGACATTAAAACATTTGCCAGAATTATCGAATAGTTTTAACTAAACTTGTTGAGTATAGAATCTCACATCGGAAACTCTCGAGCCTTGCGTCACAAGTCTCACAATATATATGGTCTCGGGCCTCTCCACCCCATTGCCAACTGATTTTGGTTGGATGCTCCTAATTCTACATGTTCTCAAGATAGACAGTCCACGTAGGCCCAATATAAGTTGTCTACGTGTTTGGCGCAAGTCCTACACGTGAGGAGGCATGTTCGGGAATTCTAAAATTTGTGTCAATACAAGGTTCTACGCCTTTCCACCCGGTTTGTGTTAGATGGTCTAAAACTCAAGCCTGCACTGCTTATATGAAACTATGTGGGGGAAAGATTGGGGCTTATAGGTCTAGTGGTTGGAGCACTTACTACCGCCATGGCCACACCAAGAGTTTGACCCTCGTGTCCCCCTCCCCAAAATCGAAAGAAAAACTGGAAAAAACAAAGAAAGATTAGTAGGCACACCTGCACAAAGGAACCCTGCAGTTATGGGAATTAGAACAAAGGCGGGAGTGTAACTCCAGCAGCTGCCACATTCTCTTGCAATGGATGCAACCGCCCGGGACTCTCAACTTGCAGCCGGCAAAATGGCGAACGAGCAATTCCAGTCCCTTACAGGCTACATACTTACAAGGTGCCTGGTTCTCTTTGAAGTCCTTATCAGATGGTCCAATTGTTCGACAACCATCTTTGTATATATGCACAAGAGCCTCCATTGCCTCGTATAAGAGCAAATATATTTTTCTCTCGTTTATCTTTTTGATCCTCTCCTTTTGCCTCTGAAAATGAATTCAAACATGAACGAGTTTTCGCGTGACTTTCCATGGCCCTACACACAGATACAAGGAAACGAAAGAAGAAGAAAAACCAAACGCATACAGATCCCTTACAGTATCTTCTTCAATCATCGACTCCACGAGTTCTTTTTCTAATGTCGGGTGACTCTTCTTCATTGTTTTCCATCCTTGAGTTGTACAAACAGTTTTAAAGTTCTTCAGGATCATGCGGTGACAAATGAGGCTAAGCCGAGGAGCGTCACACAGTAGTGCCAGTTGAAAGATGTCAACCACATTCTCTATAGTAAGCAAGCCATGCTCTAGCTTCTTCTCACACTCTTGCTTCAACTGGGGAACCACGTAAACATGAGCGAGCACCAACAAGTGCACAACAAAAGCCTCCATTTCCTTCATCTCGTAACTAAACACGAAAAACCAGTTACAATCAGTACACTATCGCATCGTGCCAACTTTAGTATTACGACGACTATCAAAATTTGTGTCAATTACATTGGAAAATGGATAAATGTTTCAAAATTGCACTATATTTGATCAGGTTAATGAAGAATTCAAGCAGAAAACAATAGCAAAGTTGATCGTTCAACATGCTTTACAAGTGCCAGCTAGGTAAGGTAAAAACTTTCACTGTTTCACAATTCTGTACGGGTTCTCCATGTAAACCTCCGAGGTTCAGTTATGAATTCTTACCCAAGGGCCAGTTTTGAGGCATCAAATGCACTCCAAGAAATTCAGTAAAAGAGAAGCAACGATAGGTGAAGAGTTTGTTACCAGGAAGAATACAAGAATCGAATAAAAACTCGAACTGCATCCAGTGGAACTCCACGAATTGAGATTGATCGCCGACGACGAAACTGGTTTGATTGCTTCAACTGGGATTTTATTACAGGAGAAGCCATTCCCTGTCACAATAGCATCAAGTTACAGTGTTAGCATGCCAAACAGTAACTCCATTGTCACATCTTACTTACAGGTTACAATTTCAACCTGAAAATCAATGTTTCCTTTCACAATCGGCACGACTATACATGTTTTCGAGTACTAACGATAACCCCTGCTCCTTAAATCTCAAGGAGGGATGAAACAGAAAATAGAGAGGAACGCTTACATATCGTAATCGAAGTTGAATAAATAAACTTACAAGAATGTTAGCATGGGCATAGATAATGCCACCGTCATCAGTACTAACGGAAACATCTGCTCTATAACCTTCATCAAAGAGGCGCTCCCATAAATCTTTTGTTGCTGTAGAAACACAGCTGTACCCCTTTTGTGGTGATCCATCATTTGATGACCCCTTATGAAGACTGTTTGTCACTGGACCAGGCCATGGAGGAACCGTTGGGGAAACATCCTTGTTAACTGGGGCTGGTCCCTCGCGGATGTTTCCCACCTTACACATTGGCGCCTAAGCTCCGGTTCTGCAGAGTTATGATAACTAGCTTAAGAATTTATATCAGATCAAAAGGATTCAGTGATTCATCAGAAAACATCGATCCTACTTCTTCAAAGAATTCACAGTTGCCTCATATATGATAATCTGTAGAAACCGACAATTGAACGATTTTGTTCATGTCAATTAGAGTTACATGTAATGTTTACAATAGCTAGTGCAGAAATAAAGCTAACTGCAATCAATTACAGCGCGAATGACGGAATTGTATGCAAGGACGAAAGCAAGCCTTACCGGTGGATCAAAGGGTTTGAGTCCCTAAAACTATTCGGAACCGATGAAACTAAACATATAGGAATCAAGCAACACACATGAAAATATATCCAACACCAGAATAAGATCTCTCCCAGATACAATGCAGACTTTTTATATCTCTATACAGAAACGACATGCCGGCCCCAAAGCACCCATCAACACAATCAACACAATTCAATTGCCTAACAAACAGACGTTTCCAATCCCCTAATGCTTGTCAATTCATGGATCTCATAGTTCCAACAAAAATTAAATTATACAAACACACCCTCTATGTCGCTTTCATGCAATTTGCATTACTTGAAGTATAAATTATCATGTCAAAAATTGAAATTTTCCCCACTTTTTCAATTCGGATTCGAAAATTTCAAAAAACCCACCTGTAATTATCATGTTCTTGTCTTTTGAGCTTAATCCGATTACCCATTAACCCTTTTTTTTTCCCAGTAATTCAACTGAATCTTCAGAAAGTAAAAAAAAGATGAAAAAATTCCACATACCCTTTTGAAAAGATGGAATTTTGGGAGCGGAGCAGAGCAGTGCAGTATAAGAATCAGTTCCCCAAAGACGATGTCGTTTCCTCAACACTCTGCGTCTCTCTCCCTCTGTGTCGAGAGGGGAACGACACGTGAGATTTCTGCAGCATTGAACTTCCTTTATACAAAAATGGACGGCCGTGGGGAGGCGGTGAGAGAGGCAAAACGTGGCCGTTTTGAGGGGCATTCCAATCCTGCTTTACGCGCTTCCCGCGTTTTGCACTTCAACGTTCCTAACTACTTCGACTGTCGTTATCAAAAGAGGAAGGATTTTTTGCATGGGATTTTTTGGGTCGATTTGTGTATTTGTTTTTGGTTTTATTATTTTAGATAAAATCCAGCTCATTATTTTTGGGTAGTAATCGAATCAAATGCAACAATTTAATTATGTCTAAGGAACAAATTGTTGGTTGGTGTAAGATCTCTGTCACGCGCATGCATTGCATGGCATAACAAATTGGCAACAACAGAAAAACGTAGAGACTCATAGTTATGTCTGAGGAACAAATTGTTGGTTGGTGTAAGATATGTCTCACGTGCATGCATTGCATGGCATAACAAATTGGCAACAACAGAAAATATGTAGAAACTCATGTTGTCCTAATAAGGTAGTTTTATCGAAATTTCTTAATTTCATATTAATCATTTTGAAATTCAAACAAGGCAATAAAATTTACGCTTTTTTTTAGACTCATGAATTGATCTACAAAAGCCTATAAAATATTTAGTTTAGAGTACAGATACTTAAAAAATGAGTGTCGCAATCTATGCTCGCTTAAAAAATGATATGTGATGAGAAAGATTTGGTATGAAAAAAAAAAATGTAAATGAGAAGGAATGAGTATGAGATAATTAAACAACTCCTCTTGGTTATCTCGATCTTTCATTTTTCAGGTATGTCAATAAAACACACTTATTGTTCTATTCATTTGGTTGTTATACTAAAACACGAATAGGTTGTATAAAAAAAAACATGAATAAAAATGATACATATTCCTTTCAAATGCGCTTCTTGTAAGTAAAATGCCCTAAACTCATCCTACAATTCGGTCTTAGGTTTGTCCAATTTTGTCGGTTCGGGTCTCAACCCACAAACCTAACCCATGGGCTCAACCCAACACCAACCAATTTTCTAGTTTCTTGCCAAACTATTTTACAAGTATTCTTTTGATTCATGCCAAAATTAAACAAATTACTAAACTGGTAATTCACTCAATACCTTGCAAAGTTGCAACCAAATTACAAAATAAAACTCGCTATAGTTCTAATTCTAAGCTTGTTGCAGAGTTGCAAAGTAAACAACATCATTAGTGCTAAAGTTTCAAGTTTCAACTAAACAAAAACACAAGAACTTATAAGCTTGTTGCATCAGGCTTGCCGCACAAGTAATTATGTTACTATTGCAATCAAGGTTTTGTGTTCGAAAGCCCACTCTCCCAATATCGCTGTGTAAATAAACAACAGAAAACCATTTCGGTTCATTATCCATTTATTTATTAGAATTCGAGCAATGAGTTGAACTGAGATTAGGTTAGTTCGCGCGGGCAAGGCCTTAACCCAATCCAACTCGAAAATTGATGAGGTTGGGTCCGTACTAGTTCTTAACTTATTGTAATTCGTCCAATCGTGGCAGAAGTTGAGTTGGAATTGGGTGGATTCAAGTGACCAACCTACAGCCAACCAATGTGGGCCGAGCACCCATTTTCTATGGAGACCTAACTCTCCTCCTACTAGGCCCAAGTTTGATATTACAGAGTCCACCCCAATAGATTGATGTACAAGAAATAAAAGACTACAAATTCAAGCAAGAAATAAAAGGCTCCAAATTCAAACTGCACTTTCTTGTTATTATGATTTGATTGAGAATTTTGATGTTCAGCTTGTGAGAGCTTTAGTGAGTGAGCTTCTCTGTTCTTATGATTGTATTTTATACTTTGATGACAAATACAAGATACTGCTTTATATTCTATTCTACGCCTGAATCTAACTTTTGAGTTAAACTGTAGTGTTTAGTCTATTCTACGCCTACATCTAACTTTTGGGTTAGACTGTCTGCGTATCTTGTGAGGGAATCAAGTCAACCGCAGTTCACATTTTAATTAAAACTTAGCTTGTGATAAGACACTGGCCATGTGTCTTTGACTAACGAAGAAGGTCCCTAACCAATGACCACGAATTTTCAGAACTGTAAACTTACAATAGGATTCAAACCAATCCATTTTGCAACTACATTTAATCATAATGCAATTAAATTGAATTTCACATAATCCGTGGGATTCAAGTAAATCCGAAATAAGCCAGGATGAATTGAAGATTTGTCTCACTATTGTATTACTATTTGAGTTATCTTTAATCAGATCTTGGTCTAGTTCGATATTTTATGATAGATTAAATAGTTACCAGTTAAATTCTCAAAGGAGAAGACTAGGTTATGTTTAGACAAGGAATTTGCAAGTACCAAGAGATTTAAGCTAAATTACTTAGAAACGCACTAAAAGAAATTAAATGAAGGGATTTGATGCATTAACATGAATTTGCAAATGAGTACTTGTCATTTGTGAATTCTTCGCTTATGTCTTTATAATGATCGTGTAGAGTGCATTTTAAATCCCACGTTCTAATGTTTGGTAGTTCATTTCTAACTAATTTTCCTTAAATCTCTTTGTGACATCCTACATCGACCAATGGAGAGGGGATGATGTGCTTTATATGTACATGCCCACCTCCATTTAGCACGAGGCCTTTTGGGAGCTCATTGGCTTCGGATTCCATCGGAACTCCGAAGTTAAGCGAGTTTGGGTTAGAGCAATCCCAGGATGGTTGACCCACTGGGAAGTTGCTCATGAGTTCTCAGAAACAAAACCGTAAGGGCGTGGCCCAAAGCGGACAATATCGTGCTACGACGGAGCCGGTCCGAGATGTGACACCCTTAGTAATTGCAAATTCCTTATTATAAGGGTTGCGAGGCATGGTAGCTAGAGGCTGTGAGATTGTGAGCTTCGTTAATCATCATGACGAAATTCTTGCTCAAACATTGGATGGAAGAAATAAACTTGAATTTGTACCAAAAGTCAAATATTTGATTGACAAGTTTTTTTGTTTTGTTTGGGTTAGAAACATAGAAATCGAGAAATTCTATGTAGAAAAAAAAATATAGAAATTGGAGGTTATAAATTCCAATAGAACAAGGTTAACAAAAATAAAATAAAAATGAGCAGGCCCATATGGCAGTTTCATAGAGAAAATTAAGTGATGGAGGTGTGGGGTGAATTTGTCTCAGTTTGTTTGTGGTAGGCCGTTGTACAATGTGGATTCCTAAAATTTGGTTCACGAAAACCATTGGACCCTCTTAGGAAACAACAAATCTCAGGCAAGAATCACTATGAAAATTTTGAATTTTACCCATTTAAAGCTATGTTTGATTATGGGACGTGTTCATTGGGGATAGGAATGCATTTGGGTATCAAAATCTCACTTACCATTATAAACTTGAAATTTATTTAGCTTAGGTTTAGAAACAATGTGTATAGTTTGGAGTTGAGCTTGATCTTCCTTTTCAATTAGAAACTAAGGTGGTTTGATAACCATTTCGTTTTCAGTTTTTAGTTTTAGTTTTAGTTTTTTTTTAAAATTAAAAACTCGTTTGATAACTACTTTCAGCTTTCAGTTAAAAAAAAAATGTTAATAAATGGCTCATAAATTTTTCATTGTACCGCTTGGAATTGGAAATGCTACAAAATGATAACTATGTAGTAAGTAGTACACTTTTTTCATTCTCATATTTGGTTTGCGCAGTTGTAAAAGTCAACATTTGTTCAGTATCCTATAATTTTTTTTAGGAGTCTTTTTTGCATATTCCGGGGTACGGGGTACTCCGAGTTTTTTAATCGTTGAATTTTTGTTTTAAAATATAAAAATCAAGATCTAACGGTTAAAAAATTTAAAGTACCCCATACTCCGGAGCACCCAAGAATTTTTGTTCCTTTTAGTACGTTCACAAAAAGGAATATATCAAATGAGGGTCACTTAGTGGGTAGAATAAATATATCAACAATGTTTTCTTGGTCATCAAGTGGCAAAAAAATACACGGTTACTTACCATTAAATTTGATATTAAGGGTGGAGAACAAAAGAATGTACTTTTAAAATTCTAATCTCAACCTTTGAATGGACACAAAAATCTTAACTTTTGATATTAAATTAAAAAATGAGTGACCATGAAACATTGGTCACTAAATGAAACTAAAAGATCGAGACTCATACAAAGCAACCATGTTTAATGGCGGAGCCACATACGAGGCCACCGTGGGTTGTAGGCAAGGTAGGCTTTTAGGGGAGAAACAATTTCTACCTATAATTTTGCTTATGTTGAGTCTTGGTCAGTCAAATTTATCCTAGTAGCCCACCCAAACTGAACTTAGTTGCAATAAAACTCACATATGGTTAATGTAGTAAGAGATTCTACGCCCAATCTCGTTAACAAAAAATTTAGGTTGCCCACTCCAATAAAAATTTCTAGCTCCGTCTTTGGCCATATTCATCACAATCTCATGCAAAAACATGATTACTAAACATAAGAATGTGATCTAATAGGAAACAAAATATATGAACTTTTGGCTGATATTACACTGATGTCCCTTATATTTTACATTAACATTTCGCTTTTTGATCATCTAGTAAAAAAAAATTTACACAAAAAATTAAGGGTAAATTGCCGTTTGACCCCCTGAACTATTACTCCAATTGAAATTGACCCCCTGAACTATTTTTTTGGTAAATTGACCCCCTGAACTATTTGAAATCAGCCAATTAACCCCTCACCGTCAGATTCAACGAAATTTCATCCACTTTGCTGTCAAATACTAACGCGTGTCGTATTTTAATTGGTAGATCTAGCTGACATTCTAACGAATTAACAGCAAATTGGATGGAATCTAGCGGTAGGGGGTAAATCTACTAATTTAGGAAAGTTTAAGGGGTTAATTTACCAAAAAAATAGTTCAGGGGGTCAATTTCAACTAGGATGATAGTTCATGAGGTCAAACGGCAGTTTACCCAAAAATTAATGAAATGAGTATGATGAAATCAATAGAAGAGTGACAGAGGATGTCACAATAAATTGCAAAAACAAATGGGAGTTCAAAAAATATCACTCTAACAGTTAACACATTCGGAGTATTTGACACTTTAGAACAATTAAGAATGTTTCGTAAGCAGAAATAATAAAGAAACAAAACAACTCGCAATTTCATGGTGGAGAAACCCTAGTCTTGGAGTTGGAACCATGATTTTCCCCACCTAGTCTCTCTCTGCATCTGTAAGCAAATACAAAAACATAATACTAACGGTCAAAGCTAGTTGCTGACCATCTTGGGCATGCAAATGCTTGCAGAGTCAAAGGTTCCTTCCCGACTTCTGTCTTGACACCAGGACCCAAGTTTTGCTGCCACCCGTCTTCCAAACTTTCAATATTATATCGTAGATAATATTACTAATTAATAATATATTAATTAAACAACATATTATATATTTTAACCAATTAATTAATAATATTCAATAATATCCAATTGATATGAGTGGGTGGCAATGAGGTCCTCCTGAGAGGAGCGTCTTCTTCTTCCTCCTCCTCTTCGTGCTACCAGTGACTGGAGTGGTCCAGCCTTTTTTACACGTGAAGACGCTCCTCCCCCCTCCCCCTCCTCTGCAATTATAATTTTTATTCACGTGTGTTATCATATCTTCATCAAAATTTTTTTTATTGTTTTATTTTCTTCATAATTACCTAGCTCCTACTGTAATTGTGGCCCAAAGCAATTCTAAAGCTTTCTATCTTTGGTCCCTTCCAAAATCTCTATAACTTACTACTTTACAACAGTGGTGGGACTATATGACTGTGTTTAGAACTTTCAAGGTCACTAGTGTTTCGTATTGTATCATGGTGCGAAAACTAAAGGGTGAAAACTTGGTCTTTATATAGATGGTATTATTGTTTTTTTTTTTTTGGAAACTTTAGAAGAAGTTGTTAAAAATACTTTAACAACGAGTCAACACGCTTACAACAATATTACGCAAGACTGGAAAGATGGTTCTTAAATTTGTAAATTGTATGAGGCGATACTAAGACCTTCATCAATTAAGTGAAGACAACTACTACTATACTTAATGCTACTAAGTAACTAGCACCTATTAATAGAGTGTGATCTTTTTTATCATGTTCCATTTGTTAACTTTTAAGCTGAATCTTGTATTATAAATTGAAGGATTATTCTTTGATCTTTGAGTTTTACTATGGAACTTAATTGAACAAGAAAATCCTTTGAATATATAGCAAGTGAAAGTTGAAATGTCAAGTAGATTTGGGTTCAATAAAGTTGGTTATAACAATGTGTTATTTCTTCTGCACTCAAATTTGAATCTCTCTCTTTATAATTGAGATGAATTTAATGTAAAATATCCATCACTTATAAAAATAGAATAAAACATGTCGAAATATTGAAATGTCAAAATAAACGATTAATTCATGTGTTCTAACAAAAGTATTCTCTTGTCAAACTATTTGGGCATGTTATGGTATTCGAATAATTAATGAATTTAGTGCAAGAATGCAGAGGATCTATTGAGGAGCTAGTGGGGGCATCAAGAAGTTGAGTTTTCATTAATTTGTCCAATAACTCATCTAAGTTATGAGGGAAAATAACTAAGATGGGGGCCAAGTGTTTGTTGGAAGGATAACACTTATGTTCACTTTATGAGTTTTATGAGTGAATTTACTTGTCCATTCACTTGTGATTAATGTATTTTTATTGTATAAACATTATATTTAAATCGTTCATGATGTTTGTACAGTAAAAATACATTAATCACAAGTAGGTTCCCTCATGGAATGAATGCAATCGTTAAAATACTTCCAAGGTTGAAGCAAACAAGCAACCTATATGGAAAGTTAAAATAAAATTTTCTAAATCTGCCACTTTAAAGATGACACCACCAACTTGCATGACTTGTGATAGATTTATTCATAACATTTTCAAAATATAATTATATTTCCACACCAAAACTTTTATGGTTAATATATGTGTAATTAAAAGAACAAAATCTAGTTGTAGTTAATTAGCAAGAGAGAATATCACCTTCCTTTTCTTATCGGAAAAAAGATAGAATATCACCACTGTTATCTATCTGGTGAGAGACGACTGGAGTAATATTCTTATTATCTAACTTTGAGAGTTTGAGTTGCAGAAGAATAAGATGGCTGTTAACCAATTTTACTGACAGGACAGATTTTGGATCTTGCGTCCTTTTATCATTTTTGTTTTGGAGCTATAGCTCACCCCTTTTTTCCCTCTAAAATAATGCATGCAGACCATAACCTTACACTTGTAAAATAACTCTCTTTCATCTTTTCCCTTTTGGCCATACAATTTTGCCTAGCTAGCTACCTAATAATTAAATTCACTCATAGAAATTATGTACCAAAAAAAAATCACCTGTAAAATAGGTGCAATTAGACTTGGCAATTTCTTGCACGATCCGTTAACTCGATACGAAATGACACAACATGAAAATAATAAGTTTCGGGTCAACTCGTTATTTTAATGAGTTCTCAACGGATCGGGTCAATTTACCCGTTAATTTTAACGGGTAAATTGACCTGACTCGTTGAGAATCCGTTAAGATAACGGGTATGACACGTAAACGACATGAACACGACCCATTTGCTAGGTCTAGACATTGTGTAGTACTTGAAAGACAAATTGTGCTTATATTTTCCTTAATGGGTTGGGTGATAGAATAGAAGCCAAATAATGGCAGTATAAAAAGTGCCTTCAAATTGTGGTATATTAGATGTAGGCTAAATTATAGCAAATGTCCCTGAATTATATCACGAGTTTAGTTTTAATCCATGAACTCTACTAATAGTTTCTCTCGTCCTCAAATTATGTCTTTTGTTGCACTTAGTCCTTTTTGGTTTACTCCGTCAACTTTTCTGTTAAATTGAGTGGTAAAATAGGAATTTCATCTACAAAAAAGAAAATGAAAAAAAATAGATATTTTTGTATGAACAAAAAAAACAATTCAGTGAACTATAAACAATTTACAATAGTAGAGATAAAGAAACAATTCAGTTATGTTTTTCCTTTGGTTAAAATTTTTAATTCTAAAATTGCCTCTACTTAATTTTGTTTCATTTCTTAATTTTTGGATGAAAATTTTATTTTATCCCTCAACTTAATGAAAAAGTTGACAGAATAAACCAAAAGGACCATAAGCGCAACACAGAATATAATTCGAGAACGATAGCAATTATTAGTAGAATTTAGGGACGAGAGCAACTAAGATAACAAAACTGGTTTAAGTAGTCAGAGGTTTGCAAAAAAACAAGATGCAATTAGTCGTCAAATCCTAGACGTCCATAGGGAATCAAGAGTGATTAATTAAACGTATCCTTAACAAAAAAAACACAAAGTAGGGAAAATATGACAAAGTTATTAAAAGAGAGACTTTAAATGCAGTCCCTAGCCACTAATATTTTTATTGCTTTTCAAATTTTGGTCAAAGTCCTTTGACTTTATACACCTAATTAGATTTCCACATCAGCAATTAAACCTGAGATTTTATGATATTTAAAATCCCACATTTAATGGGCTATAGTAAAAAAACGGCCAGACACAAAAAATGTCAAATTTTTCAAAATTTTGATTGAATAAATGAATAAAAAAACAATGTAACTATATAATTTTGAAATTGTAATAATTCATATTGGCGTGTGATTGTGTAAATTCTAAGTAGATATGAATTAGAATGCTATCATAATCCTAGTGTTTCTATTCTACTATGTATATACTTGGTTTAATATAAATAAATAAAGACACTAGCATGAGGGAAATCATTCATCACAATATTCCTCATCCCTATTTCTCTCTATTTTCTCTGTGCTGCCAACCTCCCCTCTTCATGTTCTTAACCTTCAATAAAATAGGCCACAACACGTTATCAATACGCTCCTGACGCTGCGCTAAGGAATCTGAAAGGCGTTTTCTGCTACAAATTAATCCACCATCATCATCTGCAATCTAAGTACTTCTAAAACACAGTCTCAATGTCGATATTTTTACAGCCTTGATTGCATGAACATTCATCATGATGCATGAACCCAATTTTTATGCTTTTAAAAGAATTATAATCTTCTGCTAAATATTGTGTTCGCATTAAATTTAATATATCTGTTATATATTATTGTGAATTGATAATTGTGAGAACGGAAGAAAAAATTAGGTTTTTTTTTTGTTTCATTTTTTTCAATTATTATTTAAAAATAATAATCCTGAGCCGAGCTGAGCCAAGCCAAGCCGAACCACGGCTCCAGTTTGAGTCGACCCATCCCAAAAGCCAAAACAACGACGTTTTCACATTGTCCTTGTCCTCGAAACCTTGTCACTTGGATCGGTCTGCAGCCCACTCCATGGTAGCCATCACCGGATTCTGGGATATCGAGAATCTTCCGACGCCTGCAGTCATCACCCGATGGATCTCCAACCACAACCTCTGTAGTCCTCGATAATTTTCACCGAGATTCTAATTGAACCTCATCAGAATTTTCTCGAATTCCCTCGAACTTTGGACCACGACGTCGAGAACTTTGAGTTCTTTGTCTATTTTTGGTTTCCCGTTGCGAACCACAGCTTGCCTCGCCCTCTGCCTATAACTCTGACCACCACTAGCGGCGTTGCTGCTCATTCTCCAGCAAATTGCAAACCCAACTCCAGCTAGAGTCGATCTGTACTAGACACATGAGGCCCTTTGGGCCTCTCCTTGGCCTCGACCCACTCTAGACTTGACCCTAGTTGGGCCTCTTCTGTCACATCCCGGATCGGCTCCGCCGTAGCACGATATTGTTCGCTTTGGGCCACGCCCTCATGGTTTTGTTTATGAGAACTCACGAGTAACTTCCCAGTGGGTTACACATCCTAAGATTGCTCTAGCCCAAACTCGCTTAACTTCGAAGTTCCGATGGAATTCGAAGCCAGTGAGCTATCAAAAGGCCTCGTTCTATTTGGAGGTGGGCATGTACATATAAGGCACATCACCCCCTCTCCGTTGGTCGATGTGGGATGTCACAATCCACCCCACTTAAGGGGAACCTGGCGTCCTCGCCGGCACATCTGTACTAAATGGCAGAGTGGCTCTGATACCATTCTGTCACATCTCAGACCGGCTCCGCCGTAGCACAATATTGTCCGCTTTGGGCCACACCCTCACGATTTTGTTTATGGGAACTTATGAGTAACTTCCTAGTGGGTTACCCATCCTGAGATTGCTCTAGCCCAAACTAGCTTAACTTCGGAGTTCCGATGGATTCGAAGCCAATGAGCTCCCAAAAGGCCTCGTTCTATTTGGAGGTGGGCATGTACACATAAGGCACATCATCCCCCCTCCGTTGGTCGATGTGGGATGTCACAATCCCTGCAGCCCCCTCAGCCCACTCACATTGACCTGGCCCATGTTGGGCCTATACCTAGTTCCTCTTTTCCTTTTGGCATCCTACGTGTTGGCTTAGCCCACTGACATTTCAAATCAGCCTCTGATGGGTTTTGGGCCTGCAGCCCGAACCCAATTGTTGGCATGCACTCCAGCTTCTTCTTTTTTTGGGTCTGCAACTCCAAACTTAGTCCACCCAAATTATTTGGGCCGTGATTTTCACACCTCGTAGGCCCTGTAGACCTATGTTCATCTACCTGGTTTCTATTATATATGTTTATTTTGTTCAATATATATTGCGTTTGCTTGCAGGTATCCATGAACTTGAAGTTCATAAATTCGAACCCTAAATTTCGAATAAGTGTCATGAAACCCGAAGTTTTTTCATGAAAATTAAACCTAAACATGTCTAATAGAATCTGAATGTTCTACTTCATGTCTATGGACCGTTTTTCATAATATTGACCACAATCTTGTTCCCCTCGTTACAGCGACATGTCAAATTTGAACAACTCGACTTTACCGCTCTGGAAATCTCTAGAAGGAACTACCTCAAGTGGGTATAAGATGTGAAGCTCCACCTCACTGCAAAGAGTCTTAGGGCTACCATTGAAGCTGAGATGAATAACTCGGTTGGTAAAGCTGACAAAGCAACCACTATGATCTTCATCCGAAGACATAAGCACGACGCACTGCAGACCGAGTACCTCGCTGAAAAGGATCTAAGAGCTTTATGGCTCGCTCTGGAAGAGCGCTTTGATCATCAAAGAGATATCTTCTTGCCTGAAGCAAGACACAACTGACAACATTTGTGCTTCAAAGACTTTAAGTCTGTGAATGAGTACAACTCTAAAGTTTGTCGAATCCGATCACTTCTCAAGTTTTGCAAAGAAGACTTGATTGAACAGGATCTTCTGGAGAAGACCTATTCAACTTTCCATGCAACCAATATTGTCTTGCAGCAACAATATAAGGCACAAAAATTCACCAAATTCTCATATTTGATCTCTGTCTTACTACTTGCTCAAAAGCAAAACCAGCTATTGATGAAAAATCATCAAGCTAGACCTACTAGCTCAACCTTTGTGCCTAAAGCACACACTAACGCGAATTGAGGCCAAAATCGACGCCAGAGGTGTGGTGGGAAAGGCAAGGGTTCTAACCCTAAGCCACAAGCCCAAGGTCGACAGAGTGTAGGCCCATCTAAGGGAGGAAATAAAGCCTCAAAACGCAATAATTTAGCTCCCAAAGCCTCAAACTTCAAGACTAAGAGAAAGGCAACCAAAAAGGTGAGTATGTGTTATCGTTATGGTTCCCAAGACCATTGGTCCCGCACTTGCCAAGCTTCAGCTAACGCTGTTGTTGAGTATTATTCATGTCGTAAAGGCGTAGAGACTAATCTTGCTCAAGTGGAGAATTTCAAAGATACTACCATTGAGATTTCTGATTTTCAAGAAGCATATACTCCGATGGAAGATTAGATTTTAGACATGGGCCTATATGTTGGCCGAAATTCACCACTAGTGGCCAAAAACCACTAAGTGGCCGAACCCCCCTATCTTTTGGTGTAAGTTTTGAACCATTTTTCCTTATGTTTTGGATGATTTGTTTGGTATTTGTTTTAAGTTTTTGGATATTAATTTATGCATCTTATTTATCGAATGATTAATTGAATGAATGACCTTTTAATTTTCTTATACATGTGACCAATTCAATTAATTTATTTCTAGGTATGTCTTGTGGGGAAGTTAGTTGTCTGGCAGATAGTGCAACCATGCACACCTTTTTGCCTGAACGCATATATTTTACTAACTTCATACCTAAAATATCACCTCTGACAACTATTTCAGGCTCATTCAACCTGATTGAGGGGTATGGCACTGCCCACTTAATGTTGTCCAATGGTACTAAATTAACCATTAGAGAGGCACTTTACTTACTCCGTTCCGGAAGAACGTTGTTGAGCTTTAAAGATATTCAAGATAAAAATTACCACACTGAAACTTCTGAAGAAAATGGAGTTGAATTCCTTTGCATCACTTCCTATGAATATGGCCAGAAGCATATCCATGAGAAGATGAAGCGCCTTCCAAATGACTTGTATATTACAACCATTCGCTCCGTTAAGGTCCACCATGTGGCCGACCCTAATAGTGGGCTTGCAATGGAAACTTTGCTTTGAGATGACCGTTTGGGACACCTTGGACGAATTATGATGCACTGTATCCTTAATACTTCACGCGGGCATCCTTTTACCCGCAGTAAGGACTTCGTTCTTTGCACTTTTTCATGCCAAGCATGCTCCCTGGGCAAGCTAATCATTCGTGCCCATCAATGCACAAGATCTAAACGGATCCTCCTAAATTTCTTCAGAGGATTTAGGGGGACATTTGTGGACTTATTCAACCATCTTGCAGACCATTTACATACTTTATGGAATTGGTTGATGCTTCCACACGTTGGTCACACGTGTGCCTTTTGTCCACTAGTAACGCTGCATTCTCTAAACTCCTAGCTCAAATTATTAAGCTAAGGGCTCACCATCCTGATTATCTGATTAAGTCGATTCGACTGAATAATGCTGGAGAATTTACATCGAATACTTTCGATTACTGTTGCATGTCTATCGGGATTGATGTTGAACATCTTGTACCCTATGTTTACACCCAAAATGGCCTAACATAAGCGTTCATTAAGCACCTTCAATTGATCACTCGGACTTTGGTAATGCGAACCAAACTTTCGATATCTACTTGGGGCTATACAATACTTCACGCAACAATGTTGGTCCGCCTGAGATCTGTCATGACCCAACCTTATTTTGCGCTACAATTAGTGATTGGATACGAGCCCGACATCTCGCATTTGTGCATTTTTGGTTGTGCGGTTTATGTGCCAATTGCGCCGCCCTTACGTACCAAAATGAGTCCTTAGCGAAGATTGAGAATCTATGTCGGTTATGATTCTCCTTCGATCATTCGTTACTTAGAACCTTTGACAGGCGATCTCTTTACCGCTCACTTTGTGGATTGTCACTTTAATGAGACAGTCTTCCCGACGTTAAGGGGAGAGAACATAGTTGTTCCTGAAGAACGTCGCGAATTGTCTTAATCTAATTTCACTATGTCTCATTTAAATCTCTGCATTGCTCAGTCTGAAACTGAGGTGCGTCGTATTTTAGATCTACAGAGCGTTTTTCAAAGCATGCCATATGCTTTTACAAATATAGCGAAAGTGACAAGATCACACATACCAGTTGTAAACGTGCTTGCAAAGATAGATGTACCAAACGTACGTCGAACCATCGCCTCTGAAGGACGAAATGCCCCCGAAGGACGTGTGGGCGCACCTGATGCGAGACCCGGTACCCTGGCGGTTAGCCAATCATCTGCTCCTACCATCACCAACTCATGTTGGTTCAAAGGACGAAATGTCCCGGTACCCTGTTGGTTCAAAGGATTCACAACCCCGGAAGAGGAAACCCACGACACTAACTAGTAAGCCTAGTTCGAATCCTACAATCACCAACTCATCATTTCCAATGCATGAGGTTATTCTAGATTACAGTAGTCTCCTTGAAGAGATCAATCCGCCTCTCGACAATCATGAGATTTCGGTCCATTATGCTAGCTTGGATGTACTTTGGAATAGAAATGGGATGATGGTCGATGATGCATTTGCGTATGCAGTAGCTACTGATATCATATTGAATGATGACATTGAACCACGTTCCCTTGATGAATGTCAACGTAGAACCAATTGGTTAAACTAAAAACAAGCAATCCAAGTCAAACTTGATTCATTTGCGAAATGTAAAGTGTTTGGGCCTGTAGTTTCTACACCTCCACATGTGAAGCCCGTTGGCTACAAATGGGTTTTCGTAAGGAACCGTAATGAGAAGAAGGATATAGTGCGTTACAAGACACGCCTTGTGGTGCAAGGTTTCTCTCAAAGTCCTGGGATTGATTATGAGGAGACTTATTGTTGGAAATGTGCCCTAAATCCAATCATATGATGATACTTTACGGACATTTCAAATGTTAAACTAATTTAGTTTGATATAAAGGGCAATGATTATTGTTTAAAGTAGTCTCATATAAATGTTATATGCTTAAACAATAAGTCCAAGGAATATGTGCTTATGAGAATGTAATCTAAACAAGTTAGGTTCATGAGACCATTCTCATTCATTGACATATCTTAAACGTTCCTGATCATAGGATTGTCAATTGGGCATTGACAGTCCGTTAAGATCAGTACATGTTATATCTTCTCTCAGGGAGAGTGGCTAGTCTCGAGTCATTGGTGTAAGTGACATCAAGATAAGCATGTAGGTGCTCAATAGGAATGAGTTCACTGAACGCGATCAACGATGAGTTTTCATGATCATGTCACATGAGAACTCATAGTTGGGATAATGCAAATTAGTCCTTTGACCTGAGGCATCACAGTTGTCTTGTGGTGAGGTCCTTAATCTTTGATTATGTCAAAGGCACCCCATCCGAGGGTGTTCACGGCATAGTTGGGGTTAAGCTACTTAGCCATGGAGGCAAGTGAATGCGCAACAAGGGATCTCTAACCTTCAAACCGTTTGAGGGAGAATACTCTAAGATATGATTAAGAATCTCTGGCCAGAGTATGAATAAGGTTTTGGAAGTCGTTCCAAATCATATTCAATGTAATCATATAAGTAATGGAATCACATTGGATAGTAGACATGAATAAACTATCAAACCAAACAATGTGGTCGAGAGTATTGTATTAGAGAAGGACCGTATTGCATTGCAATCCTAACTGAATAGGTTTCTCCACCTCTTCTGATTAGCTTGGGTAGCCATGACATACTGCTAGGTGTCACTCATGGTTTGTGGATGCCCTATAAGTGTATAATCACTTAAGGGAAGAATTGAAAGTATGTTTCAATTCAGAATTGATTTGAAAGAGTTCTAATCCTCCACTGCCTCGCTAAAAGGAACCTAATGGATCGCACACCGTGTAAGGTAGAGTTTGATGCAAAGAATGGAGATGAGTAAGAATAATTAAATGGTTTAATTATTTATGGCAAGGATTAGTTAATATGTTAATTAATCAAACGAATAAGTTCGTTAAAGACCTCGGGTTGTTTTTGGGCTTCAAGGCCCAATGGGCTTCGAACGTCAAGCCCATTGACTTAAGTTGTATGACAACTTAATGACTAATAATAGATTAGACCCAAAGGGCCCAAAAGAACCCAACATGGCCGGCCATTGATAGCAATGTAGTGGACTTGTTTTAACTACAAGTTTGCCACTACATTGTGAGATGTTATAATGCCAATTTGATAACATTTCAACTAAGTGGTTTTCTTTTGGGAGAATGGTTGAGCATGAAAATGCTCTCTTCTCTCAAAGAGGCCGGCTCCCTAGAGGAGAATTGCTAGCATTCTTCTTCCTCTAGGACACTCATCTTCTCATCAAGGCTCTCCTTGGTGAAGAGACTTAGAGGTTCCCTACTTTGGGAACTTGGAGAAACCAATTCTTTGATCATCCTTCGAAAATGTTCTTGGAGCAAAGAAGCTTGGAATGAAGACCCTCTCCATGGGTGATTAACCTTTGCTTATGCAAAGAGGAATCTACAAAGGTATAAGATTTCACAACTCAAATTGTGCTTGAGTTTTGTTAATGGTTCACCATAATCTACTAGGCTTTAGAATTTCTTGGGTAAAGTTTTGATTTAAGTGCATACAAGCATGATCCGCCAATTAATTGTTAATTGCATGCTAATGATGTTGCTTAAATGAACTCGGTTAATCCGCAAATTTCCCTTCAAGTGGTATCAGAGCCTAGGTCTAGTAGATTGGTGGATCTTTTGTGTTTTGTGTTTACATAGTTTGTGATTTAAATTTTGTAATTGTTACAAGATTTATTGTTGCTTGTTTGAATGTAAATTTTGTTGGAAAATTTGCCATCTCAAATGTTGTAGATGTAGTTCATATGAGCATGAATTTTGGAACTAAAATTTGGTGCCATGAATTTTGGGAAATTCGGCCAAATCCAAAGGTTGGATTTTTGGGGTCTTGTTTGACTTGTTAAAATGGTTTTAATGTGACAATTGGAACCCCTAAGTGCCCTATTATGGTAATATGGTATTTCCCTAATGTTTGACAATTTTTGGGAGTGTTTTTGGATGAAAAATGTTCATGGAACTCTTGTGGGTTTTCATGAATGTTCTTCATTGTTCTTGAAATGTTCTTGGCAAAGACAAAAAGTTTTGTGGTTTGATTCAAATTGTTTGTTGTTTTTCAAAAAGTTTTGGTTTGTTATTTGATTGTTGTTGGCTGATTTTGTGTGATTGAAAAGGTGTTTTCAACCCATACGTGAAATGACCAAAATACCCCTAGGGTCAATGTTGACTTTTGTTGACTTTTCGTGACGACTTGTGAAAAATTATTTCTTTACATATTCTTGATGTACTCGTCAATACGAACGCGTGGACGCAAGCAGAACTCAATTCGGAGTTAAAACGAACGTTTTACGAAGCTTTAAAGGGTAGGGGCATTTTGGTAATTTACCACTCCGTGTATGGGAATTAGGGTTTTTGGCTGACTGCACAGCAGCCAACCCACCCCAATCATTCTGCACGTTCTTTTCTCTCTTCCTCTCTTTCTCTCCCATTTTCTCTCTAAACCAAAAACTTCACCGAAACCCTAACCTTTGGACGAATCACAAAACCGTCGAATCATTGCCCAAAATCCATACCATCACGATCGTCTCGTCATTCTGGACGAGGCTGTGATTTCTGATTCTTCCAACTCGAACCCGATCGTTCAAACCGACGTCGGAACGGTTTAGGCAAACTATCCATCCATTTTCTGTGCAAACCAGACCAAGGTAAGCCTCGAGACCATTACCATTGGTTTTATTGGATTGAGTAGGTTCAATTTGATATAAAGAACGTCCAATTTGGTGCAGTTTTGCAGGAGAACGGAATTAGGGTTTCCCGAGGCTTTCCGGCCAATTTACGGCCATCTCCGGCAATTTTTCCGGCCTAAAATTGGTATGAAAATATTCTACTCCTCAATACCTTCAATTTGATATATGGCACGTCAAATTTGGACAAAGAATGAAGAAGTTATGAATGTTTGAAGTTTTGGGACATAATCGGTATTAAATTTCCCAGATTCCGGCGAACTAGGCGGCGGCAGACGGCGGCTCTGGCGACCGGCGTGAGGAAGAAGGAGACGGAATATTCCTAACGGTGTCGGAATATTCCGTCCAGAAAAGGTATATTCCGTTAACATTAACGGTGCTGACGTCAGCAGGCGCGTGGCTGACGTCAGCAAGCGCGTGCAGGCGCGTGAAGCGCGTGGGGGGCACGTGCCAGCGCGTGGCGGCACGTGCCAGCGCGTGGCCGGCGCGTGAAGCCACTCTCCGGCGCGTGGGGGCGCGTCCGGCCGTTTCCCGGCGCGTGGCGGCGCGTGCGGCGGCGCACGGCGGCGTCGGCGGCGGTGGACGGCGGCGGTAAGGTTTTCTGGCTCCGAAAATCGTTTTTCGAGGCCGTTTTCGCTAAAATAACAATATTTTTGGGGGTTTTTTCTTTAAGGCCTATTCTTAATTTATTTTAGGGAAGTTCTAATTTGTTCCCTAATATTAAATAGGTAATTCTTCGACTCCGCACACCGAGGAGGGCAACACCGAGGGAGATTTCACTCCCGATCACCTGTGAGTGGACATTTACTTTATTAAATGGTTTATATGATTAAAAATGATTATGTTTTTGTTTATATATGGTTTTAAAATGGCTTTTTAAGCATGTTTACTTATATATATTTATTTATAAATATGTATACTTGTTGCTTATTATTTGTGCAACCATAATTGTTTTATTTACGGTATATACATTTTGGAAAATGGTTTGATTTGGTGATTTGGGATTATTTATCAAAGCATGAATATATGTTTTGAAATGGGTTATACTATGAATTTATTTAGCACAAGTATGAAATGGTATATGACATATGTTTTGAGGGAAGGTATTATTTATGCCATATTAATTATTTGGGAATTATGAATGGGATTTTGGCTCCTATATCTATACACATGAGTATGTATGTATGTTTTCAAACACACTTGGTATGCTTTCACTACGTTGTAGTACCGTTCTCATGGCCATAGGACAGTTCTCACATGTTTGGGTCACACGCACTGTACTCCAGGGGTATTGTCCGGTAAATACCTTAGTGCAAGCTTGTCTTACGGTTATTGTTGTTTATGGGGAAAAGGCCCCACTACGTAAGGACTTGGGTGTGACGCGCTGCGGCGCAAGCTTACATGTGTGTGGTACTAGGAGTACAAATGATTGAATAACGTATTGAGCTTGTACGGTGATTGAGAGGCGAATTCCTCAACCCGTACTTGGGTGATCGCGCATATACCCTGTGTTGGTTTTTCGATTATATATATAAATTGGAATTATTAATTGTGATTTACTAATATTATACTTTTATGCGATTCAGTTATACTCATAAAGTATCTTTTGAACTATACTATGATAGTATGTTTTCAACGTTTATACTGGATTTCCAATAGGGGGTTAATATGTTGAAAAGAGAAAGGTTTTGCGAAAACTTTGATTTTTGTCCACTCACACTTTTGTTTTTGCGCCCCCTTCAGGACATAGTGATATTGCATCCGGCACAGTCGAGGATATTACGTGGCAGCTCTGAACATCGATCCCGACCATGTAGGGATCTATCTTTTACTTTCAGTTTCTATAATAATATCCATCCCTGTTATGGATAGAGATTCTAGGAACTCTTTTCATTATTGCTTCCGCTGTTCAACATTAGTACGCTCTGAACCATATGCATATTGACGTTGGATTTTATAACTTTTATACAACTTAATTTCGTTTCCATCAAGTGTTGTCATGCATTTAATGGCTTCGTCACTTACGAGTGTCGGCCAGCACGCTCGCACTCGGTATCTACGTGGGTATCGAGGGTGGGGTGTGTCAAGTGCGGTGTTTGTTGGAGCAGATTGTGCAAATCTGTGCAGTCAAATGTTACACCAGTGTTGAGGGTGCAACAACGTGACGGGTTTGGCAAGTACTTAGGATCACAAACGGATTTTGGTGCATCTAAGCGAGCCGTATTTGAGGTTGAGGATATTCAAGAAAAGGTGGAGGCTAAAATCAATGGTTGGGCTGAACAATTCCTCTCAACTGTTGTGAGGGAAGTGCTAATTTGTTCTGTGGCTTCCGGGATGCTAATTTATGCTTTAACCTATTTTAAAATTCTTGTCAATCTTTGTAAAGAGGTTGAAAGGGTGATGGCACAATTCTGGTGGCGAGGGCAAACTCACAAATGAGGAATGCATTATGTTGCTTGGAATAAATTAGCACGTACCAAGAGGTGTGGTGGCTTAGGGTTCGAGGATCTTGTGAATTTCAATCTAGCAATGCTTGCTAAGATTGGGTGGCGGATTCTATAGAACTCGGAATCATTGCTTGCTAATATATTACGAGAAAAGTATTTTCCTGATGTATCCTTTTTTACTGCTACTATGAGGAGGAGGTCGTCGTGGGGGTGTGGAAAGGAATTATGCAAAGGAGGAGAATTCTATCCGCAGGGTTGCGATAGAGGGTTGGTAATGAGGCATTGATTTGAACTAAGGATGACTCGTGGATTTCAGTGCCTTATACTTTTAAGACTTTTTCTAATCATCCAGGAATGCCAATGAGGGTAAAGGAGCTGATTGATCATAAGGAGGGATGTTGGCGAGAAAACTTGGTGAGAAGTATGTTTGATCCACAAGAAACAGATGTGATTTTACGCTTGCCACTTAGCTTTTATAGCTGTTGCGATAAGCTTTATATGGCACTACACATGACATGGTTGCTATTATGCTAAGAGTGGGTACGAGGTTGCATAGTCACTGGATTGTAATGGACAATTTGGGATACAAGGGACGAGGAAGGCTAGTGGAAATAGCGAGCATGATAAAACTTGGAGTTCTATTTGGAAACTGAATGTTCCTATTAAGTTGAGACATTTTATGTGGCGAGCTTATGCTAATATTTTAGTCGTGAAGGAAAATTTGCAAAGGCAAAGAATGATGGTGGAAGGAAATTTTCGGTTGTGTGGAGAAGTGTTGGAGACTCATACCCATTTATTTTTTTGTTGTGAGTTTGCTAGAATTGTTTGGTTTGCAAGTCCTCTACAATTAGATGTGCCAAGTATTCCAGGCGAGGACTTTAGTGCATGTTGGAATTTTATTTTGAAAAAGTATGGGCATTGCGAAGGTGGTGATGATGCAATATAGCTGCTGGTTTTTGGTTTATGGAAGGTGTGGAAGAGTAGAAATGTTGCGGTGTTCAATGAGGAGGTTCTACGACCTGAGGAGGCTGTGCGTTTATTGTTGCAGGAGTGGCATGAGTACAGAGACACCAAAAAAGGGTGCCATGAGCTGGTTACTGGTGGTTTAAAGAGGCATCAAAGTACAACTGCCATAACTCAAACATGGAGGAGACATGAGGTAAGATATGTGAAAGTGAATTGTGATGGTTCGTGGTGTTCACAGTCGAGCTTGGGAAGGCTGAGTTGGGTGATTCGAACGACTGATGGGCTATTCAAAGGGGCTGGTGGTGCAGGGGGATTTTATTGTGACTTGAGTGCAATGACTGAGGCAGAGGCCATACGTGTTGGTCTAACGGTGTGTTTGGAGCGTGGTTTCTCTAAGGCTGAGGTGGAGTCTGATGCAAAAGAGGTCTTAGATATGGTGACAACAGGGAAGTCTACGGTGATGTCAGTGGGTGGGATTGCCCATGACATACGAGTCCTAGCTTCTCAACTGAAGCCTACTAAATTTAGCTTTACACCTCGTTCTTATAACAAGCCAGCACATTCGGTAGCTACTTTTGTTGTGAGGGAGCAATGGGGATTTTCAATGGGATGTCTTAGAATCCCTTTGGCCTTTCAATATCTTAACCGATGATGTTAGTGTTTTTATTCGTATTTGATCATTAATATAATCAGTTTATTGTTTGGAAATTTTTTTTTAATTCTTATTTATAATAAAATAATATAAAATGTTGATTTGGAAAGAAGTCAAAGGACTTCAATTAAATGTTAAAAAGACACAAGGTTTCAATCAAGGAAATGTCATTATTAGGGATGGGAATCTAATTTTTCCTTATTAAAAATTGTTTTATCATATTTGGACCCTCATTCTTTCAAAACTCATGTGTTTATAAGAATATATGTGCATATGTTTACCGAATTGGGTATGCAAAGCTTAAATATAATTTGCCTTTATCTTATCTTAAGGTAAAAAACGTTTGTGGAAGCTTCTTGATTCGAGTTTTAAAAACAAGCGGAACCAAACGTATGACCTAACCTACTTCGCGTTCTAATACATACATTTCTGCTCTCACCATCACTATTTAAAGGGTTTATATCACGAAAGGTCCCTGAGATTGACATAAATCATCAAAATGGTCCCTAACATTCAAAATCGATCAATGTCGTCCCTGACATTTGGTGCCGCACATCAATGTGGTCCTTCCGTAAAAAATCTGTCAGTTTGCCCGTTAAAAACAAGGTTTATATCACAAAAGGTCTCTGAGATTGACATAAGTCATCAAAATGGTCCCTAACATTCAAAATCGATCAATGTCGTCACTAACATTTGGTGCCGCACATCAATGTGGTCCTTCCGTCAAAAATCCGTCAGTTTGCCCGTTAAAAATGCATGTGACACTCACATGTCCACTTTTTAAAGGGTATTTTGGTCATTTTGGCCCCACACCCTTACCCCCTCCAAACCCACACCCCCACCCCCACCCTTACTCACGAGAACTCAGTCGCGCGTTTCGCGATAAGTCGAATGGCGCATTGTCGTTTGACTCTGGGGATAATGATGAAGAAGAAGAAGAGGTCATAGGCGACAGTGAGGAGCACCAGATCCCTACAGCTCAGCCGATCAGCGACTACGACATCGTGATCGATGCGCTTCCTTCTGAAACCATCAACACCTCCACGAGATCGGGAAGCGGATGGCGGCGGCGCGGTTCAGGAAGGAGTGCTCACACGTCTACAGCAGCTGCCGGAGGGAGTTTCTGGAGGAGAGCTTATCCAAGCTAGGGTTGCAAAAGCTGAGCATCGAAGAGGTTCAGAAGACTCCATGGCAAGACCTTGAGGACAAAATCAAGCGGTGGATTAAATCCGCAAACGTCGCGCTACGGATTCTGTTCCCGAGCGAGCGTCGACTATGCTATCGCGTCTTCTACGACCTCTCCTCTGTCGCGGACCTCTCGTTCATGGAGGTTTGTCGAGGGTCGACTATTCAGATACTTAATTTCGCCGACGTGGTGGCGATAGAGAGAAACTGGGGGGAGGGGGGTGGGTTTGGAGAGGGTAAGGGTGTGGGGCCAAAATGACCAAAATACCCTTTGATGTGCAGCACCAAATGTCAGGGACGACATTGATCGATTTTGAATGTTAGGGACCATTTTGATGACTTATGTCAATCTCAGGGACCTTTTGTGATATAAACCCTGTTTTTAACGGGCAAACTGACGGATTTTTGACGGAAGGACCACATTGATGTGCGGCACCAAATGTCAGGGACGACATTGATCGATTTTGAATGTTAGGGACCATTTTGATGATTTATGTCAATCTCAGGGACCTTTCGTGATATAAACCCCTATTTAAATGATGGAGAATACATGAATAAGAGAATTGAGGAGCATTTTGATCTAGTTAAGTCTAAAAACAATAAACTTCAAACTTTATAGATTTGAACGCATAATATGTCGTTTTGAAGAAAACAATTAGACAAGTCAAACTCACTGCTTTGATGTTATATATGAACTTTTTGGGGCAAATTTATCGTTTGTTAATTAGGTCAAACAACATTTTTAAGGTTTGGTGATTCTTTTATATATTTTTAATTTTAATTTTCATATCGTTTGTTAATTCATGAATAGGAAATATGTTTTGTACCATGGCAATAATTTTGCGTGACATTGCACAACAAAAGCAGACAATAACTCCAGCTGGTACAAAAACAAGCAAGGTACAAGGTGCTTTTCCCCCTTCTTTTTTATTTAAAAAAAAATTAAAAAACTTAACAATTTAAATTAAAAAGAGCAATATTGCATGAGTCAAATTTCAAATTGAATATTTTAAAATTTATTTGGATCTCATCGCAAATTAATTTGAAATCATTTAATGACCGGACCATTGAATAATCGTACCATCTAAAATTTTTCTATACTGCATTTAGAATATATAATTTTTAACTTGATTTATTTATATTTTTGGTTCTACATGCAACATCATACCCAAACACCAACGACGCACATTCTGTCATCCTCCACACTCCATCGGACCCTCTCCCTCGTCTCTAAAAGAAAGAAAGAGAAAGCACATAGAGAGAACTGTCGATGATGATGAACATCATGAACCCTAGGACCAAAGTGCCAAACGAGACCCTTTGAATCAGATAGGACAAAACTTCCCATCCTACAGCTGTCCGAAATTTAAGGGTACCCCAGAAGAAGTATACCATGTAAGAATAGCATAAATGGTCTCCTGGTCGGTGAGTAACCAAAAAATAAAAACCCACTCTTAAGTTTGGGTTTAACTTCAGTGGTACGTACCATTCAATAGTACGCACTATTGAATGATTTAATATTCATTTGGGACCCGCTGCAAATTAATCTGGACCATTTAATGGGCGTACCATTGAATGGTACGTACCACTGAAGAATTTTCCCTTAAGTTTGATATTAAAATATGCATAGTCACTCACTCTTATATTTAATATTAAGGTAGAGAATAAACTAATGTGATTTTAATGTTTTAATCTTAATTATTGATATCAAATTCATGGCGAGTGACCATAAATTCTAGTGACCAATAAAACAAGACTTGTATGAATAGTACATCTTTTTCTAAGTTTCTTCATAAAATAACTAGTTTAATGGCATTTATTTTCACAAGTGGGAGGTCTTGGGTTCCATTTCCGTGAGTGTCAAGTTTGATACTAAATTATTATGGTTAACCCATTATTGAATTCGATACCAAATTATTATGCATAGTCACTCACTCTTATATTTGATATCAAGATAGAGAATAAAAGGATGTGATTTTAATGTTTTATTCTCAACTATTGATATCAAATTCATGAGTGAGTGACCATAAATTCTAATAACCAATAAAACAAGACTTGTATGAATAGTACCTCTTTTTCTGAGTTTCTTCATAAAATAACTAGTCTAATGGCACTCATATTCACAAGTGCGAGGTCTTGGGTTCCATTTCTATTAATGTCGAGTTTGATACTAAATTATTATGATTGACCTATTGTATAACTTTGCTGAAATCCCCCACCCCCTACTGTAATTATATGGCTGTATAAAAAAAAGAAGGTAAAACTAACAACCTTCACATGTTATACACATTCTTAAGAGGAAGTTATTGCGTTATAGAATAAGTGAGAGCATTGAGTCCAAAATTTAAAATTGAAATACTATATATAATACTATTTTTAACTGTGCTATAATGAGCACTTAATGCTCTTTGTTGACAAAGATGATTTCTCTTAATATATAGCATAGCATAAACCCATTTGAAAACTACTTTTGCCTTTTCTTTTATATCAATTGAGAACTCAAAATCAGACTTTCAAAGTTGGATGAATGTAGATCCTCCCCCAACAAATCAGGAGTTATTCGTAATTAGGGTTTCTGACTTGAATGTAGGTTATCTTAAGCCGTGATAGGCGTCGTTAGAGCAGATGATTACGTATAACTTGAAATTTTTTTCAAACATTAGAAGGAAAAATTTACCTAATTTGTAAAATAAAAATACTTAACAAATTATCCAACTTGGTATTTTGAAAGGACCAAGATAAGCCCATGCAAGTCAAGATAATGTATCACATGGTGATGGTATTATCATCTTAATTTCTCAAACATTTTTAATCATTAAAATGCCAACATTGAATAAAAATTAAATTGGATTTAAATTTTTGATTTTTGACTTTTTACCAGAATCTCCAAACATTTGGAGAGGATGAGAGAAATCATAGGATTAGTACCAGTATATAAAACAGCATAGTCTTGTAGTACTCTCCATCTCTAACCGCTAATTTAACTTCCCCTCCCCCCTCCCTATATCTCATCCGGTCATTTTGGCGGCACTAAAACCGCCACTTTTCCTTCACTCCGCACTTTCCACTCTCTCTCTCTCTTTCTCTCTCTAAATTTTTTGCACAATATAATCACCGTGGATTTAGCAGTTGATTAATCATATGCACGTCCTGGTTTACACAGTTTTTAAATCAGTTGATTATTCATCGTAGATGTTCAGAGAAACTGAGGAGAAATGGGGGACTCTGCAGAAACTTCATTCTCTCTCTCCAGCCTCCTCTGCCAAGAAGATGAAACTTGTCTGAATCAATTGGAAGACGAATCGAACACGTCCGTAGAATCGAACCCATCTTTTCTTTTCGATAACGACGATGAATATGTCAAAAACTTGGTTCAGAAAGAAGCTCATTGCTTTGGATCCAAAGGGTTCATGGATTGCTCGGCCTCTGGCATGAGCTGGTTGAAAACTGCTCGATCGGATGCCATTGATTGGATTTTCAATGTATGTCACTCTCCCTAAAGCTCTTAACTTTCCCAGATTGTTGCTTTTATATTTCTTGTTCAGTCCCTGAAACTCTCAGGATTTTGCAGACAGGGGCAGTTTTTGGGTTCCAGTTGCAAACAGCTTACTTATCAATCACTTACTTTGATTGGTTTCTTTCAAAACGATCTATTGATGTAAGTAAACCAATATTTTTAATGTTTTGCAAATTGGGTTCCTGTATTTTTGATGTTTTGCTAATAATATTTGGATTTTTACTGGTGTTTTTAATATATAGGATGAGAAATTGTGGGCTATTAGATTGTTATCAGTGGCATGTTTATCCTTGGCTGCTAAGATGGAAGAATGCAAAATACCAGCTTTATCAGAGTTTTCGGTTTCGGATTACGATTTTGAAAGCAAAGTGATTCAAAGAATGGAGCTTTTGGTGTTGAATACATTGGAATGGAAGTTAGCTTCAATCACTCCTTTTGCTTATCTGCATTACTTCATCAATAAGTTTTGTGCTAATCAATCAAGACCAAAAGGACTAGTTTCTAATGCTATAAGACTTACTGTGGCAATGGCAAGAGGTAATCTAATCCCATATTCCCAATCTAATTAAATTTGCATAATTTGTAACATTTCCTAATAAATCGGATTTCTCTAATGCAGAGATTGATTTAATGGATACTCGGCCATCGATTATTGCAGCTGCTGCAGTTTTAGCAGCATCCGATGGTCAATTAAGTAGAAAGATTCTGGAGATTAAGATGAATGTGGTATCATTCTTGCAGTCCCAAGATCATGTGAGCCTACTAATGCACTACTAATTATTACATTGTTCGTTGATTTATTTAAGTTAATTAATCTTAATTAAATTTCCATTGGAACAGGAACATGTATATTCCTGCTATAATTTTATGCAGGAAATAGTGGAAAGAAAAGATAAAACACCAGCACCCAAGTTTTCAAATTCCCCTCTATCAATCCATTCAAGCTCAATGGAAGTGCTTGAACCTTCATCAGTTGGCACTAAGAGAAGGCTTACATTCAGTGATTCTTCTGAACAAAGTTACCCAACAAAGAAAATTCACCAGCCATAGTTACCATAGAGGTTTTTGAGAAATTTGTTGGTTTTTTGATTGAATTTTAGAGAGAAAAAAAAAAGATTCATCATATTTGAGAAGATGGGGGGGTTTAAATTATAGGTCTAATGAGTGTCATAATTAATTTCTACCAATTTAAGGTATATATGATTTGGGATTTGATGATTGGGGTTCCAATTTCCAATACCAAACAAAAGATTTCAGCTGGTGACAACCAAGAGGCTAGGGAGAAAAAGGGCAAAAAATGAAAAAAAAAAAGAGTAACAAGTAAGAAGTAAAGAAGAATTTGACTGAAGTTTGTGGATAGTAATTTTTAGTAGTAGTATTTGCTTTCATAGTGCCACTATTGCTTACCAACAAATTTTTTTTTTTCAATTTGTTGTTGTTTTGGGCATGGTTTTTGTATCCGTGTTGGGGTAAACAGTTGTATTTTTTGTTCGTTATTATTTATTTTATTTATTTATTTATTTGTGTTTCATGATAGAGAACATTAATTTATATGTACTTATACATCACCTGCTAACCCTACTTTTATGAGGGGGGTCTTGGGATGCTTCCTATCTGTCTTTCAAAAAACTGAAAGCCATGAGGAATGAGGAATTGTTTTTGTTTGATTTGATATATCTGTGTTGTATTTGGGCCATTGCAAAAAAGTGTACGTATATATATAAAGGTGATGTGATTATATTTGCTGGGAATGTTGTGTTTTCCCTTTTGATGAGCGTGAATGAACAGGAAAAAACACACTCCCCTTTCACTATTAGGGTTGCACTTTCGCCTGTAAAGGCTCAAGAGTTGAACTCTTGATGTGAATCGGAAAATAAGCGTGTGCTCTACTATCGTTAGGTAGCGCGCCTGATCTATTGTGGCAGATTTATACTGTGGGTTTTTGTGTGTTTGTCTATTGTAGTTGCCATGTAGGAGATTTATTATGTTTGCTTTTTGTGCGCTTATTCTCTCTAAATCAAGAATTTAGTCACTGTAAAAAACGTACTCAGTTGACACCCTCCTTGTAATCGTGTTTCTATTATTAATGAATTATTCGGTTCAAAAAAGGTAGGCTCTCTATACAACAAAAGAAAATGAATAAAGGGTAGGGGTCTGATTTGCTTCCAAGCAATGGGGTATTTGAATTCACCAGAAAATGCAAATACTGATATTTGCAACCATTTGAGAGAAGTAGTAGGTCCCAAATGAACCATCATCATGAACATAGAGACCCAAAATTTTGGGGGCAGGGCGGTGGGATTTGGGGGGCATGAGATTCATAGCAAAAATGGTGTCAGAAGGCTCCACCCATCCACATGCCTTCTTAGGGTTCATAGGCCAGTCTGGCACAGTACACCATTGTATTTTAGCCTGAACCAGAAAACCACACTGCCTGCTTCAGAAATCTTTTTTCATATTATATTTGTGTAAAATTAATTTTAAAAGATAAATTTAAAAAATGGAAACGATTTTCATACACTCCATTTCTTTCCTTGCTCGCCCCTGACTATTTCCGGCCTTTTAATTGAATGAATAGGGAGAAGAATCAATGGACGGAAATAAACTGGGTTGTGTAGAAAGAGAAAAGACGTGTATGATTTAGAGCTGAGAGTTTGTGAAGCAAATTTGGGGCAGACTCATCTTCTGGTCAAGAGGTCTCAAGGGGGGAGAAAACCAACCTCATCAATGAAAGTATATATAAATTTTGGTAGCTTTTACAACGTATGCTGCAGAAATTGCTGCGGTTTTGGGTTGTATGTTTTTATTTTCAATTTTAGCATTTTTATTTAATCCTTTAGGTTGGATACAGTTCAGCACCTTCACCCTAAAAAAACCTTGTATTTAATTTTGTGCAGAATTGGGGTCCAAATGTATTTGGTCACAAAGTCCATCCAAAATCTAATCACTCTTTGTCTTGGATTTCAATTAGGCCGAAACAGGAGAGACGTCACGCGATCAGAGAGATACTAATACGGAGATATGTAGCCGGTTAAATGCCGAAACAAGAGAGACGTCACGTGATCAGAGAGATACTAATACGGAGATATGTAGCCGGTTAAATGAAAGTGGTATTTTGTGATCTTTAATGTATTCAGAAAAATTTTAGGGTCTCAAAAGTCAAAACACCAAAATGAAGTTCCATTATGTTATTTTTTTTACCATATTAAGATGGTTATTGTGATTGGTTATTGTGATTAGGTAATTATGTAATTTGCAACCCATGTTTGCCAGAATTGCAGTCTAGGATGCTCAGAGGTGAATATGGACCACGCTTGACATCTACATCATACAGATAGATGTTGCTGGTTTATGGAACGAAACAAAATTTCACTTCTTTTGAAAAATGAAAAATGTTGGACATCACCATCTTGAGAGCATGGTAGTTAGAGAGAAACAAAAGTTACTTTCACCTAGCTAGGAGCCTAGGAATAGCATGGCATTCCATTATCACAAAATTGTGGCGCTTTCATAATGCATCAACGACTTATAGTCACTTATACACGCGTGAACTATTGGTGCTAGCAGAACTCCAAACTATCATAAGTTATAACACTTTCATAACGCATCGACTCACAATCACTTAGCAGAGCTTCGAGCTATAGACGTGTAATGTCTCTCTCTCTCTATTGGTTTAGAATATGCAACCCATAGCAAACCAACTGAACCCAGTTGATGTTCCATCACCCTATTGCTCCCACCAAAGGTTACAAGCTAGAAGCTACTTAAGCTCAAGGGTTGGAAGTATGGTGCTCCATAAAAGCATTGTATCATGAGTTGGAAGGGCCAACTTTAGTTGGGTTTACCAATCTCTGCTGCACAACACTTTTTTAGCAAAAGGACCCTAGTGTGTTTGACTGTTTGAACCAAACAAACAATTTAAAATTTTTACCAATTACTAGTAACGATTGGCGAGTTTGCAAAGTTTTCTATAATCCTTTGATATAGTGATAACAAATAAAAAAGAGACATTATAACCACACCTTTTTTTTCTCTGTCTACGTATATTTCTTTATTTTTGTTCATTGAGTTAAATAAATAAAATAAAAACAACGGACATAATTAAACAATGATTTATAAAAGAAGAACGAGTGTGGTTATTATTTTCTAATAAAAAAAAGTATACGCAGTTCAACACACCAAACCGAATACTGTTTTAGACGATCCATATCTGAACTCGGATCAAGAAAAGAAACGGCTTCTTCCAAAGCTTCAAAAAGTCATCAATCTCATGCACTTTTCACGTAATGAGAAATGGAGATGGGAACTGTTTAAAGCAAGATATTCTCCATGAGATACAGGTTAAATAAGATCAATAAATATCAAACAAAGAGCTTTGCTCCTGCGCATCAAAGGACAAAAATGAATGGTTGATATTTAACTAATTCTCGTTTAGTAAAATCTCAACTGTTCACTCAGAAAAATAAAATCTCAACTGCTTGAAAAAAATATGCAAGGGAGAATTTCCGACCAAACAAAATCAATCGTAAGTGACATTTTCTTTAAATGGGTCCAGTGCTCAAATTTGGGTGTATTAAAATCTGAATCCAGCTAAAGAAGGCAAAGGGCCCGGCCCTAACACTCCTCAACTTTTATAAGCCCATTTATTCGCATTCGAAAAGGTTAAGCCCGGTTCGTCTTCGCCCCTATCAGCGCCAAAAACTTATTTGAAAATTGAAAATATTTAAAGCCACACCCAACGTTGCTTCCCATAAAATAACAGACAAGTCATTGCCCCTTGATCATACCATACATTCTGTATGATTTGTCTGTCAAATTGCTTAATATCACAGACGGTAATCACTCACTGTCCCTCAGTTCATCCAGAAATCAGAAGGCAACGGTCTCCCCTCATTTCTAATTTCTGAAATAAAAAACCACTTCTAATTTCATCACCGGAAAAACTTCTCGCCATGGAGAAGCGGCTCCGCTCATCCCTTCAGTCCTCCGTCGAAGAATTTCTGAGCTCCGCTGTAGGGCAAACCCTAAAATCCTCAAAGCCCTCTCTCAAAACCCTAATCCACGCCGTCAAACCTTCCTCCGACCTCTCCTCCTCTCTCCCTCTCTCTCTCTCCCACTCCATTTCCCAAACCATCCAATCCTTCCAGAACCTTCTTGAACCTAACCAAAACCCTAACCCTAAACCTACATCCCCACGCTCTCCTCCCACCAAGCGGCCCCGGAGGTCTTCTAGGCGGTCCAAGACCCGACCCGAACCCGATTCAGACGATCCCGACCCTAATCCGGAGAGGGAGAGGCAACGGCTTCTGTCGGAGCTTCAAGTTTTAGCTTTTATCACGCAATTGTGCGTTTCGCATCCTGAGAACGCGTTCTCGCCGTTGGATTTGTTGACCGGAGTTCAGGCGCTGCACGATAATCTGATCATCTTGGAGTCGGACTCGGTGCTGGTTTCGGAGATCGCGGGTTTGTGCGAGCAATGGTGGAAGGAGGAGTTGCCGGGTCGAGAATCGCTGATTTCTCAGTCGCTCCCTTTCTTGCTCTCTAGATCTTTGACTCTACAAAAGAAGGCAGATGTTCACAGAGTCTACGCGCTCCGGGAGGCCTTTACTTGTTTCGATTTCGAAGACGAGAGCATTGAGGACTTGAAGCTCTTGTTAATTCGGTGTGTGATTTCGCCGCTGTATCTGAAAGTGGAGGAGGGGAAGAAGTTCCTTGCATTTCTGTTCGGATTGAGTTCGCAGCTGTTGAAGGAGGTTTTGGCAATGATTCGATCTCAGGTTCCGTTTGGACGAAAGTCAATGCTGGAGGCCTATGGGGACGTTCTGTTTCGGGCTTGGAAAGTGGCAGAGGGGGACTCGAGAAGTGAGATTGAGAATGGCTTTTTGCAGGGTTTGATTGAGGGTGCAATACATGCCTGTTCTGGAACTTTTTCTGCTTCGATTAGAAGGGTTTTGGGAGGGTTTATAAACCAGAGGACCACTGCTGGTATTGAGAAGCTTCTTTTCCAGCTGTCCGAACCTGTGATATTTCGCTCTCTGCAGGTATCCTTTTGTTGATAAGTTTGTGAATACAATTTTCAAATGCTGTACTTATGATGTATTTGAATTATTGGTATGTATACTGTCGCAGGTTGCAAATTCTAATGTTCGTCAAAATGCACTGCATTTGCTTCTGGACCTGTTTCCTCTTGAAGATCCTGATTCCACGAAAGAGGTGAAAGATTCCTTGCTTGATAAGCAGTTTTTTTTATTGGAGAGATTACTGGCTGATGATTGTCCAGACGTGAGAGTGGTTGCGGTGGAAGGGTCTTGTCGAGTCCTTCATCTATTCTGGGAAATCATCCCTTTGAGTACCATCACAAAGTTAATTACTAAAATTTTTGATGATATGTCACACGATGTATGTCACGAGGTTAGACTTTCCACACTGAATGGCATTATCTATTTGTTTGGAAATCCCCAATGCCATCAGATTCTCCACGTGCTTCTACCCAGATTGGGGCATTTGATGCTGGACAATGTCCTATCAGTAAGAGTTGCAATGGCAGATCTTCTCCTTGTTATAAGGGATATTCCGAATTTCCAGTTCCATAAGGTATGGATTGCTCTCAGAATTATGATTTATGTAAGGACTTGTTATTTCTGATGCCTCTTTTGACGTTAGTTGGTTTGTCTGCTTCGTTTCATCTTTCAACAGGTCGTGAAATTAGATGTATTAATGTCTACCCTTGCAAATGATCAACCTCAAGTTGCTCAGAAAATTACAAAACTGCTTATGCCATCATATTTTCCTTCAAAAGTGTCTGTTGAAGCAGCATGTAATCGTTGTGCTACACTCGTTAAAAGGTCTCCGATGGCTGGAGCCAGGTTTTGTGAATTTGCTGTGTCCCAAGGGGCATCTCTCAAGTCTCTGATGGAACTTGTTCGAGTATTGATTACTTTGGTCTTGCTGCCTAATAATCTAGATGAAGATCAAATTGAAGGTTTACTTCTCGCTGCTGCCAACCTTTGCAATACCCTTGCAAGCGAGTCACTTTTCAAGAATGCTCTTAAAGAGTTCTTCGATGGTGAAAAGTTGAAGTGCTTGTTTGCTGCTGCATCTACTCGGTCTGCTCAGTCTTCTGTATTCAACATTGTCTCAACTGTCTCTACAGATGATCTAGCTGGACTTCTTGATGAATGCATGCACCTGGTCACTAATTGTAGTGGTTTATCCAAAGATGCCGAGAGTCAAGCTGAAGTGAGGTCTGCTCACAAATTGTTGCTGTCTTGTGATGGGGTTGATGGTATGCTTGAAGCTCTAACAGCCTTCCTGCAGAAAGCTGCCTATCGTTGCCATGTTAAATTCGGCAATGAAATACCAAATCTGAGTGTTTTCTCTGCAAAAAGAAAGAAATCAAAGTCCTCTAGTAAAATTTCAGCTCGATGGAAAAATGTTGGTGGGAAAAAACCAACCAATTTTGAGAACGATTATTCAGTGGCAGTAGGAATGTCCTGGCAAATTAGAGATTTACTTGTGTCTGACAACACTCGGAAATCTATATTGGGGTCTCAAGTTCTAGAGTCGTTATTTCAATCCTTAAAGGTCATTTCGGAGGTCAGCATTGTGCAGTGCATGCATTGTGAATATATGGACACATCTCCTGTCTTGGCATATACAGCTCTTGCTTTGCATATGTCTCTTCAAAATGCCAGTTCGACTACAAAAGATTGCAGTACAAAAAGTAAAGATAGGACTGATTCCACAAGATCTAGTTCAGAGGCAAGTCATATAACTTTTTTTCACATTCACTCTTATTTGAAACTTTTATGCTGCTTTATTGTGTTAATAATTTTTTATCTTACATATTCTTTAGCTCCATAACCATGATTTAACTTTTTAGCATCAATTTCTAAATTATGAAATGCATAAGTAATGAATATTTTTCTAGCTTTCTGTTTTCTGTGTAATTCAAGTTATTTTGACCTTAAAAAACTCTCAAAACATAGTAACCTTTGGAACAAAAAGAAATTGGCAGAATGCACATATTGACATGACTCGTAAAATCTGGATCAACATTCAGGAAATTACGTGGAGTTCACATTGGTTCTGTACCAGTTACATTGCACGCAAGATACTATTTGACTCGTGTGGAATTATGATCTTCCTTTTCCTTTTAGTTATGTTTCCATGAAAAAAGTTCATTTTATTAACCAGTAATTATTTGTGTTTCCATTTACTGTTAACCAACTCTGTGATATAATCCGTTCAATGTTAATCAGATGTCTCGTTTTGATTTTGGACAGATACTTCTGTACTGTATACTGTTACACACACAATTAATATCTGTATTAGGTGTCCTCAATATAGTTGAACTTTGCCAGGACTTGAAGCTGGCGTAATTCATCTGCCACAATATCACTGTTTAAAGTCTTGATTTTCTTTTCTTTTTCAGCAGACTGAGTTGGAACATGCATTGGATCACCTATTTAACTGTACAGAGAAGCTATTTGGGGCAGATGATGCTGGAGGGTCTGGAAAAATTTCTCCAGAACCTAAGCATTCTAGCAATAAGTCTTCCAACCGTCGTGAGAAAAGACAGAGAGAACCGCAGACTGATGCCTCAAGTCCAAGTGATAGTGGTAAGTACTTATGGTTTATGGACAGCACACAAAGGCACATATCACATAAATTGAAGAGATAACTAACAATCTTAAACGATTGAGTAGGAAACATAACTAGTTCATCAAAAATGATTCTATTTCCTTTTACCCTTTGTGATTGCAGTGACAATATGAAAACAATAATAATGGGGCTGTAAAAGATGTCAATATAATCTTCAACCGTATCCACTATAACTATATTTCACCGCATCACACATGTACTGTTTAATTATATATACTTCTGCCCGTTTTATTATAGACCTAATAAAAAAAAACGCTAACATTACAAGGAATTCAATATGGGAAAGGAAACTGGGTTGAGCCGGGTAACAAGGCCTACATTCCGACAGGATATTAACATTTGTGATATATGTATGCAGGATGTGACTATACAAAACCAAAGAAATTATCAAACAAGGTGAAGATGTTTACTGCAGTCTTAAAGTTCCTGGTTGATGCCGCTACTATTGGTTTTGTTCCTCCAAATCAGGAAAGGTGCTTAAAGTTCACATCAGGTTACGTAAGATATGTCGTATGTAAGTTGGAGCAACAATCTCGCGAGCCTTTTCAATTTGAGGAAGAGGATTTGAAGGATATGGTTCTCTGTTTGAAGAGCTCCTTCACCTATGCAGCCAAGTTACTGAATCTAGCTCTTAAAGATGTTACTGAAGCTTCACCAGCACCCACTGAAGCTTCTGATCTTGCAAATGATTTGCTTGATTTAATCATCTCGATTGAGTTGTACTTGGGTTCTAACTACGTTGCACATTTGGTGACAGGAGTAAAGTCTTGGCTTCCCGACTTGATTCTAGCATTAGGATCTGGGCACATTATAAAACAGATTAAGGGAGAAGTGACGGAAATAACTACAGCTGACCGCATCAGACTCCGTTTTCCATCATGGCTCCTGATTTTAGCTAAGACTGAGCTCTCTGAAATAGGTGAAGCTAGGCCGGAAGAAGATGGAGATTCCGAACCAGATGAGTTTCCCGCTTTTAAGAAACTTCTTAACATGATTGTCACATTGTTGAAAGGAAATATCAGCATAAGGAATGTGTTTGGGGTGATTTTCTTGATTGGCGCGGTAGTTGGGATGGAAAAGAAGAATTTCGGGTTGGTTTTGGGACTTGTACGCTTTGCACGCCGGAAGGTATTCAGGGAAGAGGAGAGAGAGTGGGGTGATATGATGTTGGCTTCTCTTCAAGAGCTTTACCCTCAGATTGAGAGAGAAATAGAAGAAGAAAGCGAGGAAGACGGAAGGGAAAATCTGCGAAATTCAAAGGAATTGCTTGAACCAATTTGGATGTATCATATGTATGAAACTGGGAAGGTTTCTATGGAGGAGGACTACATTTGAGAACATGAGCTTCAGTGTAAATAATAATATCCTTCGGCATGTAACTGAAACTGCTAGGACACTATTAGCTGCTTCAAAGGTCCCTCATAAGTTCCGGGTTGAGGCATTCTCCACTGCCTTATATTTGATTGATAGAGTTCCCATTTCGGGTTTAGACAAATCTCTTTGGGAATTGCTATTCAACAGGTCTCCTGATTACTCCGAGTTGAAAGTATTTGGTTGTAGCTGTTATCGATGGCTCAAACCCTATGTATCTTCCAAACTAGAAGGAAAGAGTAAGCAGTGTGTTCTTTTAGGCTATAGCTTGCAACATAAGGGTTATAGGTGTTTGGATCCTTCAATGCCATCTCTCCCTTCATTACAACCAGTCTCACCACCTCAGTCATCACCTCAAAGCCAGCAGTCATCCCATCCTTCTTCACTGCAACCACCACCTCAAATTCAAAATCAAATCAACACCCATCCAATGATTACCGGATCAAAAGTCGGCATGTTCAAGCCTAAAGCCATGTCAGCCACTAAACACCCTGTTGACCCTCTCAAGTTTGTTCCTACTACATATTTGCAAGTATCTAAACATGCTCACTGGAGACGAGCAATGTTAGAAGAGTTTGAAGCACTTCAATCCACTGGAACTTAGACACTTGTCCCTTCTTCTCCTCAGCACAAGCTGGTAGGTTGTAAATGGGTTTTTCGAATAAAGAGGAAACCAGATGGTTCCATTGACAGATACAGGGCTAGATTAGTACTCAAGGGGGTCTCATCAGGATTCTATTAACTCTTGCTGTTCAGGATGATTGGTTTTTGAACCAACTTGATATCAGTAATGCGTTTCCTCCTGGCTTCGCTGATCCTTCTAAGCCTTCTTTTGTCTGCAAATTAAACAAATTATTTCAGACTTTGATCTCATTTGGTTTCTACAATTCTTGTGACAGTTTTAGTCTATGTTGATGATATTTTGGTAACTGGTCCTAATTCTACTGTGTGCTACTCCTCTTGGTACTCAAATGTTGGATCATGTTGCTACTTTGTTATCCGACCCTGCTGAATATCGATCTATAGTGGGAGCTCTTCAATATTTGACTTGGACCTCTCCTTTGCGGTTAACCAAGTTTGTCAATTTCTTCATTGTCCTAGAGACACTCATTTTCAGGCTGTTAAAAGGATTTTGAGATTTTAAAAACCTTCGGTTGATCAAGGACTTTTTGCATCTTACTACCTTTGCGGATGCAGATTGGGCAGGTTGTGTGTTTGATAGACGATCCACCGATGGTTATTGTGTGTTCTTGGGCCGTAATCTCATTAGTTGCAGTGCATTATGTATCAACTTGCCGACATTCATACCAAGTTTATGTCTAAGGCCAGATTTCGTTTTCTTCAGTCCAAGCTTTCTCTTGGTTCCCCTTCGTTCAGCTTGAGGGGGTGTAATGGGACACCTCAGCATCCAAGTCAAAGTCGGCAGTGTCAGCTAGAATCCAACTCATAATGTAGTCAGCACGTACAACTGTGGTTTCGTTATAACAGTTGTCTAACTAATTGCGATATTAGTTTTGATTAGTTAAGCTTGTTTAGTTTCTAATCCTCATTAGGAAAGTATTTATATACTCAATTCTAATCATTATTTCATTATTGACAAATGCACAGAAGATTTCTTATAGAAACTACATGCTATTTTTTAAAATTCCAAAATTTACGCTAGTGGCGAGATTCTAATTTTAAACTGGCTCCTATGGTAAAAAAGTTGTTAATCGTAACCTTGTGGTTAAGATTGATAACTAATTATAATTTCTGTCAAAACTCTGTCCGCATGCATGGGCGGGTCATTTTATTTTATTTTTTTGAGAAAAAAAAAAGAAATTTGACAAAAAGAGGAAAACTGATAAAAATACAAAAAAACCCACGGGCCACCCTCCCATCTCCCACCCACGACACTAGACCCTCAACTACTCCATTTCCCCAGCTAGGCCATTCACCACCTCCTTCTCTATCTACCTCTGTGAACATCCACATCTCCAAATAACACATTCTTGAGATGACCGATGACCGATGACCGACGAACGACTTGGAGACCTTGATTTCATCGACGGTGTTGGCATAAGTGTAGGCATTGAGGTCTACAATGCGAGAGAAGGCATTGAAATGGCTCGGGTCTTGACGGACTCGAGGTTCAATTGTTATGCACACATCTTTAGTCTCTCCACCGACATAGGTTGCTATGGTCGTCGTCTATTGCCGCCATTCTTATTTGTTCTTTAAGAACCAGATGACGGGGTAAGGAAGATGGAGATGGTCCAGATGGGAGAATTTTGAGTGAGTATAATTTTTCTTCAATTTTAAAAGAGGTATTGGCCAATTTCTCCCTTGAAGTTGTAGAGGTTGGCCGATTTCCGTCTGAACTTTAATTTTAGCCAATTATTCGGGTTTAACTTCAGTGGTACGTACCATTGAATGGTACGTACTGTTGAATGGTCTAAGATTCATTTGGGACCCGCTGCAAATTAATCTGGACCATTCAATGGCCGTACCATTAAATGGTACGTACCACTGAAGAATTTTCCCAATTATTCCCTGAACTCTTATAATTAGTCAATTTTTTCATATTGTTAAGTTTTTGAATTTTTCATCCTACATTCGGTTAATCTCTACCACTCTTTGCCGCTTTGAAAGAGTAAAAAAGTCAATTTAATTGATTGTTGGAGGAGGAGCGTTTCAAGTTTGGAAATGATGGAGGTCTCCTACATGGTTTGGCGTATAGGAGAGTTTTAGACAGTGAGTAAAAATTTGGATTTTAGAAAAAGAAAAAAAATATTTATAAATTGAGGAAAATGACTTTTCTACTGTTTGAAGTTGCAAACGTGACAAAAGTTAATTGAATGTTGGATGAAAAATTCAAAAACTTACAGCATGAGGAAATTGACTAATTATAAGAGTTCATGGAGAAAATTTGCTAAATTTAAAGTTTAAGGGAAAATTGATCAAATTCTACAAGTTCAGGAGGAAATGCCCACGTGGCAGTTTATTATTGGTTGTGACAACCAATGAGCATGAAGGACGTTTTTGCCCTAACATCTTAACATAGATTTAATGGAAAACTAACAGAATTTGCAAATTGGATTGACATTGCTAACATGTTAGATCATAGGGTTATGATTAACAACTTTTTCACTGTAAGAACTAATTTGAAATTAAAGACAACTTTTTCACTGTAAGAACTAATTTGAAATTAAAGTCTCACCACAGGGACCAAGAAAAAAATTTAATGAGCAAAAGAGATATGGTGTAATTGTTTGTTTCCTCAAGTATATAGAAAATATTTTTGCTCACCACCCTATTGATTACCCTTGGATGAGTTTGATTTAATTTATCTATTACACAAATCTCGAAATTTAAAGTAATCTAATGATAATTACGTACAAAGAGTCAGCATAGAATGCAAACTTTTGTAATTTTAGTATTAATTCATCGGGATCCTAATTTCTCTTAAAGTATTATCAATACTTCTTCACGGGTCAAACTTCAATGGTATATACTATTAAATGATTTAAAATTCATTTAGAGCTCACCGCAAATTAATTTGGGACCATTCATTAGCTGGACCATTGGAATAGTACGTACCACCCAAGATTTTTCCCTTCTTCACTAGTGATGCAATATTCTGGGTAATTTGTTTAAGGTTAAGAAAATATTTTCAATAATTGAGTTTATAAATATTTTCTGCTTTTATGTTTTTTTTGTTTTAAAATTGTGTTTTTAAGCAGAGGTGAATGAAGATAAATTTTAGTAAGTGAACATAATTGTACAGTACTAACAATCAAATTAAATATACCAATTGTCACATCCCGGACCGGCTCTGCCGTAGCACGATATTGTCCGCTTTAGGCCATGCCTTCACCATTTTGTTTCTGGGAACTCACGAGCAACTTCCTAGTGGGTCACCCATCATGGGATTGCTCAAGCCCAAACTCGCTTAACTTCGGAGTTCCGATGGAATCCGAAGCCAGTGAGCTCCCAAAAGGCCTCCTGGTAAATAGAGGTGGACATGTACATATAAGACACATCACCCCTTCTCCGTTGGACGATGTGGGATGTCACAATCCACCCCACTTAAGGGGAACTCGGTGTCCTTGCCGACACATCCGTACTGAACGGTAGAGTGGCTTTGATACCATTTTGTTACATCCCGGACCGACTCCGCCGTAGCACGATATTGTCCGCTTTGGGCCATGCCCTCACGGTTTTATTTCTGGGAACTCACGAGCAACTTCCTAGTGGGTCACCCATCATGGGATTACTCTAGCCCAAACTTGCTTAACTTCGGAGTTCCGATGGAATCTGAAGCCAGTGAGCTCCCAAAAGGCCTCGTGGTAAATGGACGTGGGCATGTACTTATAAGGCACATCACTCTCTTTTCGTTGGTCGATATGGGATGTCACACCAATACTATTTTTTTTTATTAAAAGGTATCGTACGATTAGAACTGCATGGACTAGAAAAAAATGTATCCCATTGTAATAACGATTTGGTAATTGTTCAATCATTTGTTGAAATTACAAGATGAAAATTGTGGCTTTGAAGCCACAAAAATTAAAATTTGCACTGCATAACAAAAACTATAATTCATAGTTTGAAGCCACAAAGCAGTAAACAGAAACAACAATGAATTTAAATTTACTAAAGAGGATCTCTTGGAGAAAACCTACTTAACCTTCCATGCTACGAATATTGTCCCGCAGAATATTGAGCATAAAAACTTACTAAATTCTTTGATTTCATAAAAACAACAATAAATTACTTATAAAGAATCATCAGTCCTGACCCATTGGTACTAGAGCTGATCCATCGCCTGAAGCACATGTGATCGCTTCTCAGGGCCAGAAACGCCATCAGAAGCGCATCAGACACGACAAGGACTTCAAATTCAAGCCTACGAACAGGGGGAGACAGAGCTCTGGTCAACATTGGGGAGATGATTGCCCTAGGCGTGATTCCCTAGCTCCCATGGCTCAAAACTTCAAAAGTAAAGCTAAGTCAGTCAAAGATTCCTCTGACCTTGACATGTGATATTGCTGTGCTGCACCATATCATTGGTATCGCGTATGCCATGCACCTAAGAAGTTTGTGGAGGAGTATCACACAAACAAGAAAGCTAGAGAGACTAATTTTGCACAGGAGATAAACTTTGCCCAAGTTGAAAATCCTGCAGATATGACATTGGAGACATCTGACTTTTAGAAGTTCGTTGCGAATTTTGGAAGACAAAGTTTAGGACATAGAGCCCTATAGTGGATGAACCACTTAGTTGTTTTGGTTAAATTTGTGAATAATTTTTATGTTTCAGGATTTTGAATTGGTGATTGTTTTCTTCGGTTTTAAGTTTGGATATTAATGAATGGATTTTCTCGAATATGTGATTGATTGAATATCAAGTTTTGTTTTTAATTCATGTGATCGATTCAATTAATTTATCATTACATATGTCTTGTGGGGAAGTTAGTTGTCTGGTTGATAGTGCTACGACGTATACCATATTGCGTGAAAGTTAGTACTTTACTAACTTCATACCTAAGATCTCACCTCTGACAACTCTCTCAGGCCCATCCAACCTGATTGAGGACCATGACACTGCCCTCCTAATGTTGTCCAATGACACTGGATTCACCATTCAAGAGGCCTTATATTCTCCTCGTTCTGGAAGAACGTTGTTGAGCTTTAAGGATATTTGAGATAACAACTATCATGCTGAAACCACTGAAGAGAATGGAGTTGATTATCTTTGCATAACTTCCTACGAATATGGTCACAAGTGTATTCTTGAGAAAGATGAAGTGCCTACCAAATGGGTTGTCGAATAGTAGAAAACCACTATATGGCTGGCCATACCTCTGTGTTTCCGAGTCTTTACCCACATTGGCATGGCTGTTTGGGACATCCAGGTCATAGTGTGATGCTCCGTATACTTAATACCTCTCACGGGCATCCCTTTACCCGAAGTAAGGACATTGTGCCAACTTGCACACGATGCCAAGCTTGCTCTTCGGGGAAATTGCATATGAAACCATCTTCTACATAGATTACTACTGACCTTCCATCTTTTCTTCAAACAATACAAGGGGATATTTGTGGACAATCCAACCACTGTGCATACCATTTTGATAATTTATGATTTTGGTTAATGCATCAACAAAATAGTCACATGTTTGCTTATTGCCAAACTTCTGGTGCATATTATTAAATTGTGCGCTTACCACCTTGATTATCCCATAAAGTCGATTCAACTGGATAATGCCGAAGATTTTACGTCGAAAACCGTTGACGACTATTGTATGTCTCAGGCTATTGAAGTTGAACAGCCAGTTCTCCATGTTCACACCCAAAATGATCTCGTGAAAGCGTTCATTAAGTGCCTTCAAATGATCGCAAGGTCCTTGGTCATGCGCACCAAGCTACTTGTTTCTACATGGGGCTATGCACTCTTACATTTAGCCATGTTATTCTGCTAGTGACCCATTTACACCCAACCCTATTCCTCGTTACAGTTGTCTACCGGGTACGAGCATGATGTCTCACACTTATGTATTTTGAGTGTGCTGTTATGTGCCAATTGCACCGCCGTAACGTACCAAAATGGGCCCACAAAAAATAATGAAATATATGTCGGTTATGATTGTCCTTCGATCATTTGCTATTTAGATCTCTTAGCATGTGATCTATTTACCTTTTAATTTGTGGATTGTCACTTTAATGAGATGGTCTTCCCACTGTTACGAGGAGATAGGGACGTCACAAATTAAGGTGGACGGTACCCACTTTGTCTCATCTTGATCCCCTAACCGCCCAGTCTGAGACTGAAGTGCGAAGAATCCTAGATTTACATAGTGTTGTTCAAAGCATGCCATACCTAACAGACGTCAAGTTAACACCTCGGAAGGACGTGTCGTCCCTATTGGGCCACCCGATACAATGACGGTTAGCCAATCACACACACACACCTACCCTGAACCGTGGAAGACCCGCGGTTCAAAGGATTCATATCCCTGGAAGAGGAAACACACATCAGAAGCTAGTCAAACTAGTTCGAATCCAATCGTTGTCTTATTTGTTCTATTGTATAAGGTTATTATAAATTACGGTAGTGTCCTGAAAGAGACATAGCCGCCTCCTGAGAATCAAGAGATTTCAGTTCATTATGCTAACTTGAATGTGGTTCGGAATAAAAAAATACATTATTGTTAACGATGCATTTGCATTTGCAGTAGCTACTAAGATTCTGATTATCAATGACATCGAACCTCATTATGTTGAAAAATGTCAACGTAGAACCGATTGGCCAAAATGGAAGGAAGCAATCCAGGTTGAACTTGAGTCTTTAGTGTAGCGTAAAGTGTTTGGACCTGTAGTTCCAACATCACCTTGTGTGAAGCCCGTTGGCTACAAGTGGGTGTTCGTAAGGATGCGTAATGAGAATAACGAAATAATGCGTTACAAAGCACACCTTATGGTGCAAGTCTTCTTTCAATTCCTTGAACTTGACTACGAGGATACTTATTCTCCCTTAATGGATGTCATAACGTTTGACTATCTTATTAGTTTGGTAGCTTTTGAAAGACTGAATATGCAGCTTATGAACGTGGTCACAATGTATCTTTATGGAGACCTAGCTAGATACAGATATTTATATGAAAGTTACTGAAGGACATCCATTGACTGGCTTAAATAGTTCTTGAACACGAAACACTTTCTCTATAAGCTTGAGACATTCGCTTTACAAATTGAAGAAATCCGGACGGATGTTGTATAACCGTCTTGGCGGGATGATCAGTCAGGGATATGAGAATAGCAAGCTGTGCCCTTGCGTGTTTATGAAGAAGTCATATTCGGATTTGTGATTGTTGCAGTCTATGTCGATAACATGAATCTTATTGAGACTTCTGAAGAGCTTGAGAAAACTGTCTCGCACTTGAAATTGGAATTTTAAATGAAAGATCTTGGGAAAACTCGATACTCTCTTGGTCGGAAGATAGAACATTGTTCGGATGGTATTCTAGTTCACCAATCGAACTACTCCCAGAAGGTGTTACACTGCTTTAAGGAGGATAAAGCGAAACCTTTGAGTACTTCCATGGCCGTCCGAATACTAGATGCAAAACGAGATCAATTTTGTCATAAAGATGACAATGAAGAGGTCTTGGAACCTGAAGTGCCATACCTAAGTGCAATCAGCGTTTTATTGTACTTGGCTCAATGCACGAAATCAGACATCTCATTCGCTATAAGTTTGTAAGATATAGCAATGTGCCTATACACAGACACTGGACAAATGTTACAGACATCATGCGTTACCTTAAAGGTACAATGAATATGGGCTTATTATATCCCTATGCATCACTGAGCGAATTTAACCCCCTGATCCTCAGAATGATGTTCACCTTGTTGGTTATGATGATGGTGATTATTTATCTGACCTGCACAGGGCACGTTCTCAAACGGAATTTGGTTGCAACATCTTCAAATCACACTGAGATTCTAGCCTTACACAAAGCAACGCGTCAAATGCTTTTGGTTGAGAGGCGTGATCGACTTCATAAGAAGTTCTTGTGCTTTTTCTTCCATTGTTGATGTTCCTACAACGATTTATGAAGACAACGCTGCATGTATCGACCAGATTAAGAAAAGATACATCAAATGTGACAATACGAAGCATATTGCTTCAAAGTTTTGCTTTTCTCATCAGCTATAAGAGCTTTAGAAGATCGAAGTCAAGCAAATCTAATCCTAAGACAATTAGGGGTGGGTTTGGTTCCACTCGGTTCAATTTTTTGCCAAAACTGAAATTACTGTTAAGTTCGGTTTATTTTTTCGATTCGGGTTGGATTTTGTTTGGTTTTTTTTCGGTTTGGATATGGTTCGTTTTTTTTTTTTAAATAAAACCTGAGAATTGGTAAAATAAAATAGAAAAGAAAACCCAGATATTCTTTGCAAACCCCAGAATTCTTTGCAAATTTGAAAAAACATCATGGCAGTGGCTTTCTTCTCAAACCCAGAGTTCCAGATAATCGATCTACCTGAATTTTGTCAGAGGGGACGAACTTGGTTATGAGGTCACCGTTGGAGATGGCTACGTCATGGACTGAGCTGGCTTAGTGATATGAAATTCTGATTGAAATGGTGCACTTAGCAGTAGCGAGATGAAGGCAGTGGTGGTTTTCTTCGTGGTGAAGATAAAGGCAGTGGTATCTGCGTCTATGGGTTTGCGGTGGCGGCGGCTTTGCATCGGAGATGAAAACTGAAATTTTGGTGGGTTTGTGAGAGAGAGAGAGAGAGGCGGAAAGTAGGGAAAAAGAATTGAGAAATATAGAGGTTGCGGAGAAAGGAATTAGGAAAAAGGGAGGCGGAAGGTAGGGGCCTAAGTTTGGGCTTTGGGCTTCTTAACTAATTCTTGGAATTGGGTTTGATAAATTAATACCCAACTTAAATAAATAAATAAAATATTAATTCATATTTATTCGATTCAGTTTGGTTTTTTTTTTTTTTAGTTCTGTTTTTTCGGTTTCGGTTCGATAAACTGTTTAGTATTTTTCGGTTTTCGATTTTTCGAGCCCACCCTTGAAGACAATCTTGTCGACCTCTTCACGAAGTCTACCTTCCAGAAGCTTGTCAAAGGAATTGGAGTGCATAAAATTTTTGGATTTGCATTGCTGGTAGTTCTCAAGGGGAGTATTGTCGATCTCAGAGGGAGTATCCTGAAGTACACTCACATTACCTTAATGTACTCCTTTTTCCTATGATCAGGAGTGTTTTTCCTACTGGGTTTTTGCTAACCTAACGAGGTTTTGACGAGGCACCTACTATGGGCTGGTTACACCCTTGTGTATGTTTTCCCATAGCTTATGTACATCCTGAAGATGTCTAGCATCGACATACCGTATTAACTCACGTTTTTCTTCTTAAACTATGGATTTGTCCCACCGAGTTTACCGTAGCCAGGTTTTGGTGAGACTATGTCTTTATATGCACCCCTACCAAGAGACTCGTGATTGCAACCACTGTGCCTGCTAAGAATTGACAACAACAACTGCCATCTCCTAATCATGAAGGCCTGATGCGACTACTTCTTAAGCTGTACACATTTAAGGGGAAGTGTTGTAAATATATGTGATTGTGTAAACTTAAAGTAGGAATCCCAATAGGATTTGAAGATCAAATCCTCATAGGCTTTGTATTACTTGTATGGCAAGAAAGCTCATCATGATTAGTATAAATAAAGGCATAAGGCCAAGGGGTGAAATACAATTCTCACAAACACCTGAGCCCTTCTCTCTCTTTGCCGTCCCTTTCTATCTCTCATCCACTCTTAAAATTTAGTTTACAACAAATTTAACTTAGAAATTAGAAAACTTCAATGAAATTATTGTTCTACATTTCCTCCTTATTGTCCGTCATTCTCAACACCATTAGAACTTTCATTCCACTCTCAAGATTTCTTATGTAACATCCCGTAAAAAGTTTGTTATAAAACAATGCCCGAGGGGATATTTTGGACACGTGCGTGATTATTTTGTTCACGGGATCGTGTAATTTTACTGTTTTGGTGGGTGCACAATACCCCCAAAACCCAAAATATATCTTTTCCCTCTCTTCTTCCCCGTCACTTTTTCCTTATTTCTCTTTTTTCTCATTTCTCTCTCTCTCTCTCTCTCTCTCTCTCTCTCTCTCTCTCTTTCTCTCACCGTATGTGCACAGTGCACGTCGACGAAAACCCGTCGAACCGAGGCGAACTAAAATCACCACCATTTTTGTCTCGACGCCCTGGACTCAACGGTGCAAATCGTTTGTCCAAACTCCCGACTGTTTGACGGGAAAAGCTCACGGAAGAACAGGACCTTTCTGACGATTTTCTCGCCATTCTAGACCGAGGTGAGGTTTCTAACTACCATCATTGGGTTGCTCTCGTTGAGTAGATGAATTTTTATATGTCATTTGCTTGATTTGGTTGAGTTTTGACGTAGATCGACGAAGCTACAGTAGCCGCGGCCTTTCGAGGCAAATACATGCCATTTCCCGAGCTTGTACAGCCAAACCAAAGGTACACCGTCATTCTACTCTTGGAATATTCCTTTAACGCCGTTAGGAATATTCTGTTAGATTTAACGGAGATGCTGAAATATTTCGTTAGATCTAACGACGTCAACTGACGCCGTCAGTTGACAAACGCGTTGACCTAGCATATGAGCCGCGCGTGGGACATTACTTTTGAATTCTGTTGACGCGAGGCGACTCGTGACGACGCGAACTACCTAGTGAGTTTAATCATTACTACAGTGATATCTCATATAGGTGAGACTTATCCAGAGGACTACCGGGGCTACCCAGGACAGGGGGGCTACGATCCGGCTACTTACAGGTGAGTGAGTGGGTCTTTGTTTTGATAAATGTATTATTACATATGGTTTTTCAATGCTTTCTTTAATTTGTTAGCATGACTCATATCATATGCGAATGTTGGAGGTAGAACATTCGTATTATATTGCCATACATGTTTCTATACTATTGCTCATCAGTAGATGTAGAACACCTCGGGTATCAGTACTCAGTCCTATGGCTAAGACTAGCCTTGACGTTTGGAGATGTCACTCCCAGTACCGCTACGCAACTTTGGATCCATTGTAGGTACTAGCTTGTTCTAGGTTGCACTAGGCAACTCAAACTTGTGTGATGCACTTTGTGCACAACGATTAGCGTTAAACTCTCGTCATTGTAGTACTCAGCGTATTACTTATATACCTAGCCTGTTCCTCGTAGCTTATCTACTTGAGCTTGTGTGTTTACATAGGGATGAGCAGTCAGTTTGATTTTCGAGGAGTACCTATTTTTTGAGCAGTCAGTTTGATGAACGGGGAGTACCCGTATTACTATTATAGTATTTTGAGGATCATATCGGGGAGTATGATGTATTTTCAAAAACTATACATGTTTTCTGGCGAGGGGATAGTATGCTCTTGAAAATAAAGGTTTTATCAAACTTTGCTTTTTGACCCACTCACCTTTTTATGTTTTGCGCCCCTCCAAGACTTAGTGGCGGATTCGATTTCTAGTGAGGCATGGGCTTGCTTCGGCTGTGGTTGGTGGTTCTGACAGTTCCTCCGGATTATGTAGGATTCGCTCCTACTTTTAGTTAAATTTCTACTTATCCATCCTCAGGAGGATGTGAATATTTATATTCCTTGCACTATTTACTATGCTCTGACTATTATGCACCTGTAATAATGGGTTTTACCCATCACCGCACCCTTACTTCTGCTTCCAACTCTAAATCTACTCACTTTTTCTCATACACATGCATAATTGGCTTTCTTCACTTAACACGTGTCGGCCAGCATTTCCCGACACCTGGCGTGTCAGGATCGGGATGTGTCATCTTAGTTACAAAAAAACCCTTGTGATTATAAGCACAAAGGACACAATGAAGAAAAATAAAGTCACAAAATCAAACTGTTGTGTAGTGTTACCAGTTCCAATCCAACAACCCTAAAAAATCAAACTACAAATTTGGCTTGCTAATCCAAAATAGAAAATAAAATGTATAATTAAAATTACACCAAAATCTGTAAAACCTTAGCTTGTTTTTTTTAAAGGAAATAAACTAAATTAAACAACAAAGTCATAAGGGCCTCTAGTACATAAAGCATCATATAACAACCCCTGTCTAGCAGGAGGGGGAGAGGTACAAATCCAAACTACATCAGAAGGGATCAAGTGACCATAATTGGCTAAAGTATCGGCGACAAAATTATCCTTCCACCACACATGACTAAAACTAATAGATTCAAAGGAAGAAGCTAAATACAATATATACTGAACAAGAGTTATAATTCTCAAAGGAATTAGACTGCCATGCAAAATGAAATCAATAAAGAGCTTCAAATCGCCCTCAACATTGATAGACCTCAAACCAATTCGTCGCGCATGAAGAAGACCCATTTTTAGCCCATAAGCCTCAACATCCAAGACATTAGCAAGACCAATAGGTTTGGCACCAGTAATACCAACAACAACATCTGCATTCCTAATAACAAAACCAGTGGCATCAGAGGAGTCAACACATAGAATTGTCAAAATTTAACTTGAAAGTCGCCTCATGAAGAAGGCGCCATTGTATGATATCAGGAGAAGCACGCTGAGAAGGGGGTGGGGAGTGGGCAGCAGAATGAAGTATTTAAGTAGGATGAGAACCTTAGCCTGTTATACCCAGTGGCGAAGCCAGGATTTCTCGAGGGGGGGGGCGAACTTAAAAGAATGCAAGGTTAAAGAAAAATGGCAACAACTAAATCTTTTTATATGGTAATGTCTTCCATAATTAAATAATATAAACAAATTACAATTGTTGCCGGCAAGGTTTCATGTCATGAAAACGTCGCATAATAGGCTCATTATCAATACAAGCAAATACATCTTTCTCAATGTAAACAAGCATGCTATCACTCAACCATTGATCTCCCATTTTGTTACGCAATGGTGTTTTCACAATCTTCATACCAGAAAAAGCTCTCTCCACCGAAGCGGTTGCAACTGGTAACACCAAAGCCAATGTAAGAAGCTTATACACTAACATATAGCTTTCAGACCTCCCTTTCTTCACTAACTCTTTTGCAAGATCACTAATTCCTCTCAATGATGAAAACTCACTATGCATCTTCATATCATGAATGTAATTGTCAAGTTGAATTGGAAGATTCATGAGGTCCATATGATCAAAATCTTGAGGATAAAGTTGGGCTAAACGAACAATTTTTGCTTTGTCAAAAGATGCAAAATTATTCACCGGACTCAAACATGCCATACAAAGAAGTAACTCGGTGTTTACCTCATTGAAGTGATCATTCAATTCTTTTAGTTGCATATCAATGACTTGAAAATAGAGGTCCACACGATAGTAATGGAAGTTTGTGATTTTTGGAGCTTTACGCCTTGATTTTCCAGGTAGGAAATGCAAATCCTCCATGAACGAAAATATCATGCTCCTCACAAAACTTTTCTACATCATGAAACAAGTCCCCAAAGTCATCATCTCTCAAGGATTGTAGTCTTTGCTTGCATACTTCCACTAACGCCATCGCATTCACAATATCTTGATCTTTCTTTTGCAATGCTTGTGATAACTCATTTGTAATTCCCAATATAAGTCTCATCAAGAAAAGGTGAAATGCAAAATCAAAAGTTTGTATGTCTTTGAATAACCTAGTTGCTTCACCGAGATTATCTTGGTTGCGATCACTTTTAATCCATTCAACCACCTCCACCACAGCTTCAAACATAACAATAATACTAACTATAGTACCATAATGTGAGTTCCACCGTGTATCACATGGACTCATGAGACTACTTTCTTGATTTAACCCTTTACCCGTTTCAAGATTACCAAGATCAATAGCTTTCTGAATTTGTTCTTGTTGTTTCTCTCTAAATGCATCATGACGCTTACATGATGATCCAATAAGATTCACCAAACTACTAGCATTGACGAAGAAATTGGCAACATCCTCATTTTCCTTTGCCACGAATACAAGAGATAGTTGGAGTTGGTGTGCAAAACAATGAATATAAAATGCTTGAGGGTATTTGTTCAAAATCTTTGTTTTAAGACCATTTAACTCGCCTTTCATATTACTAGCTCCATCATACCCTTGTCCTCGTAACTTGGACATACTCAAATTCGTTGTAGCAAACAATCTCTCAATGGCCTCTTCAAGCGAGCTACTAGTTGTAGAGGAGACATGTTGAACACCCAAAAACTTTTCAATTACTTCTCATTTTTTATTCACATAACGCAATACCACCGCCATTTGCTCTTTAGTGGAAGCATCACGTGATCCATCAACCAAGAGAGAAAAAAATGTACCTTCCTTATCTTTAGTGATTGCATTAATAGTTTCAATAGTACAAGCACGAACAAGATCCTTTTGAATATCGGAAGAAGTATACTTGAGATTCTTAGGAGCATTCTCAAACACAATCTTCCTAACTTTCTCATTATGATCGGCAAGAAATTGCATAAGCTCCATATAATTACCCCTATTGCTCGATTTCAAAGATTCATCATGCCCACGAAAAGCCAAACCCTGTCGCAACAACCATCTTGTGCAATCAAGTGCTCCACTCAGTAAAGTGTGATAATTAACGCGAGCTTCATCAGTTTGCTTGATCACAAATGTTTCAATGTGTTGTTTTTGTGTCATCAAGTCTTTAGCTTGTTGCATAGCTTTATTATGAAGACTTCCAACACCTCCCTCATGGACTCGAAAATTTTCGGGTCCTTTCCTCCAATTTGTAAACCCTTTTTCAGTGAAGACATCACTTCCACTACCACCCGCTTTATCAAAGTCACATTTAAAAAGATAATAATAACGGAAAAATGCAGTATCTTTTACTATACTATACTCCAACCACTTAAAATGATCAAACCAACCTGTGATAAAACATCGATTGTTGCTGGCTTTCCTTGGCATGATGTGAGATTTAGGTTGACAAGGTTCCTTTTGGAGGTAGTATTTACGAATTGCTTCACGATAATTGAGTGGATAATCAAGCATTCGACATCTCAGTTCAGGGTCTGCAGGAAGATTAGCTAATATTTCATCTAACTCAGTAATCTCACCTTGTTGTGCATTACTCGAAATACTAGAAGGAGGACTAGTGCTCAGAATATTTGAAGATGGAGGAGGACTACCCGGAATATTTGAAGGAAGAGGAGGACTATCCGGAATATTTGGAGAAGGATTTAAGCACTGTTTCTTATAATACATTTCCATTACGCAACTGTATAATGAAAGAAAAACAAATATATCTTAGACTCTTAGTCCTATAGTAGAAAAACAAAAAATTGTATTCAATAATCAATTAGGGTTTGAAATAAATTAAAATTTTACCTTAATTGGAATTTGTAGATAATAGTATTCAAATGAATAATCTATAATCAACAACCATATAATGTATAACCCTATATCCTACATCAATTAAACAAAAATTTGTATTCAATAATCAATTAGGGTTTGAAGTAAATTAAAATTTTACCTTAATTAGAATTTGGAGCAGATGTCCTTAGTGGCCAACAACTAACCGAACAAGAAAAGAAAAACGGGGTGGGATTTGAGAAAAGAGGAGTAAAAGGTGGGGACTGGGGTGGGTGGGTGGGTTGGGGACGGGAACAGTGCACTGTGCGTGAGAAAAAGGGGATCGGGGATTGTGTGTGTGGGGGGGGGGGGGGGGGAAAATTGAATAGAAATTGGGGCTTGGTGGTCCCCGGGTTGTTCTGCTTTTCCTTTTTTTTTTTTTTTTTCCAGAACCAAAACGACGCCGTTTTGTAAAAAAAATTTTACCAGGCCCAAAACGATGTCGTTTTAGTCTGGATTTAAAAAACAAAAAAATTCCCAGATTCGCAGGCTGCGGCGCTGCTCCTCCATTTCCGGTCTCCAGCTTCCAGGGGGTTCGGGGCTTCAGTGGCTTGGTTTTCCGGTCAGCAGAGGGGCGACCGCCCCCTCGCTCCGTAGCAGCTTCGCCACTGGTTATACCCACACAAAAAAGAAGAACATACAAACCATTTCTTAGCAATGGCTGTGACATAAATCAAAATCATGAACCCAAAGCACCATAACACCTAATTCTCTCATATCCACGCAAAATTTTAACCCTTAATCTTATAACGGTGATAAGTAGATGACGCTTTACCGCAGTGGTGGAAAGTAATAATGCATATGCACTTCGATGCGGGTTCGATCTTCACCGAACTCCCTCCTTCTTAATATTTAACAATTTAACCGACTAGAGTTATCATTTGTCAAAAAAAAAAAAAAATCTTATAATGGTGATAATGGTGAAATTGGTGAACCCTAAAAACCCAATAAGAAAATAAAAAACTCATTGGAATCCGTGATTTAGTGTGCATTGCATTGCATTGGTGGACCCTAAATACCCAAGCCGGATAGCGCACAACCCAACACTTGTTCGCATTTTAGTGTATGAAATCTAGCACCAAAATGAGCCCAAATTCAAATTCAAACACCCAAATAAGCCGATTCAAAATCAAACAACTTTAGTCTAGTAATTTTACCACAAATTTCTCAAAAAATAAAGCGAAAATTCTTCCATACTATGTAGTATGAATGTCGTGAATTGTTTTAGATGATATGGGTCACGTGGGTCCCGTGAATCCAAATCATCCAATGCTCGTAGTATTTGATACTACGTAGTATGGAAGTTGGACCCAAAATAAAGAGCCTAAAACGTAAAAATTATGGGAAAAGAAGAACATTAGGAAGAACACAATACAATATGCAGTGATTCCTCTGGCGAAATGGTTTCTGTGAGAGGGAGAGATTGCGTCATTGGATTATTAGAGGGTGAGATTGCGAAGTTTGTAAGGATGTGATGCGTCTAGTTCTTCGTCACAATGGGTCTAAGGAGTGAGAGTAAGGGTGTTAGAGCATCTCTAATTTGGGATGTATATAGAGTTGTATAGGCAGTTTTACATCTCACATGACTTGAAATTGCTCTAGTCTTAGAGATGTATAAGTTGTAAATTTTGCAACTCACCAAAAAAGGCAGGTAAAGATGCATATTTGCATATGATTTTGCATCACAAATGGTGGGCTCCACAACCAAAAAGCAAGGGAGAGAAGGGAGAAATTTATCAAAGTGCCCTGTTTTTAACATAAAAAAAAAAATTTATTTCCTTCACTTATATTATGACATGTAGAGTACCTTTTGAAAATCGGGCATTTGAAAAAATCTCTCAAGAAAAGGAAACTATTTCACGTGGAAATGTTGGAGTCCCTCTCCAACTCGCGTACTATGCGCAACTACATATTACTCACCAGAGGAAAATAGTAGCAGGCCTCTTTTAATTGAATCCAACCGTTTAAATGGGAAAATTTTAATGAAATGGGATGAAATCTCATCCAACGGTCCAAATGGGATGAAACCAATCTTATGGGAGTTTTGAAACTTTTTAATCAAATTGTGCAGGAAAAAAAAATTATGTCAACACACAGTAAATTAATTTATCAAAAAATTTACACAAAATAAAAAATTTACACAAAAGCAAATGAACATTTGTAAATGAAAATTTGCATTTCCTCATTTACATCTTATGCATTAGAGCAAAATTGACATTTACATCTCTCAAAAAATATATAGAGATGTAAAAATGATTTTGCATTCCAATATACATCTCCAAGATATGCTCTTACACGTTGATCTCTTTTGAATAATAAAAAAATTGGGAAAACAAGCTGCCGACTGTAGTGGCAGTAATTGGTATTTTTTTTGTTTACTTCATGTGCATTAGCATACCATTCAGTCTTATTGGCCTGTTAATAGTTTTTTTTTTATGACGAGAGGTATTACTATTTTATGCTATATTAAAAGAGGAAGAGAGTTTGAATGCAGAATGCAATATGTTGAAGAGGAAGACGCTATTTATGATAGTCAACAACTTGTTTGCATTTTAGTTTGATATACTCTTAATATTGTAACATTTAAATCACTAAAAAAAATAAACCATCTAAATAATAATAATAGAAAGGTCCACAAGTAAAAAAGAATTGTTATTATGATATTAAATCACTATTGATCTACATGAAAAACTTAAAAGAATATTTTTTTCATAATATTATGAAACCTTGCCTCACCTACGATTTATCTTTCCTGGAAGCTTCCCGGTTAATAATAAGAAATAAAAACAAAAAAACAAAATAATTCCTGAAGCCTCCCGTTGTTGACTCATTTATATTGACGAGAGAAGAAACGATGAATCACGACATGTGGACAGTGCTCACTGTCCCTCTGTTGCTCTCTTGCTTTTGTTTTTTCATATCATTTTGGTCATCTTTGGTGTATTTTTTAAACGAATGGTTGTCTCCTTTTCAACAAAAGACACCATACGTTAGAGGTGAGTTTTGTAAGTATCTCTTAATAAAATAAAAAAAGAGTTTTGTAACAAAGAGTTTAAAAACGAATCACATTATGTACAACGTGAAGAAACACTAACATGGAACAGATTTACTGTCATGCTGTGTTTCGTATCAAATAATACATTGTCAAGTGCAAGTTTTTCTCCATATGACAATATATTATTGAATTAAGATATTACGTGACGGTGAATCCGTTTTATGTAAGTTGCTTTCATAAACGTGTCTCAATGACAATCAAGACCTCGAGGGACGAACAAAATGGATCTAAGGATCGAGTGTGATCGGCAAACAATAAAATAACAAAGAAAATATAAAAAAAAGTAATATTTGGGATAATTTTTTTATTAGTTTCATTAACTTCAATTGATCTCTTACAAGATTTTTCTAATACAATAATAGTGGAGAAATACGATATTCAAACTTAAAATCTTTTACTTATAAATAAAGACGAATTAATACAATTAGACTGTAATGCTAAGTTATAGAAAAACTTAAAAAATATAAGCTTCTAACTACATGACAGAAACTAACATCTAGTAGCACTAAAAATTGAGAAAAATCTTGAGTGATACGTACTATTTAATTGTCCGGCCATTGAATGGTTTTACATTAATTTACAGTGGACCTCAAATGAATCTTAAAACATTTAACAGTACGTACCATTGAAGTTTGACCCCTAAGAATTGTAACTAAAAATTTTAGCATCAGAACTTTGTCAAGTAGTGACCTACTAGAGTGAAATTAAAGAGCCTTGGATTTGGACGTTTTCCTACTGGTCATATTAAAAGATAGTAATTTGATATGGAAGCAACAACCACACACAAAAATAAAGAAAACTAAATAATAAAGGACTGAACAAGGACCTAGGAAAAAAAAAAAAAACAAAAATCGGACCATGTGGTATTTTACTTCTCTCTGGCATTATTGTTTAGATTAGTCGCAAGCTAATAATGCAAAAAGGATCTTCAGTCAATATTGGATGGCGGTCAAATATATATATCATTGCGTGAAGCACGTTGGACAAATCTTTAGTGAAAATGTTCCTATATATACAATCTTATCGTTACCATATAAATCAGTGCACTAATTCCCCAAAACTTGGTAAGATAGTTACTTTTATTTTCAAAACTAGCTAGAAATACAGCTGTTCAAGAGACAGAAAATTATCATGGGTTCAGAAGGTCAGGCCAAGCTTCCTGTTGTAGATTTTACCAATGTTGAAAATTTGAAGCCTGGAACTGAGGCATGGAAGTGGACATGCAAGCAAGTCCAGCAAGCACTAGAAGATTGTGGCTGCTTTGAAGTCACTTACCATGGAGTTCCTTTGGATCTGCACAACGCCATGTTTTCTGCGATTAAAGGTCTGTTTGATCTTCCAGTTGAAACCAAATGCCAGAAGACCAGTGACAAGCCTTACCACAGCTATGTTGGCCAATATTCCTTCCTTCCTCTCTACGAATCCTTGGGAGTCGATTACGCCACAACTCGTGAAGGAGTTGAAAAATTCACAAGTATGATGTGGCCTGCAGGAAATGACGATTTTCGGTATGGTTTTACTGGTTTAATGGCTCACTAATCTAAATTTCTATAATTTTTTTTCAGGATATAATTAGTATATACTCACCTTTTTTGGTACATATATATTATGCCTAGCTAATATTGTTTTATTTCTTTGATTAGTGAAAATGCTTATACCTTCGCAAATCTGGTGGCTGAGTTGACTAAACTGGTGACAAAAATGGTGTTTGATATTTATGGGGTACAGAGGCTCTTGGAGTCTCACATGGCGTCATCAAATTACCTTCTCAGATGCTTTAAGTACAGAGAACAGGAGGAGAATGAAACCAACGTCGGACTACTCCCTCACACAGACAAGACCTTCATATCCATTCTTCACCAAAAGGAGGTGAATGGTTTGGAAGTTAAAACAAAGGATGGTCAGTGGTTTGTTGCTGAGCCTTCACCCACATCATTTATAGTCATGGCAGGCGACGCTTTCATGGTACGTATATAGCTCACTTTCTTAATTAATTTCTAGCTTGCTACTAAAAGAGAAAGGGTGCGTGATTAAATGACCATAGAACTTTTTTTTTTACTTTTTGGGTTTGATTGAATTGAGTGGACATGAAATATATAGAGTTTTAACTCATTTCCTTTTTTAATTAACTTGATCTTTGTAGGCATGGAGCAATGGCAGAGTACCGTCTTGTTATCACCAAGTCATCATGAAACAGAACAAAACCAGATTATCCCTGGGACTCTTCTCATTCCTTAATGGAACTGTACAAGTACCCGAAGAGCTAATCGACGACGAACACCCCTTATCCTACAAGCCATTTGATCATGTCAGTTACCTTCATTTCGTTGAAACACCAGAGGCAATGCAATCCGAGTGCGCTATCAAAACCTACTGTGGAGTTTGAGATCTCTTTTGGTTTAGGGGGGACAATGGCTATCTTACTTTATACTGCATAATAACTCCCATAATTTGCTGGCTAGAATATTCTTAAATACCTAAGTGTAGGTTTCTTATTGTTTTCTTAGGCATGTAATATGACTCTTTTGAGGGTTGTTGATCTTAGTTCTTCTTGGCTTGCACTGAATTAATAAAGTTTAAGGTTTACTTTCTTTATAAAGTTTTTTTCAGTGTGAAATTGCGACTGCCTTTCATCATGCTTGAGTTGTTACATCCCGTCCCTAATTATATTGTATTTTATTCCCCGACGGTGTGAAATGACGAAAATGCCCCTAGAGGCTTATTGAGTCCTACGTGGACAATTATTTTCTATTCACTCATTTTAGTACTTTTGACGTATTTTTCACCTCGTACACTTCGATACGAACCCGTAGACGCGAACGGCACCTGATTTGGACTTGTAACGGACAAATTACGAACAGGGGCAAAATAGTAAATTGCCACAAGCAGTATTTCAAAACTGTGGGCTTTGCCCATGGTTTCTGCAAGGCCAGTTGGCCTGCATTTCCATTCTGAAAAGCTCTGTTTTTACTTGCATGCATGTCGGCATGCAGAGATGCATTTTCTGCAATTAGGAAACTTTTGAATCTTTGTGGTACTTTAAAACCATGCACTCAGTGTGCATTATTTCACACTCTAACTGAACCTACCACACTCTGCTATCCTCCCCGAGTCACTCACACACATACACACAGTAACTTGTGCAGCCTTCCTCCTGCAAACACAAACCCAGAAATCACTCAAGGCACCCAGCCTTTGAACCTGCCATCTTTGAGCTCACTACAGCCAGCCTCGTGCTGGTGAGTTTCATCACTGTCAAACCCAAACAGACTCAATACCGTAGAACCTGAGACCCTGTCTAACTAGAAACTGCAGAAAATCCAAAACTCAAAACCTCTCAAGACACCTGAGGCCAAATTTATCCAGTCTCGGCTCACGTTCGTGGAGCCTCGAACCTGGGTTCATCATCTTCATCATTGACAGATTCTGCACTGCCCCGAACCCAGAAGCTTCAAGCTTCTGGAACCCAGAATCTGAGATTTTCCGACGGGGCTTCTCTCGGCCAGCCACGACCGTTCTGGCCACGTTTTGACCCAAATCCAGCACCATCGACCTTCTGGGAGCCCTGGGAATCGAACCCAGGCCCTGCATGTGACAGAAACCTCGATTTCGTCGAAGTTCAAAATTTGGCCGATCCGTTCGAGCCCAATTCAGGCCATCTCCGGCCACTTTTTGGGCCACCTCTAGGTAAATTCGAACTCCCTTCATCTCCAGCTTCAATTTGGTATAAGATTTCTAAAAATTGGTTGAGATCTGAGTAACCTGCAAATTTTCCAGTTTTCCGGCGAAGATTTCCAGAATCCGGCGCCGGCGAGCGGCGGACGACGGCGGCGCTCGGCGGTCGGAGTTGCAGCGGTGTGACGTCACTGAACCCGGTCCGAACCGGTTCGTGACGTCAGCAAGCCCCGGTCCAACCCGGTCCAACTCGGTCCAAACCGGGGAATATACCAGAGGTATATTCTGTTATTCCTTGACGCCGTCAGGGAATATTCTCTAACGGTAACGGAATATTCCGTAACGCCGTTAGAGAATATTTCGTTAACAGAATCAAATTTTCTGTTAAAGTTAACGGCACACCGTTAACTTTAACAGCGCATGAACAGTGAGGCGCGTGAGTGCGCGTGCAAGCGCGTGTGGGCGCGTGACGGCGCGTGACGGCGCGTGACGGCGCGTGACGCCTTGTGGCGGCGCGTGAACCCAATTTTCAACTGTTTCAAGCCCCGAATCGAGCAAACAAAGGCGATTTCAAGTCTTTTTCATTACTTTTAATTGGAATAGGCTTGTAAAATGATTAGTTTAGTAAACTCTCATATAGGTAAGACTATCCGGAGGAGCAGCGAGCTCAGGCACGCTACGGGGGCTACGATCTGACCACGTATCAGTGAGTGGGCCTACTTCTTAACCTTTATTATATTATTATTTTGATGTTTTAAATGTGTTTTATGAACTATGTGTGTGGCATGCCTATTTTATGAAATTATTATATTTTGTGATAACATTTAGTTATTGAATATTGGCTATGTTTTGGTTTATGTTGAAACTATTGGCATGCATACACATGATTTTAACTGTATTACTTATCACGCATAATGCACGGTGTTAGCACTGTCCGGGCCAGGACCAGCTTCACGTGTATGTTCACACGCACCGACACGCTCACTTTGGATCCATCGTAGGTGCCAGCCTGTTCTAGGTCGCCTTGGTGACTAGACTTGTTGTGATGCACATTTTGTGCCAGCTTCACGTGCATGTAGTGCTAGAGCGTATTATTTTAACACCCAGCCTGTCATGTAGCTACTTTCTGCATGACTTGTGTGCATGTCCTATGCGATAAGTAATGATTGATTTTCACTGTGATAAATGTTTTATACCCGTATCCTTGTGGGCGTTGGCCCGTTTACTTGTGCTAGATACCTACTGTAGTATTAAATATTTTGTTAAATCTACGGGTTTTACAGTGAGGGGTTATACTCAAAGTTTTGGAAACGTTTTATTGAAATCGATATTGGCCCACTCACCCTTGTTTTTCGCCCCTCCAGGACTTAGACATTAGTTGGCGACGATTCGGTGGTGGCAGCTGCTGGTAGCTTTAATTCTATTTCTTTAGTGTATGTTTGATTACATTCCCCTGTTTGTTAATTATCCATCCTACGGATGGGAATAATTATTCTACTGCACCTAGCTCTGACACTAAGTAATAATGGGTTCTACCCACATTACACTTCCGTAATTTTCCTTTAAACTCTGATTTAATTTACTTATCATTTCTAATTCCTTATTTAATTCTCTTATGACTTCGTCACTCCTACGGAGTGGTCGGTCAGCACGCCTCGAAATCCGGTGTCCACGTGGGCATCCGGGTCGGGGTGTGTCATGAGTACTGGTTTTGGACTTGAATTTTTACAATAATAATCTTTGGAGGAAGCCCTAAAAAGTAAAAATTACACGGTTTAAAGCGTTAAATACAATGTGATGTAGACACTACACAAATGTCCTTTAAATATACTTAATTGAGGAATCCCTCAATTGAAGCTGAACTCTCAACAATATATGCGTGTAAACCTTTGATATTTCAAAGGCTAAGAAACTAAAGTAATGAGACATCAACATATAAGAGAAAAAAAATGTAAGCAGCATGTTTATTCAAGAGGAAACAAAAGGAGCAAATATGTTCACTTCTCACAACTGAACAAGAAAATAGGGAAACAAAACAGAATGACATTGTAGACTAAAGAAAACAGATATAAAAAATCTTCGTTCTATTTGCAAGTTGCAACACGTTTACGCATCATATTCACGGTATAGTATATGATTAACAATGTGAAAAAAAAAATTAATGCATATAGTTTATTCAAAAATAAAATAAAATGATCAATAATGTGAATAAACAATAGTAAAGGTAGGTCCACACTCTCTCTCTCTCTCTCTATCCCTCCCATCATCATCTTTTTGTATTTTGAATTTTGATTTTTTGTGAATGGAACTCTCTCGTCTCTACCTCCACTACTGAAACCAAACAAGAAGAAGCAACTACCTTTCATATGTGTCATACTGTCATGCACCAACCTTCACCCGTCTCCACCTTTCATATATTAGGCCCAACCTTCACCCGCTCTCATCACACACTTTGAGTGCCTAGACAAAATTTTCTAAGATACCATTAAGGTTTGAGTGGACGTAGATAGATAGAAATATTATCTTAATTAAGTTTCAAGTAATATATCATCTTTCGCCTTTTTACTTAACTAAGGTTCCGTTTTGTATTGTTTTTTTTTACTAAAAATTATTTTACTTTAAAGTTAAGCAGATAAAAAATGTTTGGTAAAAATAAAATATACTGCTTATTTTAAAAGTTATGTCATATGTTGCATCAACTTTTAAAAGCAGGATGGATGTTGCTTTTAAATGCTACTTTTATAGAGTGCACTTAGATAGAAGTAGTGTTTAAATAAAAAAGCTCTTAATTTTATTCCGGAACAAAATTATAGTTCATTTGAGAGTGGGTGTAAATTGGGTATGAGGGTGACAATATGTCATCTTTTTTTTTCAAGCCATATGTTTTTTTTTATTACAAACGATATTCTACACTAATATATACTAAGAGGAGAGAGAATAGTTGAAACTCATAACGCAATGGGTTCAAGAGGAATGTCCTAACCAACAAGACAATGAACCACTTGCACCAATACATTTATGTTAGAAGTTAACAAAATTTTATCGAAGTAAATGCTCCTCATAAAGATTGGAAAACAAAAACTAAAACAAAGTATAAAAAGAGGAATGCTTAGCTCCAAATCCAAGCGATCTTTTCATAGGCATTTGCCTCCGATCCAATCGGGGGATCAAATTGATTATAGAAACATGAGTTAGAAAGTTAAGCAGAAATAAACATAAACAGAAGAGATCGTTTCTCCCAAGATTGGTTGATTAGTCATCCTAACGTGAAGGGGGCTCAATAGATCAACCATATTGAGTTTTCACTATCATTTTTATGTAATAGCATAACAGAGGATTGAGCAAAAACGAGTGGATGGTTAGAAACACAAACATATGTAAATGATTAGTAATGAAGATTATGTAAATTCTCCAAAATGTCTTTTCTTGTAGCCGGTATATTCATACATTTTTCCTCGATTCATTCTTTCATGAATTGCTGAAATTGAAATTGAGATACTGATGCAAGTTTTTCCCTTTTAAATCAGACAAATTCATATATGAAAGAGGTTGACAATAAGTTCTTTCTAAAATTAACTATCCATCTTTGATAGAAATGTTCCAGAAATGTCTCCGATTGAGAAAATAGCTCTACTAATGAATGGTTTGGATCGAATTGGAAAATGTAAAGATTTGTAAAAGTTATCTCTTTCGTCATAAAACCGTTATGACTAGAGACCGTGGTAGTATCATAATTAAGTTCAAATTTGATGATGCTGACAACTGTTTCTTCATAAAACCGGCAACTGGATCTTCATAACCAAAAATTTATGACTTAATATGAAGCACCGGCAACTGTTTCTTTATTAAAACTCCCTTTTTTTAATTGTTTTTTAAGACTTCATATGGAGCACTAGTGTTTTTATGAGACAAAAATTCATAAAAACAAAAAAACACGTGTCAGCACAATGAGAAGCCACATATCCATTTGAGGAGGATCCAAAACTTTCAACAACCAAACTTCTTTAGTGACCTAATAACATCGTTTTTGTATAATGCGTCCAAATGTGATGCGTATCACTGCATTTGTAGTTGTGATTTCTGAAAATTAAAAGATGTGTTGGTGCCAAAACTTGGACAGAACTTGGGCACATGGAGTTCAACATGTATTTGTTTCGAGTGTTGCTTTCGGCCTCAACACCACGAGATGACTCGAGAGAAAGAGAGAATAGGTGTGCCACTGTTGGAGGCTATCAACAGACAGTGTTTGTTTTGAGTGAATGTAAGGTTGAGCGAATAAATGACTTCTTAACCAAACGATTGTACGCCAAATGGGACGATGGTCCGGTTACATTTTTTTTCAGATTCCTGAATGAATGAGGACGTAAAATTCAATGCGACTTTGTGTGTTTTTGCCTAAAGCATAAATGAAAGAGAAGTATAAACTAAAGCGGGAAACATAATGTAATCATTTCATAACATAATGTAATCATTTCATGATGAAGTCAAGATCACAAACGTTTATAAAGTAAAATCTAGGCCGATGGGCCGAGCTACATAGCTTGAAATACAAATGACTGGAAATATAAAGAAAGCAATAAAAACTCTAGTAAGATTCAGGCCATGAAGGACAAGATAATGCTAGAGGAGTCCACCGAGATCACTAGTATCAGATTGGACTTAGTACAAAATATATGCCTCAAAGAGGGAATCAAGGTGGTTGGAATTGCATGTCAACCAAATCATACCACGGGGTGGCAAAGTAATAACAATTTTAGATCTCAGGGATCGTAGGCAGTGTTTGCTTCGATGGAAGGTTTTGAGATTGTAGTTGAAGAGCTAATTGTTTGCTGAAAAGCAATTGGGTTTGTGCTGAAAAGCAGTTAGGTTGATTGAAGAATCACTCAAGGTTTTGTATAATCGTATAAATTGAATTTGATGAAGGTCCTAAGCTTGAAGACCTTTGGCCCTATTTATAAGCAGTGGAGAAGGAGCAACCTCGATCATATCACTGAGTTGGAGCTAGGGTAGATCGGTCTTTTGGCGCTGACAGTTCTTGGCCGGTGACCTTCAACTGTGTCTTGAGTCTCTTCACACGATCCTGGTGGTGAAGTCAGCGTGTCGGGTGACGCGTGTGTGTGTATTTAAGGGGGCGAGATACTCATGGGCTCTGGTCGTCTGCTTGAAAAATGCGTCATTGAGAGAACCGTGTTCGAGCCCTCGGACAGGCTAGAGAGGAATGAAGTGGTCATCCGAGCCCTAGTTTGGGTTTCAGAGTTGGTGGGCTGAAGTCGTGCGACTTTTGTGTAAATAAAAATGGATAAGTCTTGTAGTAGGAGAACAACTTACATGGAATAGGTTCACCGCTGCGTGGCATCTCGATCCAATCATACATTGCCAATGGTGAAAAACTTGCACATGACAATGCATTATTGGACAAAAAATGCCACGTGGCGGTGAACCCGTTTCATGTAAGTCATTCTCCTGTAGCATATCTTATTTTTATTTATATTAAGTTGCACGTCATATTGAGAGTATGAATTAATCTGACATCAAATCGGAAAAGTAAAGCCTCTCATAAAAGTCACAATGGCTCATCTCCTTATTACAAATTAAATTTTAAATTGAATGTGTTAATTATAGGGCAAATCTGAAAAGTAACTTCATTTGATAAGCTAATTGTACCTCATTGCTTCGTGGATCACAAGACCAATCTCCTGGTGCTTGATTCTAGTATATGAAAGTATTGAGAAACTTATGTATCATCCACAACAGTCACATAATCATACATCTCCTTTATATTCAATTACAATCGAAGTCATGAGACATAAGCATATTCTTAAGAAACGTACACAACTTTTTTATTCGCAAGGAAAGGGAAGAAAGAAAAAGGTTATATAGAAAACAAAAGAAACAGAATATGATAAACAATAAGATAGAATGATCAAATTCCGCAAAATGACTCTGCTGAGCACTCAGTCCCATGATTCACTTGTTGTGCTTTGATATACGCGACTTGATCTATTGACTTGTACAATAAAGGGTGTTCTTCATCCACAAGCTCCTTGGGTACGTTTGTCACCCCTTTCTTTAGAGAGAAGAATCCAAACGAGTATCTTACATCGTCATTTTCCTTTACATTGACTCTATGTCTACAAGCTCGTATTCTGCCGTTACTCCAAACCTAGAACAACCAAAACAAATTAGAGGATGCACAATTTCACTTAGATAGTGCATTATGCAAATAAAATATATGAATTGTTATGAACCCTTCAATAAAAGAGAAGTGTTGTGCGAGCTATGTACAGCTTCCTAAAACATGGATCATTGAAAGTAAATCAAATATCTAATTAGATATTTGGATTGTTATTTTAATTAAAAATAAATAACTAAAAGGAGTGGTTGTATGAGTACCAATGCATAGCTCCTTAATGAATTGATAATTGAGAGTAGATCTGATAATGCCATAAATTTTTGTGTTGAGTTTGAGAGTAGCTAAATTAGGTTTTATTTAATTATCATCCTAGAAAAATAAAAGGAAAAATAATAAAACGACATTGTTTCCCCTGTCAGCAAATATGTGGGATGAACTTTCTTACTTACATGTGTATGCGGAGTATTACTCATTGTAATTAATCATCAAATTAATCATTAATAAAACGAACTCGTTGTCACAGGATTTGGATCCTCAGCGGATGATAGCCAACGAAGCCAGCGGATCAAGAGATCCGGGCCATTGAAAATCAATCACGCGGCTCAAATTAAAGGTGCTGGAGTTTGCCTTATTTTGCGTAAAAATGGTAGACAACAAGATTAATTTTCAATGGCCCGAATCTCTTGATCCGCTGACTCCGTTGACTAACATCCGCTGAGGATCCAAATCCGTTGTCACATGCACGTGGAATAGTATTTTGTATTCACTATAACAGACTGATTTTGTTCACCAAGAAAAATATTTACTATAACAGATTGATTTTGTTCACCAAGAAAAATTAATAGATACTGTTTATTTATTAAAAAGTTGGGGCGTACCTTAAATATATCACTAGCTACGAATAGGAAGGATGAAGGTAGATGAGGATCAAACATTATCCACTCATCACCCTCTATGTTTATTTCCAAACCGTTGACATGATTTTGATGGAGAATGGTGCAAAAGTTCTTGTCTGTATGACTCACTAGACCCACGTCACTTCCAGCTTTCTTAGGTTCTTTGTACTTAGCAAATTGGAGAAAGTGAGAAGTCGATTCAATGTGATCGTCATGGTACTTCTCTACACCATAATTTTCAAATACCATTCTTGTCACAACATAATCTAGTTCTCGCATCACCTGTGCATAAGAATCAGCGCTCTCACTGGCCAAGAAATAACAAAATATTATTAGTTTAAAAATGAGGATTAAGCATATGATGATAAGATTATGAGTACTATATTAACAATGTAAAAAAACATAATAAAGATGCATACCGGAAGTTGTTGTTTCCTTCTGGCCAAAAAATACTCGTGAACTTCTGAGTTTCTTCCGTGCTGTTAGGATTATGAATCCCCAAACTCTCATGGACAGGATTATATGTGAAATGACCACAAAAAGGATTTTCTTCGTATCGATTTTTGGCTTTGAGTTCGGTAGGGAATTCAAACAAGTCCTTCAATGTATCAAAGATGGTGTTGTGAAGCTCTGAAGAAACTTTGTCGGGCATTATTGCCATGAAACCGCCAAGCCCTTCTAGAGCCTCACAAACCTCTTTACGGACCGAGAGCCAAGAACTTGTTCCTGGCTTCATGCATCCCTCTATGGAGAAATCTATCACTGGAAGTTTGGTGTTTGTTGGGGTACTCAGGCAATCCAAAGAACCCATCTTTTTCTTTTTACTGGATAGAAGGTTTAGAGGGCTCAAGGATCGATGAACTGAGAGATGTAAACTTCATACTCCCAAAGCTTGGGATTTATAGATGTTTTTGTATGGTCTGTTATTTCTTTGGTCGCGTGTGGTAACTGCTAAGGGCAATACATAATAACCGAGTGAGGTTCAAGAGTAATAATTTTATTTACTAAGTCAAAGATGTGGAGTGTGATAATAAGGTCCAAAAACGATTTCGCACACCTTGTGCAGTACGTTTCTCCTCAATTTGACCAGAAGAACGAGTCTAAAATGGACCACTCAATGAGATCTGTACAGTCCAAATTAATTAGTCCAAGAGAATCCCATCACCAAGCAACCAAATCACAGCATGGGATCTGTGCATTTTGTCGCTCGCTTGCCTACAAAGCATCGATAAATTACAATGCGGGTATATTTTCTTTAAATAATATTGCATTATTAAATTAGTATGTCATTTCACGATAAATTCGTTTTTTATAATCTCGAGAAAGCTGGACAAGTAACATATTCTTTATTTGCCTCGCTTTATGCATGAATAGTTTCTTTATTTGCATGAATATTTTAAGATGCCAGGTAGGGCAAGTAAGTTTGGTCCTATTTTTTTTATTTTTTTATTCAGATTTTTTAGCATTAGTCTTTGAAAAAGATTGAAACTAAAAAAAAAAAAATCTGGTGTTAAATTATATATTGATTTTAATATTTTAAAGTGTACTTTTATTAAAATTTTATTTTTGTTCTTTAATGTCTCCACGTTAAATTTTTGAATTTATTAATATGCACATTTTAGTTCTTTCAATTATAAATAAACCTAAATGTGAAAACATTAACAAAAAAAATTTGTGACACATAAGAAAAAAATGTAAATACATAAGTAGACAGAAAATGACTGTACCGAAATACATTAATTGACTTGTTTGAACCGAAATTAATTGAATTGTTTGTACTGAAATGTCTGTACTTAAATGTTTGTACCAAAATATATTATAATGAGTTAGTGTACTTAAATGTTTGTACCGAACTATATTATAATAAATTTGTGTACCTAAATGTGTGTACCAAAATATATTTATAATGAGTTAGTGTACCTAAATATCTATACCGAAATATATTAAAATGAATTAGTGTAGAAATTTGCTTCTCTTGTTGTACAATGTTAACTCTTCTATAATTTTTTTCCTTGTGTAAGTTATTTACAAGTTACAACCATAAATTATTGATACAAAATGTCAACAAACAAATAAAAATTTATTTGAATTTCAAATGAGTATTAATATCCTACAATATCTTTTTAATGGATGCAAGGGTAGATTTAGAAAAAAAAAATCATGAAATTACCAAAAGAAAATAAAAATAATTGACTTGAAATATAAATGCGGGCTTTTAAATAGAACCAAGGGACTATACACATTTTTAATCTTGTACCAGGCTTTAATCTAAACTTCATCCTTTTTTAAGAATTAAAATCAAGTTTTTTATTTTTTATTTTGTTTATCCCCTAAAAATAGGTATTTCCTTTCTATCCCTATTTTGAATTTTTTTTTTATAGTTTACTCATGTTATCGTCAAGCAAGGATCCAGGATTTAAATTTGAAATGGGCTAAACTTTTGATGCCAAATTTCATTAGCAGAAAGATTTTTTAAGGGCTAACGATATTGCTTTACTCGTCAGACCACTTCCCTACTTATTTAAGTCTTCTTAGTATTATGATTTAGTGATATTCATCTTCAATTATAACTGTGATATATTAAATTTAAATTTCATAGATGACGAGTTCCAAATTAATTTATTCGCCCCCACTTCTTAGTATAAATATGTCGTCGTAAAATAAAAAGTCTCCTCTTTACTTTCTCTATCATTGTTTACGTCTTTCTAATTCATTTGTATGGTAGTATTCGTACTATATAGAATCAGTTCCACTCGTGGGTCACCTACTCTGAATGGTAGTATTTGTACTCGTCGAAAATTTCCACTCATAGATGTAGCTACTCTGCATTTTTGAAAAAACAAAAATTTGTGGGCAGATATTGTATATTTTTAAAATTCTTTTAAATTTTAAATTTTCTTGCTGATGCAATCGGCAATCCCGACTTTTCAACACATTGTCGGTGGTCTCTATATTTGTAACTATATTATTCCGGTTTTTTTTTTTTGGGCTTAAAAACAGGGCTAACAATCCAGATAAAACTAATCAATAATAAATTTAAATCAGGACATCTGAAGTTGATTTTCACGAATAAAATTAACAGAACAAAAAAAAGGTCTATTAAAGTAGAAATTACCTAAATTTAAATTAAAACTATAGTTCACTAAACCATCGGCCACAAATTTTTTTTCTGTGGACATGCCGAAGTTCGCATTGCCAATATTTTAAAAACAATTCTCGACAGGCCAAAACAAGGAGAATCAAATGGTGATTATTACCAGCAGCTAAAAGAGGTTTGCTACTGTCATGTATTTGTGTATTTAAAACCAAACGAAAAAGAAAAAAAAACAATAATAAGAAATAGAAATTTTAACCGCCCAAATACAAAGAAGTTATTTCGGGCAGGGGATACCGAAGAGTCTAAAAAGGTGTATGCAGAATCTTAAACAGATTAGCAACAATTAGGGACTTAAATAAGTTTTCTTACTTGAGGCTCTGTTACTTTAGTGACAACAATTAGGGTTCGTTTGTTGTTGTCCAATACTGTCTTGACTTGGATAGTACACCATATTCAATGAATGTAGAATAAATATATGAATGTCAGTTTGTATACTTCGTGGAAAGTAGAAAATTAAGAAGTCGTAAAAAAATTTGTCTCTCAAATCCTAATCTTATTATTTTTGTGGGAATTAAGAATGATATGTTTTCTTCATGATGAACACGGACTTAAAATTCCGTTATACATGCAAAATGTGATGGGTCGATTTGGACGGTATGAGATTGGTACCAAGGTGAAAATGCCAAATCAAAAGTGTTCATCATCAGCAGACTTATTTAGACCAAACATATGATCATCATGATAGATTCTTTAAAATGTCCAAATCGAACAGATAACAATCAACCTATACCGTCGACCAATTAGAATAATGAATGAAGATCACAATACACACTCACCACTATTTTCAGCGACTACCTAGCTAAGCTCCACAGGATCCGTCGATCAAGAAATTCCAAATATAGTAACCAATGATTTAAAGACGACTTCAAATCTTCTACACCTCTCTGTGGCTCTCTAATTTTGTGACACATGTCCACTCATTTAATACAATTTAACAGTGTTAACTTATCTCCTAATTTAAAAAAAAAAAAAATCAAGCGTCTCTTCCTGTTCTTTAGCACAGAGAGCCAAGAACTTGTTCCTTGCTTCATGCAGCCCTCTATGGAGAAATCTATCACTGGAAGTTTATTCGTTGTTGGGGGGGTACTCCGGCAACCCAATGAACCCATCTTTTTCTTTCCACGTGTAGGAATCTAAGGATGATGAATGAGAGATGTAAGTGCATATACCCAAAAAGGTTATATTTATAGATTTATTATATGGAGTGTTTTGTTTGTTTGGTAACAGGCAAAAAGGACACAAATTAAACAATAATACAGAGACGTTTTTTTGGGTCCAACTTCAGTGGTACGTATCATTGAATGGTACGTACTGTTAAATGGTTAAGATTTATTTGGAGCCCACAGCAAATTAATCTGAACCATTCAATAGTCGTACCATTGAATAGTACGTACCACTCAAGATTTTTCTAGGTTTTTTTGGCTTCTGAAAAATATGAACTATCGTGACTTGGTTGATTTAAAAATAAATAAACAAATAATACATAGAGGTCCATGAATAAAACGAAATGATGTTATACTATAAAATTAAAAGTTTGATTCACGTGAAAAACTTCGACACAAATTATGGATTATGATGAATATTATAAAATTAGCCTCGTCTTGTGAACAATTATATTTTATTTATTAATTAAAAGAGCTGTAGTGATACTAATCCAAAACGAATCGCACACCATGTGCACGGTGTCCACCTTTTCGGCCAAAATTTTGAGTCCAAAATGAACTACTGCATGAGATCATCTGTTGAGTCCAAATATTTTGTCCAACTGAATCCCAACCAAAATCACACCATCTGTACAGTGCATTTTGTTGCTATTTTCTTTCATAATCTGGCTCCTTTGGAATTATGATGCATCGGATACGTACGTTTTTCTATATATATTAGTCCGGTTCTCTTAGATTTCAATAATCAAGAAAATAATAGTCACTTACCGTTAGATCTTAATTCAACAATACATAAAAAAGTACAACAAAAAAGTAAAATGAGCATCAACCGTTGAATTAAGATCTGAGTGACCACTGTGTTTTTTAGTCACTGAAATATAGGAGAACTGGACTCATATATATATATATTTATATATATATAGGGTTGTGATATCTACACACAATTTTTTACTTCTTCCACGGGTTAATTACACTAACACTCCCTCAGATTTTAATTCACTTTAACCTTATTAATTACTTGAAACTAATAAAGAAAAGTTTTATACTTATATATAAGAAATTATAAAATATTAAACACAATAAGAAAGGACAAGAAGAAGACTACCACATATTTTCTTTTTCTTGTTATATTTTTTCCAACTCCTCTTCTGCGACTCCTCCCCAGCTACATTGTATTCTATACCTCTTAACACCCAGCGTTGAGACAACGTCATTCTCCACCTCCATGCCCATGCCCCTCGCCATAGCAAGTACTTTGTCACCCTCTTATTCAACCGATGGCAACACCTCACTCCCAAGACGACACCGATGACAACATCAACTTGTCGGTTTTGATATTGTAATTTTGATTCTACTTTTGATTCTTCGGGGCCGTCCCAAGACGATAAAGCTCTGAGTTGTCGCCCTAATTTTTCATTTGAGTGGATACAAAGCCAAATATCTTCTTTTCAATCGTTCATAGGCATAAATTATATATCATCATTGTCGTTCGTGCAAATTGAATCTCGAATTCGATTTACTAAAACCTACCCAGGAACCATGAGGCAACAAATCCATCTTCTGGTTGGACACGACGACGCTGGCAGAAACCAAATTAACTGGCTTGGTGAGATCAACGACTCTATCGTCTCTCCTGCTAACGTTTTGATTTTCAATTTTATTTAGTATTTAATGTTTTAATTTGATATTCTTTTCCTATTTTTTTTGTAAATATTTTCTTATTCAACAAAAAATGAGCTTTTCTTTAATTATAAGGATAAATTAGTAAATTTATAAGCATATTTTTTACTCAAGGGTTATCTGAAAGGGCATTAAAACCTTAGGGGCTGTCAGCGTAGTGTTTCAAACGTGAGGGGGATTTTGTGAAAACTCGATAAACTTCATAGGTTTTAGTGTAATTAACCCCTTATTGCACACCCCTTATTAATTTCTGGCTTTAGATATTTTTCAATTCATTCGATACAACATCTAAAATTGAAAAGATAACAGATACAGCCAATCCATTGAATTTTGAATCAGCATTTTTTTATAAAAAAAAAAAAATTGAACTTTGAAAAAAATATACGAGCTGCTCTTGGTGGCTTTTAAAATTCGGCGGTATTGCTTTAGTTACCGATCACTTTCCTTCTTACGTCTTTGCACGCATCATGCATGGTGTAATAGTATTCGTACTATATATATAAATAGATATATAGCATCACTTGGACTTGTGTCACTTTTCTTTAGTCGTACATTGAGTATTGTATTCAAAGTTGGAAGTATGAGACTTATATTTGGCACTAAAATAGAATATGGCTTATCAAATGTGTTCATTAGTTGCAAACTTACTTAGACCAGCATAAATAATTCCACGCAGATGACTAGACATTTGACCATATATGGTTCATGAGTCATTAAAGTATCTAAATCGAATACAAATCAATCAAGAAACCATTAAAAATAATTAAAAATATTGACAAAAAAATCAAGATTCACAATACACACTCAATGTTTTAAGTGACAACCTGCTAGGCCTCAAAAGAATCAGGTTTTCTTTGTTGCGAACGTGTGCTGTGCGCATCAAGTGTGCATGCTCCAAAACAATCAAATCTCAGCCTTTCAGTTTTATAGCTTAAAAACAAGCGGATGTGATGAGTTTCATATGTAAAGTGCGCAATCCATGCGCATGAGAGAAAATTTTCCAAAATGAAAGAGCATCTCCAAGAGAGTTGCTAATTTCACTTTTTAACTAAATATGTAAAGCTACATAGAATTTCCTTGCTCCAAGAGAGTTGCTAAACTCATTCTTCAAATATAAGACTTGTACTCCACTATCTAAATTTAGAGAGTTGCTAACCAAGTCTTCAAACATTTTTTAAATTATGATAATGTATATTTCTCACCATCTCCATTAATTAATACAATAACAAAAAATAGGTTAAGCTGGATGGGCGAGTGGCGAAGCATGCAAACGGACCCCCAGCATTTTTTTTAAAAAGCCATAGTAAATAGATACTAAATGTTTACTACAAAAAATAATACTGATCACTAGGTCCCACCAATGTAAGCAATGGGCATTTTATTTTGAGAGTTTAGTCTTAGAAAACAAAATTTTAATAAAAAAAAAATCTAATAATTAGAAGGGAAAAATCTTGAGTGGTACGTACCATTCAATGGTACGACTATTGAATGGTTCAGATTAATTTGCAGTGGGCCCTAAATGAATCTTAGCCATTTAACAGTACGTACCATTCAATGGTACGTACCACTGAAGTTGGACCCAATTAGAAGGACAAAAAAAATAAACCCAGCCCAACCCAAAATGTGCAAGCCCACAACTAGCCCACGTGCTAGCCATGAAAAAGTCAAAAACTAGACAAAATAACCTCCAGCAGAACTCAAACTTGATGCAGGGGACTGGCTATAGTGCTCGCAAGCATTGGATGTTTACACCGATCTCACCCTCCTTCCCCCCCTCTCTCCTCCCTCCTCCCTCCTTTTAATGGTGAGATCGGTATGAGCATTCAATGCTTGCGAGCACTGTAGCCTACTCCCACGTGCAGTATGATATCTATGAGATCAATTTATGGGGATAGCAACAAGCGCCTTTACCGCTTGGTCTACACGCCCAGATGCAGTAGGATACGAGCAATTTATTTTTATATAATATTAGCTTGAACTTAATAAAACAAGCCCTCTTCTCTTGGAGATATTTATTTAAGTACCCAATTTTTAAATTGATACTCTATATTTCAATTTCATAATACAAGTGAAATAAATAATATATTTTTCTGTATTTTTCTACTTGTATTGTAACATGTGGAGTACCCGGTTAAAAACTAGACACTTTGAAAAATTTATCATTCTCTTGATAATAATATAGTTACAATTATAGTTCACGTGTGATTGTATAAATCGTAGATTATTGTGGAGACATAAATAACTACATCTAATAAGAGAATGCCACGTGGACTATATGCTCAATATGACGGTCTTACTCTTGACGTCGTGAGTTGACCACAAAATTGCCCTAAGAGAATGTCACGTAGCCTGCCATAAGGTAATTGGGATTTTATGCCACTAACGGACCATAGGCCATTCAGGTTGTCCATGGTGCGGGTCATGGGCCCTTCGGGTTGTCCATAATATGTCATGCCATTGGACCATAACAATGGCAGGGCACCTACTCTTTAGAGTCTCCCCTTGGGTGTCCGGTGCACCTACACTCTTACCATTAGGGACCTTCAAGAATGCTAGCTGACAGAACTATAGAGAATGTCCTGTATCATCAAGGACTGCCTAGTATGCTCTACAGCTTCCCCTTCCAGCTGCCTGCTAGGGTTTCTTTCCTATAAATAGCCAAGTCAATAAGAGAAAACGGAAATCGCCACTTACTACTCAAAACTCTCTCAAGTTATCTATTCTCTAGACTAATTTTCTGACTTAAGCATTAGAGGCCCTTTGGCGGACACACTCCCCCTTTTTAAGGTGTTCATCAAATAGGCTAACGGTGTTTGTTCTCTCGTAGCTGGAATTTCGTCAAATCAGCCGTGTACAAAATTTGCATATACAAATTGGTGCTTTCATTAAGAGAAAATTTGAGTTATACTTAGTGCTTAGAGATCTGAGCGAAGAAAGTAAACCCTAAAAGGCTTTCTTTGGTGTTCTTTGTTCATCGTTCATCGTTCTTTTTCACATCAAACAAATATGGTGGATACACGAAGGACCGCAAGGAAGAACAATAATGGTCAATCCTCACAATCTGGGATTGCGATGGAGTCTCAAAGGCCTCAAAACATGAATCCGGAGTTTTCGTTGATCACGGCCCCCGCTGCACCTTTTATTCGAGGATTGGAGCCACTTTCGCCGCAAGATGGGATTGCCGCGACATCATCTAGGCCCCAAATTGCTGCCACAGTTGCCGTTGCAACTCCACCATCGTGGCTGCCACGACACAACAACGTCAGCCGGCACGACCCCAACCAATTCAGCTAACTCCCGCCGAATAGTCGCCACTAGTTAGGTAACTTACCAAGTGCTGCCACTAGTTCGGCTGGTTCCCACCGAGTGGTACCAGTCCCCACGGATGGTCCGAGCTAAATCAATTATGCGGTCCAAGCCCGTTGATTTAGAAACCTTAGCTCTCATTGGCCTTAGCCCATCAATGCAATCTCAAGCGGTTTTGCCCACTATGCTTCACTCGTCTATGAGCATACCTGTACCTAGGCAAACCACTAAGGGAACTACCTATCCGGAAGCTCTATTTTTGCAGGTTGCAGACCTCACCACGACACTTAGTCAATAGACGACGATGCTCACTCAACTTCTTACTCATCATAATCTCATAAGAGATTTTGATCTTGGCTTGCCAAATCAAAGGGAGTTTGAGCAGGAGTCACCAATCTGTAGATGGGCATGAAAAGAAGTAGCAGACGACGCAGTTCCCATTCGTCAGCAGCAAAGATAGGAGCTTGGAGGCTATCCAGCAGACAAAGAAGAAGATCGTAGATCGATGATCGAAGCTTCCAAGAGTGTTCATTCCAGGCTAGGCTCATGCTCGGACATGTCTTCCCGCCTTGGGTCCAGGCAAGTGCACTCAACTCGATCCCCAAGGAAGTGTACGTAATGGACAGGGCTCACGCAAAAGCGTGCACTCCCACCTAGATTCCAGGGGCGTGTTCCAGGAATCAGGTCACCACACCATCAAGGAGCAGCACGACGATTCATTGGAAGCAGGCTCTACCAATTCTGCAGTCTAGCAAGTGCAGGAAGTGAAACGTAAACCACCGCAGAATTGTAAGGCTGAAGAGTCGCTAGCAGAAGGACAACCTATCTAGTTCGAAGACATACAGCTGTTGTTTGATGAGCGACTCAGAGACTTTAGGCCAGAAGGAAATTTGGAGAACGCGCTACACAGACAGGCGGCCACCATGAATGTTTCAAATATTCACAAATGAGATTGAGCAGGTGTGGTCTTTTCGGAGAGTCTCTCCGCCTACGTTCACGCTATTCAAGGGAGATTCAGACTCATACCAACACCTGAAGCACTACCGAAGTGTTATGACACTTCACAAGGATAACGTAGCCTTGATGTGGAAAGTCTTTGAGGAACATCTCATGATTGGTTTCATACTTTGGCCCCACAGTTTATCGGTTGTTTCGAGGAACTCGCCTTCATTTCACGAAGGAATACTCATCCTATCGAGTTATCAAGAAACTGTTCGATCACCTCTTTAGTGTGGTCCAAAAGCCTAACAAGTCTATCAGGGAGTACATTCAACGCTTCAAGACCGAGAAGGCCAAGATTATAGACTGTGACAAAACAGTCGCGTGGACATCATCATAGAGTAACATCGCAACATAATAGTTAGAAACATAAATAATCACTAAGGTAATGCATCACACATGCCTAAGCCGGGACTCTAACCCAGGCATAGACAAGCTGCACGTCATAAATAGATTTCAGTATGTATAGTATGTTTTGATCGGAGATTGGATCAACTAATCCAACTAAATATAATCCAATCTTTGATCAAAACATACTATACATAATTTCTCAACCTAGTTCATAAACCCAATTCCCAAACGTTTGACCGGAAAACCCAATTTTTCGGCTGACGGACTTGCTGGTTTTGCCTTCGAACCTGCTGGTGTGGTGTTTTTTCAGAGGTATAGATATGAGAAACGTGTTGGGTCGACGAGGGCTTGAATTTTGATATAAGGTTTGTCAAAATCGGTGCCCGAATGAAGGAGATATGAGAGTTTGAAGTTAGGAGAAGAAAATGGAAAAAATGAAGAACAAACAGCAGCTCCAGCTGCTGTCCATGCACACGCAGGGAAGAAGAAGAAGAAGATGGAAGCTTCCAAAAATTTCTCCTCAAAAATTACCAAATTGTCCTTTGTTGTAAAATTTTCATAAGTTCCTCGTTCGAACTCCAAATTCCACTCCATTTGAGCTCACGCGTTCGTAACAACAAATACTAATAAAATAAATTAAAAATATTGACCACCACATGTCTCGTACTCAAGGTTCCAACAAAAGATGGAATTTACCCTTCGTGGGGCATTTTGGTCATTTCCATTAAGAAGGCTGTTTTACAAGGAAAAATTTGGGATGAGTTGTAACAGTGTTAATCAAGCTCGAAGTTGTAACAGTGGCAAGATCAAGACTACTGAGTTATGGCATTAGTGATTAGGTCATGCTTCTTTTGGTTATTTGAGAAAGTTAATTTCGTCTTTATTTCGTGATATTTCAAACTCTTCTTTGAAGTGTAATATTTGCACATTAGTTAAAAGCCATCGAGCTTTATATTCCTTGAGTTTTAATAAAAAATATGTTCTTTTCGAGTTGATTTATTCTAATGTGTGGGCACCATCTCCTATTACTACTCAACATGAAATTCGCTAGTTTATAATGTTTGGTTGTATACCATGAAAAATAAAAATGATGTATGCGCGATTTTCAAAGCATTTTATCACATGATCTGCAATCAATACTCGCTCTCAGTTAAGGTTCTCCGATCTAATAATGGTGGAGAATATATTAACTCTAAACTCTCCCAATTTTTTTTCTTCAGAAAAATGGCATTCTTCATGAGAATACTTATCGTCAAACTCCGAAACAAAATGGAGTGGCCGAGAGAAAGAATAGGCACATTCTAGAGACCACCCGTGCTCTCCTGATTAGTGCTTGTGCCCCTAAAACATACTGGGTTGATGCTGTAACCTATGCCCTTTACCTCATGAATCGCATGCCATCGCAGGTTCATTTTTTTTTTTAACTCCATTGACAGCACTTGCAAATCATGTCACAATTTCTTTTTCCCTACACTTGCAATCAAGAGTGTCTTGGTGTGTTACCTATGTTCATCTCCATAAAAATCAACGAAGAAAACTTGATCCATGTGCAGTGCAGTGTGTATTTCTTGGCTTTAGTCATCAACAAAAGGGATATCGGTGTTATCATCCATCAACTCGGCACATGTATGTTACTATGGACGTAACTTTCTCTGAAGATGAAATTTTATTTCTCCCTAATCAACCCAACCATAATGTTTAGGGGGAGATGATCAATAGTGAAGACTATAACTGGTTTGATTTACCAGCTCCAAATGTCATGGAGCCAAGCCAGGAGCATCGAGAGGGTGACGTTGGCTTTGAGACACTAAATAGTCCATTGTCAATGACTCCAAGTCACATCTACAAGTGAATCAAGTGCAGCCGAAGAATATCCCCTTCACACTCCTTTAGTACTTGCCATGGTCCAACGAATACCCCTAAGGTAAGTACATTTGATAGTAATGGTGGTATTAACTTTGAGACCTTATGTGCTTCTTCCGAGACAAAACCGTGGAAAACCCCCTAACAAGTACTCTCCTGAAGGAAAGGTGCGGTATTCCATTGCAAAGTATGTATCAACTCATCAGTTGTCACCAGCATATTGTGCATTAGTGAAACAGATGGAGGAGATTAAAATACCAACAGAAGTGAAAAAAGCCCTAAGGGATCCGCAGTAGACAACAACAATGCAAACTGAGATGGAGGCATTACAGAAGAATAATACATGGAAAGTTGTTTCACTTACAAAGGGGAAGAGACCAGTGGGATGTAAGTGGGTGTTTCCATTAAGCACAAGGCAGACGGAATAATTGATCTGTACAAGGCAAGATTAGTGACCAAGGGACATACACAAACCTTTGGGGTCAACTATCAGGAAACTTTTGCTCATATATGAACACTATTCGAGTGTTATTGTCACTAGTTGCTAACTTTGATTGGCCTCTGAAATAGTTTGACGTAAAAAATTCTTTCTTGCATGGAGATTTGGAATAGGAGGTGTACATGGATCTCCCACTTGATGGTGTGTCGAATTCCAGTGGGAAAGTGTGCAAACTTCAAAAAGCTTTATATGGCCTCAAGCAGTCACCAAGAGCGTGGTTTGGGAGATTCACTCAAGCCATGAAGAGGTATGGATAATGACAGGAAAATTCAGATGATACTTTATTCATCAAACGCAAATATGGTAAAGTGACATTGCTTATTATATATGTAGATGATATGATTGTAACAGGTGATAATGTGAATGAGATTGAGCAGCTACATTTGAGATGAAGGATCTTGGAGGACTTCAGTATTTCTACATTTGAGATGAAGGATCTTGGAGGACTTCAATATGTTCTCAGAATTGAAGTGACTCGCTCTCAAGAAGATATATATTTGTCACAATGCAAGTATGTACTGGATCTTTTGTCTGAAACTGGTATGTTGGCGTTCAAACCGACGAACACACCTATTGTGCATAATCATCACCTTGTAATTTATCAGAGGTTAGTGGGAAGGTTGATTTACTTGTCACTTACAAGGCCTGATATTGCTTATGTCGTAAGTGTGGTGAGTCAATTTATGCATGCTCCAAGCAAAGACCACATGGCAGCAGGGATATGTGTATTGAGTTATCTGAAAGGTGCTCATGGGAAATGTTTGATTTTCAAGAAACTTGGGCATATGAAGGTAAAGGGGTATACTGATGCAGATTGGGCTGTAAATATTACTATATAATCGTCATAATTGGAACTTGTTCATTCTCTTTATAATCATATAAAGATTGTTTCTAGAATAATTTATTCTATTTGGAGGACCATTTAGCCATCCATAATTTCTAAATAAATGTACTTTATAAACAACATATTACATTCCACCAAATTCGTCTTCCAGGTTCCAACACAACCCATAGTCTTTAAAGCCATGTGATCACTAGTTCAATCCATTCTCTTTACACATTTCTGCTTACACTACTGATACCTATGATATCGATCATATAGTCATTTTACATAGTATTTCATTGGCAAATCACAAACGTATCTTCATTGACTATAACCTCGAAGTCACTTCCTCAGACCTACTATGCTCATACTTTCTTAGGAGAGATCTAAGAAGAATGAGAGACATAGAGACAATCTCGAAGATAAAGGTCTTCTCACTGTTTAGGGGAAAGAGAAAATGCACATAAAGAAAGATCCGATAGGTGACAAAGATAAAACAAGATATATAGTTAAAGAAATGATATGCAAAAGACATCAAAAACAGAAAAAAGAACAATATAACCCTTATGATAAGTCATACATGTTAGCATACCCTTTAGTTATGCGTATATCAGTATATCAATATTATGGTGTACCTCCACACATTAAATAAACACATAGTAAAGCCAACATCATCATGATCATATTCCAACACTCCTCCTTGATCTTGATGATGTAAGATCTTCTTGTTGGCTACCCAGATTAGATATTATTACTGACTATCTAATCTTGATTACTCTAGACTTTTCAATTGTAGTTTTCAAACATTTGTAAGTTGTCTTCAGTCCATGGTTTGGTTTATATGTGCACACATTTGATAATTATTACTGATTGCGCTTGTATTAGGGACTCTATTTTACAATCTTTAAGTAAAATGGCCCCATTACTATTTACTAGAGAAATAACATCCATACCTCATTTTAATGGCGACTTTAGCAAAGTCTAACTATACTTGACCTGCATTGAAATTTCGATCAAGTACTTTCTTCTAAGCCAATCAAGAGGATTTCCTCAGTACACCTTGTCAACGACATTTTAAACTATGCTCCAAGATGTTATACAAATTCATACTTGATGCTTATAAACAGATTTTACATACAAGAAGATTTATTATAACTTTGTTACTTCGCTAGTATCTTTTATGATTTTATCTGACCAATCAACCAAATAAATTCGCATCAAATCGTTCATTTTATGAGTGGTCATCACCACCATTCCTACCACCATTGTCTCCACCACCACCTACCATATCACTGCCACTGACACTACTAGCCCACCTACCATCTCACCACTGTCCTTGCCACCACCACCCACCACCATCATTTTCATCATCGATCACCGTTGCTATCTCCACCACCACCACACAATATCATCACCACCAACGCAACCTCCACCACATACCATCGTCACCGCAACCACTACCCAACATCATCACCGTAGTTGCCGCCACCACCCACCATCATCATTGTCGTCACCAGTATCACCATCACCACTAGCACATTTCATAACAACTATCTTTCATTTATATATTAATAACGCTAGATATATAGAAATTAAATTCTGTATTTAAATTTTTTTTGTTTTTAGAGTTAGCCGAATAAGAAAATTCACGAAGCTTGCAAAAAACACAGGCAATTCTTTGGTTGAAAGATTCGGGAGGACGTGTGCCATTTAACTGTGGCCAGGGGTGGGCCAACATATCTTTAGCCCTTCGAGATGTGGGATACCTTAGGGTTCGGCAAAAAGGAAATTCACAAATTCTAGAAAACAAAATTTCATCATTTTGAATTTTTTTGATAATTTTAAATTTCCTCGTCCAAACGAAGTGTTATAAATTTTCTTTTCTAACTTAAATTGTACTATTAATTGGATACTTACAAAATGGTCATCTTTCCAAAATCTTTATTTAGTAAAACTCTTTTTAGGAAAGAACATTGATATGAAAATTCTAGACAATTCTTTACCAATTTATCATCTTCTACCCAATAATTTTTTCCTTCTATGTAAGGGTGTAGAAGTTGTATCTACTCTACGAATTCATGTACCCAAGTTAGCCCGGATAGGTATATTTTCATACTCATAATTTAAAATCCTTTGTGTTTTTACACTTTCCATAACGATTATTATTTTTGTTGAAAATTTCAATTAAAGTTTTTTATTGTAAGGATGAATTCAATCTGGCATGCCAACAAAATGCCAACAAAATTACAAATAGATTTATTGACATGTAGAGACGATCTAGGTTGCATATGGTACGTTAATATTCAAACACAAAATTTATAGCTATTGTTATGCAATAGCTATTTTTCAAAATAAATAAAAAGGAAAGAAATCTCATTTGTCTCTCTCCCAATTTCGTTACTGACAATAGAGGAGGTCCGCATCAAGGTCGTTGGACTCCTCTACCATCAGTACAGTAAAGAGAACAAGAGAGAGAGTATCATCGCTTGCACTAGACACAAACATTGGCCAACAGCCTCTGGGTTGTGTTTGGGTTCAGAGACCACAATGAGATAGAGAATTAGAAGGGATAACAAAGAGATAAAAAAAAATGTATATATAGGGAGAGTGAGTGAGAATCACCTCAACTGAGTCATAACCATCAACTAAAATAACCAAATTAAATAACGAGAAATTCAAATAAATAACTTTATATCAAGTTAAAGTTTTCACTAACGGCCAATAAATATTATATAATCTATTGCGGATCATTACAATCTAACGGTCAATTAACTAAAATAACTAACTTTTTCTCTTGACATTTTTGGGCACTAATAACGATCAACTAAAATAACGAATAACTAATAACGATGAACTAAAATAACGAAATAACAGTTATTCTTGGTTAATGAAATAATTTCATCTCTAGTTAGACCATTATATTCAATTAAGAACAAAATACTTAATTCCGACTATACTCATGCATAATCTAATAAGTAAGTTCCTCTTGTTTACTTCGCAAACTGTCTCTAATTTTGACCATCATAGTGGTTAGGTCTTGAAGCTTCCATGTGAATAACCTAGCTAGGTAAATGGACGCGACCACTATTGTTCCATATGCGCTCTAGTAAGCCAGCACTCTAGTAAGCCCCAAAATTAAAGGGGATCGTACTAGCCAAGTTATAATTTCTTTTTATCTCGAATTATTAATCAAAATTATTCAACAAAAGGCAGTATTTACTGAGAGGCTCGCATAGTGTGACAGTGTGTCTCAGAGCGAGGCTCTAATTCTCACAGTAACCGTACCACCAAAGATTGCCAACTCGTCGTTTCTCGTCTGGTAAGCAACCACTGTGCATGCACTTACTTATTTACCAAATGAGTCCAAATTCCCTTAAAAGTGACAAATCATCCTCATCACCAAGCTCTCACTCTATGTATAAAAACCACTCTTCCCTTCACCTGTTCAGACACAAGAGAAATATTATAAGAGAGAGAGAGAGAGAGAGGCTTATACAACAGCGGACCTCTTGCGCCATTTGGTATAACATCTTTCCTTAACTCTAGATCTCTTTGTATTATTTGATTTATGTTTATATATTATTATCATATCTGATTCAAATGGCCTGTCTCTGTTGTTCGATGTGTCTGTGTTAAATTGTAGGGATTAATTAATGGAGGTAATTTGCTAGGGCTAGATAAAGGAAGACAAAATTTAGGGATTTAAATTGGGTAGAAAACATCAAAATAAAGGGCTTTGGATTGCGAATTGCCGAGGGTGACGGAAAGACAAATTAGGAGAGAGAAACAAAACCCTACAATTAACCCTAGTTGGAATGGCTATGGCAATTTGTTTCTTTTTTTTTTGCTTGATTTTGCATGCTTGGATGAATATCAATGTGGCTGTGATCAAAATAACGTTGTAAAATCGTGTCGGGTATTCTCCAAATGCACTGTGATCCAGGAAGAACTTATTATCGCTCAAAAGCATGAGGGTTGGGTAAAACAAATTCTACTCGTCACCAAACATTCACTCTATATACATAGATCACTCGTCCCTTCACAATTTGTTCAGATAGACAAGAGTTATAAGGGGGAGAGAGAGAGAGAGAGAGATCTGATTCGGATGATCTTGTGCCTTTGTTGATTCGATTTTTCTTTTTTTTTATTTATTTTGATAAAGAGAATGGTGGTACGTAGTTAGGGCTATATATCTGAAGGAAAACAGAAAATTAAGGGATTTAAATAGGGTAGAAAACATAAAAGTAAAGCGTTATGTTAGTTCACCTTTCAATTGTGAAGGGACAAGGGTGACGGGAAGAGAAATTAATTAGGAGAGAGGAAGGCGCGGTGGTACTAGGGTTTTGTGTCGTCATGTTAAGAATCCTTGCGAATTTAAATCCTTACTGCGTACTATATAATTTCTTGAGCCAATTCATTCATATTCATTGTGTTTTTTGTTTTGAATTGAATTCTCTAACTCTTACAGTTTTGTACTCTATGTCGTAATTAGAAAATCTAAGTTCTTATTACCCTTCTCTTAATCAGACTGCAGCCATGAAAACAATGTCTGAGATATTATCAACTGACACCAATGAATCCAAAGGAGACTCTTACGCAAGAAAGTGCACCAACACCGATCGCATCAGCACATTGCCGGATGACATTCGTCATTCCATTACCTCATTACTCAGTATAAAGGATGCTATACGCATTAGCGCAATATCCCACAAATGGAGAAGAAGCTATGCTTACAAGTCACACCTCGAATTTAATTGGCATGACCTAATTCCAAACCCAGCCAACGAAGCTCCTTTAGGAACAGTTACAAGTGCAAATGTGAAGCATTTTCAAGAAAAACTAGACAAATTCGTATCATCTTATTTGGGGATGAAGATCGAGTCGTTTAAGGTTCGCTGTCGATTTGGAAGTAGGCATGCGCTTAAAATCAACGGCTGGGTGAACTTTGCTATTTCAAAGGATGTTGAAGATCTTGACCTAGCTTTTACTTGCGACGAGGTGCTCTCTCAACGTACTGTTGATGTTTGGGAAGCCATAGACTACTATGATTTCCCTACTCATATGATTTTAAGTGGTGAAGAACCAAAACTGATCAGGCATCTTTCCTTGCGGACGTGCACCCTCCGGTCAGATATTTTTACCGGACAGTTTAACGCCCTAACAAATCTTGTTCTGTCGGATTGTAAGTTCATCGGAGATGTAGAGCCGCATGCTTTTTCATCTTGGCCAAACCTTGAGTTTCTGAAACTGGACTACTGTTTCGGATTGGGAAGTCTACTGCGCTTTGACTCACTTCACCATTTGAAGACCCTATCCGTGACCATGTGTGACGGCTTGAAGAGGATTGAGGTAACTCATGCCACCAATCTCACCTTTTTTCGTTGTCACAGCGACGAAGATATAGAGCTCTCTTTGGATAGGGTTCCCAATTTGCAAGAAATCTATGTTGTTTTGGACGAAATCGATGTGATTGAAAGCTTTGTTAAGTTGGAGAGAGAAGTTCCTCATGTCCCTTTTCTTGGAGTTGGCAAACCCCTGTACGACTACGCTCGACCGATTTAGGACTATTACATTTTCCTTTTTATGGCTTAGTAGTGTGTGGACTTCAGGGAATTACATTTTTATTTATTTTTGGTGAAGAACTGTTTACTTTGCTTTAAATGCTTGCCTTAGTCAATTTTATTTCTCTTCTAAATGTATGTTTTAAGATTGATAATGAAAAATGAATAAATATGTGTGTTTTATTTTATTTTATTTATTTTAAATTTTTGGGAGGGGAAATTCAAACTTTATATTAAAAAGAGATGTATCATTAAATATGTATTTTTTTTATTCATATCGAGGGTATGTGTTTAAGTTTGTAACTTAACATGCCTTAATCTACAATGACTTCTTAGGCACTAAATGAGTACAACTTGAGACCCAGTATACACATATTTAATCTGCAAGAGACCCATTTCCTCTAATAAATTAAATAGAAAATTTGATAGAAACCCGAAATGAAATGTGTAGGGGTTTATAAGAAAAAAGATCTGAGTTTACTATTTTCTATTTTCAGGGATTAAAACTTTTTTCTTTTTCAAAATAATGAAAACTTTCATATAGAAAACTTTCATAATCGATATTAGGGTTGTGCTATCCACACTCCTTGTTAATTTCTGACTTTAGATCTTCTTCAATTCATTCGATCCGACAGCCGGAATTGAAAAGGGTGTGTCGGAAGTAAAAAATGGTGTGTGGATAGCACAACCCTAGATATTAATGTAGTCCCATCCAATACAATAATACCTCTCAGAATTATAGTAGTTTTTTTATACAACGATATATAATTGAGTTGTTTTATTCACACCTCACATTTTGTTGACTACACCTTACATACTTAATACACCCCACATACTTTCTATTGCTACCCTCACACCCCACTCTCTACATACACCCCACACTATCTACTTAAACCCCACATTAAACTCTTTGTTTGTTTCAAAAAAAAAACTTGCATGTTTGTCCCCGTCTCTCTTGACTCTTTGCTTTTCCCAGGTTGTCAATGCACGGCGTGATGGCGACAACCTACCTCACATCTCACATGGCTGCCAACACAAGGGATTGTTAAGAGTTGTCACGCGGGACTTGAGAAGAGTTTTGGATCAGCATAGTTAAGTGCAACTCAACATTGTTAGTGATCGTAGAGTTTGGATTTATCCCCGTAGGAATTAGTTATTGTGGATCAGAAAAAGAAGAAAATGGAGAAATGGTCGCTGAAGTTTAACCCAATTGGAGTTTTGATCCCTGAACTAAAAATCTGTGATCATTCATCTTTGAACTAAAGATCTGTGATCATTGGTCCCTAAATTTGTCAAAATGTGGAGCAATGATCATTTTCGTCAACTCTGCTAGATATTTCGTTCAAATTAAGAGGCATATAAGGACAATCAATCAACTGGTTTGGACGAAATATTTAACGAAGTTAACAAAAAGGACCATTGCTCCACATTTTGACAAGTTCAGGCACCAATGGTCACGAATTTTTAATTTAGGGACCAAAGCTCTAATTGGGTTAAAGTTCAGGGACTATTGCTCCAATTTCCTCTTTAGGAAAACTTAGGAGTATATCTTTTTATATATTCTTCATTATAAGAAACTTGGTAGTTCAGCTGACTTCTGGCTGACCATTAGGATGAACATAGGTATTTGAACTTCAAATGTCTATCTAATTGTTTCAAAGCTCATCTGTTTGATTATTAACCCAGATTAGTGCTCTTTCAAATAATAATAAAATGAAAGGGGAACCAAAACGTAGATTTCATGTTTTATTTGTCAAAAATAACTTTTTTTTTCATCAAAGTGTTTGTGCTTTTAGTGGTTAGGATTTTGTTCAACAATAGAGAGTGGAAGTGGCTTTGAGAGCTTGAACAAACGAACTTTAAGGTGATTTGGAGTGTATTCAGAAAAAATATAGAAAATTTAATATAACCCACTTCACAAGCAACTTTTACGAATAACCCAATATTTCAATCTAACCCCTTTGACTAGCATATATTTAGAGTGCTGCTAGACCCACCCGATTGTCCTATTTTTCCACCCACTATTATTCCTAAAATAACCTTTATCACATCACCACATCTTCATTGTCATGTTTCCACCACCAATCCCTCCCTAAACTTCCTTTAGCAGCAAAATGTGCTAATTGGTAGCCATGGGTGTGAGTCAAGAGGACAAAGTAGAGAAGAAAGAGTAGTTCATGAAGAACACCTAACCCTTTTCCCTTTATCATCCCCATCCCTTTTATCCCTTCCCCCGTTCTCTTTCTCCTCCTCCTCTTGCTCTTCCTCCACCACCAAAACTTTGTCGTGCACCCCTTGATCCTTCGCCTTTATTTTCAACCTCGCCAACCCAAAACCCCCAATTTGGCATTGAAATCTAGGTCCAGTAATAGATCGCTAGGCTTCACATCATCTTGAATCACCGGTGAGTCACAAATATGGTGCGAATACTCGAACCCACGAGCTGCATCAAGCACAACAGTGAACCTTTTCTTCCAAACCATAAGCTCCGGGCACTTCCCATCCAGCAATGCCTCTTGGAGGCTTATATTGGGCATGAGCTCATAGACCAACATTAGCTTCCAGTTGTGGCGGTCGACGGAGAAGTCGACAAAAGAGATGAAACAGAAGAGAGAGAAGCATGGTGGGAGAGAGAAATTTTGAGGGGGGGTGAAGAATGAGAGAAAGAGACGGTGGGGGAGAGAAACAGGATATGGGTTTAAATTATTTTTTTCTAAAATGATAAATACGTCATTAACATTTCTATTAAAATGTGAGTAGAAAAATAAGACAATGAGGTGGGTTTAGCATCATTCTATCTTTAAAGTTGTTAACACTCAAAATTGGGAGGTCAACAAAGACCAGTCAGGTCAACCCTGTGATGGCTCGGTTTAAGATATGTGAATAAATGACAACGAGGTGTAAGTGGTTCACCCTTAAAACTAGGATATGTCTAGTATAGTGGTCTGTTTATATATAAGATTCAATTTACAAAAGTGTTCGGATACATTGTAGTCTCAATCTATTTCTCTCGGCCGACCCCTATAAGAGAGACTCGTCCCTCTTAAATAGGCCTTGAGTGAGTCCAGAAGACCTACATTCTTGAATACTTCACCATTCTCGCATTAAATGAACTTAACACATAGGCATAACATGTATGCTACTCCTTAGTTAATTAAGTGACACATAAAGGAGGAGTGGTAGTCATTCAGAGCTAGTGAAAGAATTCTAGGCTAACATGTACCGAACACCATGCTCGGCCTAGGAGTGGTTTGAAAAGTCTTCCACCGAGCACCAGATCTAACAACTTTTACGTCTTCTCATAAACCTCTGTACTTATTGATGGTTAACGCGTGGCTTGGAGTTGGTGCCTGAGTAGTTTCGCCTTTGGGGCTTTGTGCCATAAAGTTGTCAGGTCCACCAATTGTTCTAGGTGATCGGATTTACTTTCTGATAAGTGTTCGTGCTTCTTGTTTGTACTTAATCCCGAGCAGTAGGTAGCTAGTCTCACTGGGCCGTCTTTCCTCTTTCTTGGTTGGGATTTTTCTAGGCCCATATCAGTGAATCCAGTTGCAATTGTGTATTATTTTAAGGGTCTAAAAGGTACTATGTGTTAACAAGTCTCCCAACTCTTTGTGCAAGGGTTCCTTCTTGAGGAATGTCTGGCGCTTTGGTGTTGTTTTTTTTTTGCTTTGGTCTTGAAGCTCTGGTGCTCTGATTTGCTCTTATTTTACCACACACATTTACAACCCTTAACTTCGTTCACAAGATGAAAGCGGTCGGTCATATAGGTGCATGTAATGCACATGTCCAGGTTTAGCTGGCGGAGTAATCGAGGCGTCTTTGTATGAAAGGCGCAGCAGATAGGCATGATCTCGTGGGCTGTGTAGTCGCTTCATGTCGTTTCAGTTTCAAAACGGTGTAAGCGTTTGGCCAAGTGTCATGATCTGGTTACTCTAGAACTTCGTTTTTGGACAGTTGGGATTAAGTACCTGCTGTCTATATATGCTCCTACCCCCGAGGCAGTTTTGATTTTCACTTTCCATTTCTTCAGTCGTCCTGCTGCCAGAGTTCGTTTGTCTTTCTGTCATTGACCAGAATTTCCAATCAGAGTACCCTGTAACTATCCTCTGCAAATTGTTTCAGGTAAGATCTGACATCCTCACTGTACCTTGTGTTTGAAGTGGTAGTATCTGTCTATATCTTTTTGTATCGTAGATAGGATTCACACTGTTTGTGACTGCCAGTCTAAGCATCGCCGACGGGGTGTTTCCTCAGTAGATTTGGTCGGTAATGTAGGCGTGGATGTATGGTCGGTAATGTAGATGAACAATATTTTTGTTTGACTTGTAAATTAATTAGGCTAAAACCTCGGATTAACGAGAAATAACCAAGCTAGTAAATAGGCCTTAACTTGTTAGCGATTTATACACGTCGTTTCTCAGATCCTTTAAAAATGTGTAGATACCTAGTACAACCAAAATGTCTAGCTCATCGGATTTCGAAAATGATGGTCGGGAGGCTCTTGCCTCCGACTAGGGGGTCAAAAGCGACATTGATTAGGATGAGATGGAGGAAGCTGCTGCTGCTCTTAGAGACAAGTTACATGTTGGGCTCAGCGAGGATTTCATCCACCAACCAAGAAATTTAACCCCATTTATAGATTTGGGGGATTCTTCTCTGTCGTCGGAGAATGACGACGAACCTTCTTTAGGTTACGGAGAAGAAGATTTGAATGAAGATAAAGATCGAGTTAGGGCTAGTGAAATGGGTAATGAGGATCCACTTGACTTTGCAGATTACTCCGAGCAATCCACCTCTCCAATCGATATTCTGGATTTAGACAATCGGGGTCAACCTATTCTGATTAGCTCTGAGCATGGATGGGGGGATCCTTCATGTCCATACAAGTATATGGTACTTGTTGACCCAAGAGAGGTTGGAGGAGCTCAGGGTCAAGTTCAACATCCCGAGCGATATCATACTGTGAGCGCCAGTAGAGGGTGACGAGCTGAGTCGACTGCCTTGTGGGTGGGTGGCGTTCTCTACCGAGTTGTTCAAGTCAGGGGTTCGACTACCTTTCCATCCATTCCTCTAGCGTCATCGCGCACACTGATCTAGCTCCCCATCAACTTAACCCGAATACCTTTTATTTCTTCTTGAGCATGTACATGCTCTAGGTCAAGCATTTTCGACAGGGACCGAGCCTTAACTTAATCAAGTATTGTTATAAGTTAAAGAGTAGTCCGGAGCACTTGGGGTTTTACTATGCAGCCTTGAACAAGTTGTTGGCTAAAAACCCGTCAAATCAGAGGCCTTACAAAGAGAATTGGTTCTATGCCACGGGAAATTGAGAACACCCTGCAAGAGTTGAGTTTAATGGTGCTCGAATAGCTAGAAGATTTAGAAAAAAGGTTGTGACCGACCTATGCTCATTTTTTTTTTGTTGACGCTAACTCCTGAATTTCACTTTATGCAGTTAATTAGGAGAAGAGGATTGCCTGGACTAAGGAGGAGTTGCAATTGACGGTGATTAGCTCTTTGCCTACTGAGGCTCGCTCGACTGCCTCTATTTAGACCAATGCTCGGTTGAAGGAAGCCGGTTTCCTGATAGGTGTTCCTCCCGAGCATTGCTTTTCTTATTAGCAAGATAATTGCTTATCCACTTGATTCTTATTGTTGTCCTTTCCCATTTTTAGGAGAAGAAATGGTAGATTTGGACGCTGAAACCTAAAGGATCGCCCGTCGTGTGATGGGGAGAAGATGTGGCTCTTCGAATGCTCGGAAGGCCACGGTCGGTAGAGGCCCGGGTCATGGAAGCTCCAGCAGATCGAGGTGAATAAATGACAACGAAGTGTAGGTGGTTCACCCTTAAAATTAGGCTACGTCCACTATAGTAGTCTATTTATATATAAGATTTGGTTTACAAAAGTGCTCGAATACAATGTAATCTCAATCCTTGTATAGTGGTCTATTTATATAAGATCTGATTTGAAGAGTCTCTCTTATATAGTCCTTGAGTGAGTCTAGAATACCTGCCTTCTTGAAAACTTTGTCCTTCTCGCATTAGTTAACACGTAGGCATAGCATGTAGGCTACTCCTTAGTTAAGTGACATATAGAGGAGAAGTGGCAGTCATTCAAGACTACTGACAGAATTCTAGGCTAACATGCACCAACCACCATGCTGGGCTTACGAGTGGTTTAAAAGTCTTTCATCGAGCACCGAATCTGACAACCTTTACGTTTTCTTATAAACCTCTGTACTCGTTGATGATTAACGCGTGTCTTGGATTTGGTGTCTGGGTAGTTTCACCTTTAAGGCTTCGTACCCTAAAGTTGTCAGGTTAGCCAACTAACCTGGGTGGTCGGATTTACTTTCCAATAAGTGCTTGTGCTTCTTGTATGTAGTCAATCCCGAGCAGTATGCAGCTAGTTTCACTTCGCCATCTCTCCTTTTTCTTTGTTGGGCTTTTTCTAGAGCCATACCAATGGGTCCAGTTCCAACTCTGTATTATTTTAAGGGTCTAAAAAATACCATGTGTTAACAAAAGAAAAAATTCCATTTTTACCCTAACCTTATTAATTGTGATAAATTAATCAACTTTTATTTCAGAATTTTAATTGAATTGTAATTTATGGCCAATCCCTTAAATTAAGTCCATTCACGTTTATTTCTTCTTCTTATTTTACAAAACTTTTTAACTAAATCAAGTTACATCCATTTTGAAAGCTCACGGAAACAAAATGAAGATGTCAAGAAAATTGGGCAAAGAATCCTAGGTATTGATCATCCATCATAGAATTTCGTTCTCTTTTCTTTTTTCTTGTCGTTTGTTCTTCCTTTCCAACATTTATTATTGATGCTTCATGGTTTTATGGAGGGTTGAGACAAGAAAAAATTAGATTCCGAAAGAGAAGTGTCACATCCCGAACTAAATCCGTCATAGCACAATATTGTTCGCTTTGGGCCATGCCCTCACGATTTTGTTTCTGGAAACTCATAAGCAACTTCCCAGTGGGCCACCCATCTTGGGATTGCTCTAACCCAAACTCGCTTAACTTCAGAGTTCCGATAGAATCAGAAGCCAGTGAGCTCCCAAAAAGGTTTCGTCCTAAATAGAGGTGGGCATGTATATATAAGGCACATCACCCCCTCTTCGTTGGTCGATGTGGGATGTCACAATCCACCCCACTTAAGGGGAACCCAGTGTCCTCGCTGGCACATCCGTACCGTAAGGCAAAGTGGCTTTGATACCATTCTGTCACATCCCGGACCAACTCCGCCGTAGCACGACATTGTCCGCTTTGGGCCACGCCCTCACAGTTTTGTTCTTGGAACTCACGAGCAACTTCCCAGTGGGTCACCCATCTTGGGATTGCTCTAGCCCAAACTCGCTTAACTTCGGAGTTTTTCTATCACATCCTGGACCGGCTCCGCCGTAGCACAATATTGTCCGCTTTGGGCCACGCCCTCACGGTTTTGTTTTTGGGAACTCACGAGCAACTTTCTAGTGGGTCACCCATCATGGGATTCCTCTAGCCCAAACTCGCTTAACTTCAGAGTTCCAATGGAATTCGACGCCAGTGAGCTCCCAAAAGGCCTCGTGCTAAATGGAGGTGGACATGTACATATAAGGTACATCACCCCCTCTTCGTTAGTCGATGTGGGATGTCACAGAAGAAAGTAGAAAGAAGATGATATTTTATCTCTTTGTCAAAGCTAGATAATATTTTATCTCTTCTTTATAAGTAGATAATAGTTTATTTCTTCGTCATATGTAAATAATAGTTTATCTCTTTGTTTTTTTTTTGTCAAATAGTTTATCTCTTTGTTAGAGGTAGATAGTATTTCATCTCTTTGTTATAGGTAGAGAGAATAGTTCGTATGTAAATAATATTTTCTCTTCATTAGAGGTAGATAATATTTTATATGTTCGTTATAGGTAGATAATAGTTTATTACTTCCTCGTATATAGATAATAGTTGACCTCTTTATCATAGGTAGATAATTGTATCATATATGTATTCCTCACTCGTAAATTATAGTATTAAAATTGGCTATATAAGTTACGTAATTTGTGCCTATTAGTCAGGTACTTCATATTACTACTTAAGTTGTTTGTGGTTGCAAGCATTATGGCGGCATGTCAACTATTCAAAATTTAAAATCAAATTAGGAAAAGAAATGCATCAATTAGGGATTTCAGTTAATCTCTATAATTTAATTTAGGGCAAAACTGGCATAAATATAGAAAATAAAAAAAGTGGATATTTTTTTTTCACATTTTGTACCGTTGACTGGGTCTATATCAAAAGATTCCAAAAAAATACCTTATGAAGTCTAAATAGTAATTTCATATTAGGGTATATATGTAATTTAATAATAATTTTTTTTTGTGGGGTGCTAATAAAAAAACCTTGTATAAACTACTAAAAGAATGATTATTAGGGACAGTTAATTAAGTGTTGCACCCTTATTGATAATTATTTAGGGCAGAAAAATTATTAGTCACTATTAATACTATCTGAGGCGCATAAAAACACCCTTAATAGATTAAACTAAAAGGGACAAAAACAAGTGCCTCTATTTGTTATTATGAGGGGTGGATGTAGACTTAATTAAATAAAAAATATTTCTAAAAATTAAAAAATACTAAATTCTATATATACTAAAAGGCAATTCAAAAACACTGCTCATAAGAGCAGTGTTTTGACTAAATTGCCCTTGTTTTTATTGTTCTTATCCTCTATTTTTTAGCCTTAATAGTTAAATGACGAATTTGCCCCTGTGGGATAAAATCCCTCTTCCCTTCCCTTTTTCTTTCTTTCTTTCTTTCTTCTTCCGTTTTTTCTCGCCCGACTCTCTGTGTCTCTCTTTGTGACTTACTTAGGCTTTTCCGACAAATTTCCAGTCAAATTTGGGCACGATGTGGCTGCAGATCACCACCAATCGATTTTTATTAAACTTAGGTACATCCTACAACAATTGCATGTCAGTTTTTATCTTGAATTTGTGTTCATTCGAACGAAGCCCTAACGGGTTCGTTTCCCCATATGCCTTGATTTGGGCTTGCAAACAAATTCAAACTTTGCTCAATAAATTCAATAGAGTTTTGAATATGTTTCTCTCTCTGTAGGGCTCTCTATTTCTAAAAATTTAAAAAAAATACTAAATATTAATCTAAACCCTAGTTGGTCGACACATTCATATTCAATGACATTCAGTAGAGATAAAATATTACTGAAAATAAGTACTTTCCTATTCATCTAACTGACTACTAAGATAAATGCGAACGTGCAGGGTTGGGTTAAGGAAAAGAAACGTGAACCTGAACGTGCAAACATAAGCAGGTTTGCGGAAGGAGTCAGTTAGATGAATAAGAAAGTACTTATTTTTAGTAATATTTTGTCTCTACTGAATGCGGTTGAATATGAATGTGAATTTGGTCTTTTTGTCATTTGATTTTCTACTTATTTTCAGTAATATTTTGTCTCTACTTAATTAAGATGCGTTTAACTTGATTTTGTAGGTTATTTAGGTTTGACACACTACAAGAAATTATATATTTGCCGATGAAATATCTGTAGACAAAATTATTTTTGTCGGTTAAAGTAAGTAGAGCCGACGAAAGTTTTCTATTGTCGGCTCGGAGCTTGTAGACCTGTGCCGACGAAAATTTTGTCGGCAGAAAACATTTATGCCGACAAATAACTTAATAGTCGGAAAAACATGCAGATTTCGTCGTACGAGAGGGGCGCGGATTAATTCCTTGCCGCGCCATTATTTTTTGATTTTTTCAATTCTCCTGCTGAATTTTTTAGTCAAAAGAATTTCCCCCTTAAATCCAAAAACATTGTATTTTCAACAAACCCTATTATTAATTGTGGATAACCCAGCCCCCTCTATTCTCTCTCACGGCGTCGCTCTCTGCTTTCCGTCGACTTCGTTCTTTCTGCTCGCCTTCGCCATCACTCAGTTTGCTCGCAATCGTCGTCACCATCGCTTCATCTACTCTTCGTTGCCGTCGAAGTGCAACCGCTATTCTAGCTTCGAAACCCCCAATACAGGGTTTTCGTATCTCCAAAACAATTGGGTATGTTCCCAATCCTTATATACGCTATTTCTTCCCCTCAACTCTCTGTTTAGTGTCAATTTTATGGTGTCTTTCTTAGATTTGTTCTTCCACTGCGATTTTAGGTAATGATTTGGTTAAGGATCCTCAGTTAGGGTTTGTAGTTTCTAGGTTTCTTGGGTTTGCACTGCTCGCAATCTTTTTCATTTTCTGTTTATTTTTACTATTTCTGTATAATAAACTATTTTTTTTAATTCTAAGCTTGACATTGAAACTGAATTACCAAGAGAAATGGTCCAAAAATGTTTAAGAGCAATGAAATAATTGGAGGCCTTGATGGTTTGATGCGTCCAAAGGTGGTGTGAGTAATGGCAACTACGATTGAAGGTACTTCTTTCAATTTCAAATTTTAGGAAGATTTGCAATTTTCTGAGTTGAGATTTGAGTTGCCGTTAAGGTTAACTGCGATTAATAATTTGATTTTGTTAAGTGTATAGTGTATTTCTGTTCAAAAATTTTAGATTTCTAGTCCATTTGCATACTTATGCTCTGCGAATTTAGCCATAGGTAGAGTCTGTAACTCGTATGGGACTTACTCATGGTTGTCTGTGAAAGTTTCCTTCTTTTTGTTTGGGGTACGGTGCTCGTATTTACACATTCGTTCTTTTGGTTCTAGCCTTCGTTGCAATTAGTGGTTTCCAATTTTCGTTTGGGTTTGGTGGTCGTAGTTTGTTGTTCTAGAATTATTTAGTTATACTCTATGGTTGTTGCACTTGTAGTTAGCTCGAGTCTAAGGTATTACAAGTGGGGAAGGTATGTACATGCTTATGCTTCTAAACAAGCAGCGCAAAGCAAGACATGCTTCAATAGTCAAAGACAAAAGGGATAAACAACAAAAGGTACTCCAATCATAGTTATGGGGAGATGTGTTTTCATTTTTATGTACTCCAATCATAATTATGGCTAGTCTTAACTTTAATCTGAAAACAGAATAAGCGTCTAATATTGACGATGGAATACTTGTCAAGGGCGTTGCTTGAGGTAATCTCTATCATTCTCATGGATGTGATGTGCTTCATTGATATTTCTAGTGGAATGATATTTAACACATTTGAAAGCCTCTAATCTTTATTTCAATCTAACTATTTTGTCACAATATATAGCACATGAGATAAGTGTCATTATCTTCTTCGAGGTAAGTGTCTTTATTTGCTTACCATTGTTATGTCAATTTGTATATTTTCATGCTGAACTTCCTTGTATCAATTTGGTTATGTTTTTGTTTTGTAACATCTATTTTGCAGGTGCAGGATGTGTTGTAATGCTACATGGCAGCCAATTTTGAGGAATAACAGTAGGATAATTTTATTGTGTGACATAAGCTTTTGTATAAGCACTCTAGATGTACATTCGAAATTTATTAATCAATAAAGTATTATTTCTTAACAATTTTGTGTATTGTATTTTGATATGCATATGTAGTAACTGAGCATTAAGGCATTTATTTATTTTTTAATAAATTAAATGTCTTCCCGACGAAACCATTTTTGTCGGGAGAAAGAAGACTCTGCCGACGAAATATCCATGGCGACAAACACATTTTGTTGGCTGAAAAATATTATTTGTCGGCTTAAAAGCCTTGTACAGACGAAAACATTTGTCGGGAAAGATGAAAATGCCGAGAAAAAATAGTTTGTCGGGAGAAGTTGAACCTTAGCCGACGAAATACAAAATTTTGTCGGCTCGGATCTCGCGAGACATGGCTTTTTAGACAAAATTTTTCGTCGGCAAGTTTGTTGGCAAAAACGTTTCTCGACAAAATCTGATCTTACTCGACAAAAAAATTTTGTTGGCAAAATTGTTTTTTCTTGTAGTGACACGTGACCTTGATGAGTTTGCTTTGGTCATGAGTTTTCTGTGTTCACGATTTTAGCATGCTAGAAAAGGTCGATCAGTTTAAAATTTAAATATTTTTCGACAGTCTTTTAATTAAAGTCGGTTAAAAGAGACGGAGAGATTATGAGATTAGTTTATTTTCTTCTATCATCTTAGTAATCATTTGTTGTTGCTAAATATATAAGATATTATAATATGGTAGTAGAAGTACTTGCATTTTTCTTCCCCAAAACTACGTGCCCATTCCAACAATGAAGAGTGAAAACTGAGTAGTAATAACCAAAAAAAAATAAACGGTTAAAATCATACATCTGATTTAATTTTACTAATGCAAAACAAAAAAATAAACGATTGAAATTTCATAAAAAAAGGGAAGAAATCTATTTCACCTCAAGCTTGTGGTTGCACGCATAAAAGTGGAGAAGAGGAGAAACATGGATATGGAGGGAGAAAAGGGCTAACAGAGAGAGCCAATGAGAGTAAGAATCGGCCGGAGAGATGGAGAGATTTGTAGATGTCATTGGTTTTATGAAGTTCTTATCTTTTGAAAAAGGAGAGATGGTGTGTTTTTTATTTGAGTTCAAGTTCTTCTTATATAGAGGAAGGAGGGGTGAAAATTTACGGTTCTTTGGTAATTGTTCTGTAGTTTTAATGTTGGTTGATGGTTGCCACACGTTAATAGGCTTTTTTTAATTTAAAATTTAAGTTTTATTTCTGTTTTAGACCTAATTATGAGTTTTTTTTTTTAAAGAAGAATAATTAACTATCCACAACGTGAGTTTGAAGATTCATTTAAAACATGTAAAATTACCATTTTGTTCTTTTTTTTTTTTAATAGTTATTCATTGTTTTTTTTCTATCAAAGTGAGGGTACTATAGGGATATTGAAAACTTCACCATTTTTGCCTTCTCACTTTATATACAGAGATTCTCTCTTCCATTTTTTTCTAACGTTGCACCACACCTTTGAACTCCCTTCTTTTTCTTTTCATTGTTATCTTCTTCCTTTCATTTTTTTTAATTTCTATCTCTACCCTTTCTCAGCTCTTTGATATTATTCATATGAATGGGAAGGTTGTATTATTTTCACTAAGCTTTTCTTGTTTCTTTTTTTTTGGCAGATTGATTTGACGGATTTTGTTGAAGTCTTTGCACTGGGATCAGTTTCAAGTTGCTTGAGGTAGCTTCAAATAACTAGTCAATTAGATTAAAATTTCCAAAGAGGTGGTCAAAGAATTTATAAATATAATTGCTTTGTGGTTATGAAGATTTAATTTTTTGTTATAGGTTTGTTCATGCAAAAGTTTGATTGCATGTGCTTCTACATTAAATTGTTATACTATTTAAGTTTCATTTTGTGTTAGATTTGTATAGATTCAAATATTAAACGTCTGCATTTGATTTTTATTTACTCTTTGTTTCTGCAATTTTGGATGTTTTGTCTAATAATTAGTTCTATTTTGTTTATTGATAGGTCTAATTCACAAAGAAAGTGGAGTTGATTGGCTTGTGTGCTACATGAAATTAATTACAAGGGAAAAATAAATGGAAAGCTGGGTAGAGATATGAATTTGCAGAAAAGAACACAGAGATTATTATTTTCTGGTTCTTGTTTGGTGATGTACAAAGAATTAATTAATATTATATTATAATTAATTTGAATTCTTGAAACCAGAAAGATTTTGCTGGATTCTAAATTTTTTTTATTTGGTTAAAATTTTTAGGGGCGGAAGTTTCCCTCTCTACTAATTAATATTTTTTTTTTTAAAATGCCAACGTGGCAGGTGGACTAATAGAGGCAGAATTGTAGACTAATAAAAGCATAATTGTGTTTATATCCGCCCCTCAGCATTAGTAGACTAATAAAAGCATAATTGTGTTTATATCCGCCCCTCAGCATTAGTGACGCAATTTGAAGAGACGTTTTCGTCTTCCGCTGCACATGTTCATTAGGAACGATTTTGTGACATAGTTGCCTCTAATGGGCCTTTATACATGCATTAATAAACACCCCTAATGATGATTATTCTAGTACTAAAGGGGTGAGGGATTGGTATCAAAGCGAGATTTGATCCTCATAGCTCCATTTACAAGTGGAAGATTGGTATTGAAGTCATTCTCATAGTACTAATAATTAAGTGACATAATTGTACCAGTTAAATCTTCTATATCGTTTTTTTTTTGTTGGAAAATTTATATATGTCATGTTCTGTTCTTCTTCTTCATTTTTTTTTTACATTGGAAGTTTTAAACCCTCAATCTACCATATTCCTCATGCTACATCAATCTTCACCACTGAGCTAAATCCGACAGCTTAAGTTAGTCTCTATTCTTGTTTGTTCATCTCCACATACGAATTCTTTGGAAGGGTGAACTCTCAATGGTGAGCTATGCTCGCGGGTCAACCCGGAACTGGCAAAACCGCCATTACCATGGGCATCGCCAGTCTAGAGATGTCCAAGACCGAAACCCTAATTTTAAAATAAGTAAAATATATATATTAAGTATTATTTCCTGATCTGATTAATAAGTAGTCTTATACTGGAAGGAATATTTTGAAACTTATACTGGGAACTAGCTTTTTTTTTTTTTTTTCCAAATTAAATTGTAATACTTTTTTAGGCAAAACCACAAAAGTTTTATTATAATAAAGAACTGATATAGACATTTGTTTGGGCCGCTCCAAATTTTGTCAAGATCAAACACTCCCGAGACCAATACGATCGGGGTTACCGATCCGGGTCTCATTTACCATGAACCTTTTGGTGGCCAAGCTTTGTTGGTCCATCTTTTTGTGACCAACTCGTAGTGGTTCCATCTTTTGGGTGGCCAAGCTTTGTTGGTCCATCTTTTGGGGACCAACTCTTGTTGGTCCATCTTTTTGGGACCAACTCTTGTTGGTCCATCTTTTTAGGACCAATTCTTAGTGGTTCGTCTTTTTGGGACCAACTTTTGTTGGTCCATCTTTTTGGGACCAACTCTTAGTGGTTCCTCTTTTTGTGGCCAAACTTTGTTGGTCAATCTTTTTGGGACCAACTCTTAATGGTTCCTCTTTTTGTGGCCAAGCTTTGTTGGTCCATCTTTTTAGGACCAACTCTTAGTGGTTCCTCTTTTTGTGGCCAAACTTTTATTGGTGTTCTGAGCTAGCTAGAATTTTTCTCTTGAGACCAACCCGTAATATGAGTTTGGCATGGCAAGCTTGCTAGACCAACTCAGGATTGATATAGTTTTGGTTGCTCAGATTATTTGGGCCGAGGACGAACTTGGATAATGAGGACCCAATATTTATTATAGCCGAGCTCGTTTTAGCATGGAATAACTCCCAACATTATTCAAAGGTGATAATCTCCAAAACCAAATTTGGTAGCACACAACAGGATTTTCCTACCCAAAATGGACCAAGGCTTAAATGTCCAAGTTTAATGCATGGAAAGCTGAATCAAGGTCACGTGACAAATCCATGATCAAAAGTCAGCCTTTCTAGACCCGAAACAGGAAGGAATCGCAATCAAATCATATATTGTATGATTTCAATCCCATTAATCAAGGAGGCCCAATAAGGAAATTTGGAGGTAGCAGAAGGAGGAGTGAATGGGGGTCGTGGTTTGCCCTATAAATTCCTCAATACAAGAAGAAGAAGAGGGACGAGCAAAAACACACAAGACTTCTTTATATTACTCTGCACTTTTCATTCTCTAGCATAGGTTTTAAAGTTCTAGCAATTTACTTTCCGTTCATCGTCCTTTCGAGCACTTTTAATTGTAAGTTTATTTTCAGTCGTTTTTTCAAGTACTTTTTCAATTAAGTTGTTATTTTGATTCTAGTTTTAATCAAAGTTATTTGTTTCAATCGTTTTTCATTAGTTTAATTTTGTTCTTCGTTCTTATTTCACTTATCTTTAATTACTCGTCATTTACTTTCTCGCACTTTAATTATCTTGCATATTTACGTTCATTTATTATATCATATAAACCCTAAAAACCCAAAAATAAAGATCCAAAGCCTAACCAGCCTTGAATTCGAGGTAGTGATCGGACCCGGACCAAGAAAAGGTTCCTTGCTTGGTCACTCAGTCACTTGGTTAGAAGTCAGGCTCGAGTGCAACATTTCGATTTATTTCCAACCTCGCCAATTTTTGGCTTGGTTGGTGGCACGCCCTGTACCAGATCAGAAGAAGGACCAAAAGATCCTTCTCTTGGTCCAACCCAACCGAAAAGAGGGAAACAACATCAAGGGGGACATTTTAAATAAAATCTAAGAGTTTAAGGTTTAGGTCGAGACATGCCGAAGAGATTTTAACAAAACATAAAAGGCCAACATGATCACCAAACTAATTGCCAGCGTACTTATACATTCGAGGGTGAGACATGTCAATCGAGAATAAGCAAAGAAACACACTCAAATCTTAAAATCATCACATGTAAACTCAGAAAACTGAGATGACACTCTAAAGCCAAATGAACTCTATTCATGATGAAAAAATCAAGTGCTTCGCGATTTGACACTTGAGAGATTCTATGCACAAAAATTGCAATATAATGAATATGAGGACACTCTCCTTCCCATACCAAAACCCTAGATCTAAAAAATTCATATATAGTTTTCGGCCACTTGTTCGGGCTTGGGGCCGGTTGTAGTCCCTCTCTCCCATCTCTTAGGCTTCCTCCTTCCTCTTTCCATGGATTGTTGCAAACCTTTTTTTTTTTCATTTTAGTATTTCCGTCCAAAAGTGCCTTCTGGGTTAGAGTATTTTTGAATCTCTCTTAGTGAATATTTTAATTTTGTATTTGTGTGTTATTAGCTCCTCCTGGGTCTACTTCACTATATATGGTATCTTCAATAGTTGATGGTGTTGAGCACAAAATTCATGATGGTATGTGTTGGTTCCTTGTTAGTTCTTCTTCGGAGTCAGCATTGCACGTTATCAAAAACTTAAATTGTAATAATGTTAATTGGATACATACAAAATTGTCATAAGCACAAAATTCATGGTGGCATGTGTTGCTTATTAGTTCCTCTTCGGAGTCAGCATTGCTTGTTGTCAAAGACTTAAATTGTAATATTGTTGATTGGATACATACAAAATGGTTATCTTTGGAAAATCATGATTTAGAAATATTTTGAAAAAATCTTGAATGGTACGTACCATTCAATGGTTAAGATGTAACAGGGACACCCACATTAGCAAACGAACGCACTTTCGTCTTCTGCATGGACAACCCCTCCCACGACCCGACCGCCACCCCCGCCCTGCTCGTCTTTTTTCGGAATTTCTTCTGCATCCACCCTCGATCATGCAGCCCGGCTTATAGAGATGTACGAGTTACTTTCAATTTGTTGGTTGTTCAAATACCAATTTCAGGTATGGATACTACAACTCTGTATCCTATCCAGGATCCAGCCCACTAAACGGGCCCTAGAGAATTAGAAAGTGAGTCTTAATCCGGGCCCAGGCCCTTATTCGACAAAAACAGTCGAAAGTGCAGATTTTGGAACAACAAAACCCCTTCACTCCTTCACGCAGCTGCCATTCAAACAAAACCCTTGAAGCCGCTCCACTCCACCATCACTTTTCAGCCATGGCGGAGCTCAAGCTCTCAGAGAGTCGAGACCTGACCCGAATAGAGCGCATAGGCGCACACTCCCACATCCGCGGCCTCGGCCTCGACTCTGCCCTAGAAGCCCGCGACGTCTCCGAAGGAATGGTGGGCCAGACTTCCGCCCGAAAGGCCGCCGGCGTCATTCTTCAGATGATCAAGGAAGGAAAGATCGCGGGTCGGGCCGTTCTTCTGGCAGGTCAGCCCGGAACAGGCAAGACCGCCATCGCCATGGGAATGGCGAAGTCGCTCGGCCTCGAAACCCCGTTCGCGATGTTAGCCGGAAGCGAGCTCTTCTCTCTGGAGATGTCGAAGACCGAAGCCCTAATGCAAGCTTTTAGGAAAGCCATTGGAGTTAGAATCAAGGAAGAGACTGAGATTATCGAAGGCGAGGTCGTGGAGGTTCAAATTGACCGGCCTGCGGTGGCCGGAGCGGCGTCGAAGACCGGAAAATTGACCTTGAAGACGACGGAGATGGAGACCGTGTACGACTTGGGGGCGAAGATGATTGAGGCTTTGGGGAAGGAGAAGGTGCAGAGTGGGGATGTGATTGCCATTGATAAAGCTTCTGGGAAAATTACAAAGCTTGGTAGGTCATTTTCGAGGTCGAGGGATTACGATGCCATGGGACCGCAGGTCAAGTTTATGCAGTGCCCGGACGGGGAGTTGCAGAAGCGCAAGGAGGTCGTGCATTGTGTCACACTTCATGAGATTGATGTCATCAACAGCAGGTACTTCAAAATCTCGGCTTGTATATTTCGTTGTCTTAATTTCGAGAGCATGCTGCTGTAAATTACAATTTAATGAGTTTCTGCAATCTTGGGAAAGTTGCCATTATGTAGTTATTGGTGCTGATTTGTATCCGAGTTGGATGTTTTGTATCTCAGCTGTGGTTAATTTGGACTTTATTTGAGTAGTAGGTTTGAATCATTTAGAAGTTAGAAAGCAGAAGTTTCTCTCCTCCTCTATGTGCATCAAATAAAGAAAACAGTTTATATCTTTTTTCTGCTTTGAAAAAGTATATGTAGGTTGTTTAAAGCTACATGTACCAAGAGAAGGGTTTGAAAACCAACTTAGTACCCTTCATCTTGAATTGCCAAAGCGGCTGTAGCCAAATCGAATAGTTGAGAAGTTTACTGGCCGGCTGTTGTGAGATTTCTCTCTGTCGACTGCTCTGCTTACCGAGCTTCTCACATTTCTTTAATTTTCTATTTTCGTTTTGATTTAATGAATCATGTGAGAAGGGGAGAAGAGGGGAATGGTATAGGATTTAGCCTTTCCAAGAGGCCCTTCTCTAACATCAACATATTCATCGGGTCACCTTCCAGGCAAACTTGCTTTGAATATCCAGCTGCTTGCGTCTATTGGTGCCTACATTTTTTTGGATGGGTTTATTTTGTTACAGCAACCCTAGGAAAACTTTCATTCAGTCACCTTCCGACCAAACTTGGAAAGTTAAACCTTAAGAAACTTGATGGAAGCTCCATCAAAATCTGTCTTTTCTGAAGCTTGAACCCAAACTGGCTGCCGGGTTTGGGTGAAAGAGTGAACTTTTTCTGTTGCAATACAGGGGTTCGAGTTTTTATCTTGTTAATCAGATTTTTATTTTTTGTCAATTAAAATTGCAGGTTAAATCTGAATATAACAAAACTTTGTATCTATTTTGCATCTTAGAATCTGCAAGAGCGAACATGCTTTTTTCAGGTTATTAAGGTTAGATGTAATACGTGTAGTGTAGAATGGCTTCTTTCATAGACACACACATGAACATAAATCTCTACACGAGGTTTGGTGTTATAATTGTGATCATGATAACTGGTGCTTGCTTTGTTGCTTTATGTTTCGAATGAATTCTGTTCGGTTTCTGTATAAAATGCATACATTGCAACTTGCACCTATATTAAAAGTCTGGTCAAATTTGATAAATAAATCCTGGCTTGTAAGTTGAGAAGGGTTTTTTTTTCCTTTGGAGATGGGGATGGAGGGTTGTTCTCTACTTTAGACTCAGTATTGGCCGTGGATTAACACGATGTTTTATTAACTGATTAAATATTATCTATCTTCCAGAACACAGGGATTTCTGGCTCTCTTTACCGGTGATACTGGTGAAATCCGTTCAGAAGTGAGAGAACAGATTGACACAAAGGTAGCAGAGTGGAGGGAGGAAGGGAAGGCAGAAATTGTGCCGGGCGTACTCTTCATTGATGAGGTGCACATGCTTGACATTGAGTGCTTTTCATTTTTGAATCGTGCGTTGGAGAATGAGATGGCTCCCATATTAGTTGTCGCTACCAACAGAGGAATCACTACAATCAGAGGCACAAATTATAAATCCCCTCACGGAATTCCTATTGATCTCCTTGATCGACTGCTTATTATCACCACCCAGCCTTACACAGAGGATGAAATTAGTAAGATTCTGAACATCAGATGCCAAGAAGAAGAGGTCGAGATGTCTGAAGAAGCAAAGCATTTGTTGACCAAGATTGGGGTTGATGCATCCTTGAGATATGCTATCCATCTCATAACAGCTTCTGCATTGGCATGCCAAAAGCGGAAGGGAAATGTTGTGGAGATGGAGGATATTAATCGAGTTTACCATCTGTTTCTGGATGTGAAGAGATCAACACAGTACTTGATGGAGTATCAGAGTCAGTACATGTTCAGTGAGGAAGGTGACGACGATGATGCCAATGCCATGCAATCTTGAGAGATTTCTTCGGACTAGAAACGACTGTTTATTTTTGTATCTTGCGTTAGTGTAGGCAGCACTGAACTTTAATCATGGTAAAATAACATTGCTACATTGGTATGTAATGTTTATCGTGTTAGATTTTCGGGGTGAATCTTGTAATCTTCTTGGCAAACTAACAATTTAGCAGAGGATTTATTTCACTTTGAAGTTATGTTTAATGAAAATATGATTCACAACTAGGTAATGCACAGAAAAGAGAATCGCACGAAAAGTTTAACAAATCGTTGCCAGAACGGAAAACTAGTTACATAACGAAAGAAAATACAGTCGACGAATTACAGGACCGGCAAGGATACAGGAGACCAACCTTGTGTATCGCCGTGTCAAACTTGAAGGAATTCCTAAAGGGTTGAGGTATCTGCTAATTCTGTTCATTATCTCATGCAGCTTTGCAGGATGCGGACTTTTGGGAGAAATGTTTCCCAACATAGGCTTCTAAGCTCCCTAAATTTGTTCTTTTGTTGTCTTACTAATCTCTAAATGTTTTGTAGTTCAAACAGGAAACATCTTTAAACAAGCAGCAATCGGCATCCCTAAAAACCCGATGAATACAGTGACGAACCATTGCGCCAAGGTGAGGGGTGCTGTGCTTGCAAATTTTCCCAGGAACTCGATAATAATGATTTGGAACACGACTGTGGAACTGAGGACTCCGACGAACACATGGTTATCCAATATGCCCTTGAAGACGTCTATTTCCTCCATCTCGCGCGAGCTTATCTCGTTGAAAACCTGCATAAACAGAATCAGGTCACCCTCGTAGCAGTAAAAATCGTCAGCAGTAGTCCTCGTATGAGATCGTTTAGGAAAGATTACCTGGCAGAACACAAATGTGTTGAATATCAGAGTGTTGAGGATCACATGAGAATCCGGTCCGTATAGACCAAACATTGCTTCTCCTTTTGCCTGGAGGAACCAAATCACCGTAAACTGATACAACGACTGCCCTAAAATGTTCCTCCACATTACATTGTTGATAAAATTCTGCCTCTTTCCAACCGGCGGACGCTTCATTAGGTCATTGTTCGGAGGCTCGGTTGCAAGTGCAAGTGCTCCTAATGTGTCCATGATCATGTTAACCCACAATAGCTGCACAGCTGTGAGAGGAGCACTCCCTGAAGAACAATTTATTCAAACGCAGAAGAAGTGAGAAATGGTTTCTACGAGGGATAGGAAAGTTGTAGCGAATTTTGTTACAGAAGTGGAAAACATATTGAAAATGTGAGCCGGCTAACCAGTCAAGCAAGCAGAGGAGAAGTTCACGATCAATGCAACAATATTAACTGTCAGCTGGAACTGCACAAATTTTTGAATGTTTATGTAAACCGAGCGTCCCCATTTTGCCACTGTCACGATTGTGGAGAAATTATCATCCAGAATTATAACATCAGCACTCTCTTTAGCCACCTGAAAGCAGGGGAAATATGATTAGTTAAGGGCCTAAACTGTAACGTTTTCTTCTTGATCAAGAAACAGAAAGGGATATGACGGTATCTACCAATGCGGAGAATTATATAACTTTGCACTTGCAAAGCATAATACTCACCTCAGTTCCAGCAATCCCCATGGCTAGTCCAATATCTGCCTCGTGAAGCGCTGGGGCATCGTTTGTTCCATCACCGGTTACAGCAACAACTTCATCAAATGTGGTCCGCAAGTGCCTCACCAGTGTATGCTTGTCCAGAGGTGAAGATCGAGCCATCACCTGCACGAGGGCTCAAATTTCAGTGTCACAGATTCATAAACCATATAACTAGTCTGTAAGAAGCAAATCCGAGCGGTTATGTTCCTCGAAAGAAATGGAGATAGTACCTGAATTTTAGGAATCAGAGAAAGCAATTCTTCCTGATTCTTCTCCCTAAACTCCGGACCTTCAATGGCTATGCCATCATCGGTGAGAATCCCACATTCCCTTGCAATAGCCTTTGCGGTATTTATATTGTCTCCGGTAACCATTCTTACTGTAATGCCAGCTGAACGGCAAATTGCAACAGACTCCTTGACACCGGGACGAACAGGATCCTTAATTCCCACAATTCCTATACAAGTATAACCAGAAACAGGAATGGGATTCTCAGGAGAGAAACCAGTTTCTAGTTCTGTATACGCGAGACATAGAGTTCGAAGAGCCTCGCAAGCAAACTGCTCAATAGTAACTTTGAGATGGTTGAGGGATGCTTCATCAAGGGGAACAACTTCGCCGTTTGAGTTGACCACCTTTTCGCAGCTGGCCAAAACTATTTCTGAGGCACCTTTGGTGTGCGCTCGCAGACCTCCTTCGGGAAGCTCCAAGATTACCCCCATCCATTTCTTCGTTGAGTTGAATGGCTCGACTTTAACAAGCTTAGAAGCTTGTCTCTCGGCTTGGAAATTTCCACCTAGTGACAAGCCAAATTCCAACAAAGCAGTATCCGTAGGTGTTCCCAACAGCTCATGCTTTCCGGCTTTGTTAACCACAACTTCTCCGCCCGTGTTGTTAAAGATTGATTGTAGCAAAAGTTTCTTAGCAGATTCCGGAAGATCAGAGAACAAGCTAGAGGCCTCATTGGGTTTGCTCACCTCCTTGACATTCATGCAAATGCATGATTTTACAACGGTCATGCGGTTGGTTGTTAGTGTCCCGGTTTTGTCGCTGCAAATATTTGTGGCTGATCCCATAGTCTCGCAAGCTGCCAGATGACGAACGAGTGCTTTATCATTCATCATCTTCTTCATGGCAAAGGCAAGGCTCAATGTCACAGCCAGCGGCAGCCCCTCGGGGACAGCAACAACAACAATTGTAACTGCGACAGCAAAGAATTCCAACATTTGCATTGCATCATCTCCATTCCAGCTCCAGTGTGTCCCGTCAGCCAGTTTACGACTAAACAATCCTTGCACCATAACTGCAAAAGTAACAACCGCGAAGAAAAGACCTATCTTCCCAATAATGGTTGCCACTCCATTCAGCTTCACCTGCAATGGGGTTTCATCATCTCCGCCCTCGCTCAGAGTCGCCATCAATTTACCCCATTGGGTTCTCATGCCAACCGTGGTAACCATCATTTTGCATGATCCGTCTTGGACCTTAGTTCCCGAAAGAAGAAAGGGGTTTTCGGGAGTTACCATTATTGGCTCACTCTCACCAGTTAAACTCGATTCGTCAATCAACACAGAAAATCCTGAAACAAATAGCCCATCTGCAGGCACTTGGTCCCCAATAGAAAGGTGCACAATGTCACCAGGCAGTAAATCATAGATTGACATCTTCTGCCTGTATCCATTTCTTGTTACTTGCATAGCAATCTTCTTTTTTTCCTTGTCCAAGTCCTTGAACTGCAACGATTGGCGGTAATCACTTGTTGCTGTGACAAGAACAACCAACAGGATACTCGCAACGATTCCAAGTCCATCATGTGCTCCAACTGGCCACCCTTCCATTGCTATCCCGACAATCAAAGACACAAAAGCGCACACTCCGAGGATCATAAGAGTCATATCCTGAAGGGCTTCCCAAACAAATATCAAGAAACCCCGTTGCTCACTCTCCGTAAACTTATTGATTCCATAGATCTCCTGTCTTCGAGTGTGCAAGTCAGATTCGGTGTTGAGCCCATCTTTTACTGATGTGGAGATCTTTCCTGCAATGCCGCTTACCCCGCCATGAAATTTTAGCTTCTTTACATCGTGTCCTTCAACAATGGATCCCAATTCATCAGCACAAATCTGAAAACCTGCGTCTGTAACTTCCTTGGGTACGACGTAGTCACTTGGCTGCACACCTTGAATAAATTGAAATGCAGCCTTAGAAACCAGAACAGCAATCCTCAATTTCTCCTGCAAAATTCAAACCAGAACGTAATCAAAAGATAAGTAAAAATTCTGAAGATGAAAACTATAATCTGAAACGTCTTCGTCGTCTCTGTGTTTGTTAAACAGAGCATGACTGCTCTAGTATTAAGCGTTAACTGGTTAGCAACTTAATATGGTACTAACTGATCGTATCGGTCCACATCATAATGTGTCACATATTTCAAACCGTTCATCTTTTAAGAATCATTGAAATATTATCCTATCCTTGTAAAGTTTACTCATTGAAAATGGTGTAGTAAAAAAAAAAGATCAACATAGCGTTAAAAATAATATAACATGTTCGTGATCATCATCAAAAGGCCAACTGATTTCCGATTTAGATGAATTTTTGCAGAAATGATGTTGATTGAGGGCATGAAAAAAAAATCACGGGTTTCATATTGTGGAATGGGTTGTTAGCGTCGTATTAATTTATTAACTAATTAGCACTTGAGCTTTATATCAAATACTTAACATGCATCGACGGACAGATGACTTATTTCTAATAAGAACAAGAAAAAGAATGACAGAGGTGAGCTGAAAGAAAGACCTGATTGGTACGGCGCATAGCAGCAGCCTCGAAACGCTTGGAAAGATTGGCAGTGAAGCGAAACCGCCGTTTCGGGTTCTTGACAACGCTGCAAAGGTTCCTCCATTTCTGCAACGTTTCTTCAGACGAACCCTTCGCCTTGACTTCCCCGAACTCTTGCAAATAGCTCTCCATCGACCAACTAATTTAACTACCTTTCTTCTCACTTCTTACGCAAGTAATTAATTATTTTTTATTTTTATCACAACCTCCTTCTACAGATTAAACACACAGGCATATATATGTAAAGCAAAACGCGTAGAAAAAGCACTTCTGAGAAAAGGAAGTTTCAGTAACATTTCTGGGAAAGAGGAGACGCAGTGAGGTGGGGATCTGAGAAAATGAGAAAATGGGGTTTGTTTTCTTTTTCTGTGTGCATTTGAGTACGGAAAATACGAAAAACTGAGTGGAGGAAGAAGGAATTAGGATCCGAAATTTTGGTGGGTAATTGCATGGTTTTGGAGCTAATTGCGCTTCTTCTCTTCATCTTCTTCCGCTTAATTGTTTGCTTATTTGGGAACAAGCAGCGCGGTCAACACACAAGACTAAAAATTGCAAAGTTTTGATTGTTTTTATTCCAAGCCCCAAGTGATGGATGTTATATAGAGTTTAGTTTGAAGCAATTGATTAAAAAAAAATAGGACCAGATTAAATAATTCTAAACAATTTTAATTAGGTTAATAAATCTAAATGAGCAGATTTCAGTTAGGTCAGTTGGTTAAGGCAGTGTGTCTGTCTTCTTACATCCAAGTTCAATCTCTTTCTATACAGAGCAGTTTAAAACAAAATGAAATTTAAAATTATATATAGATTTAAATTTTAAGTTAAATGTTAGAAAAATTAAATTTCAAATAACATTTTCATAGATCGCAAATGTCAACATAAGTTTTTTGTATTGACAAGTTGTTTAATTAGATAACATTTTTTTTTTAAATTATGCTAGCGATTATTGTAACGCTAACACAACTATTGATCTGTATGACACTGATCGTGAAATCTACAATAATAAATGGTTGTTCTAGCGCTTCGCATGTCACAACCCTTTTTTTTACATATACTGTGAAAGTAGTATAGTAAGTCACATGAAGAGATGACAAAAGAATCTGAAGAATAAAATTGAAATTTAAAAATCTAACTACACCGCGTTGGGTACGCGTATAGCAGAAGAGGACCAAGACTTAGGACCAACAGTCTTAATCTTCTAATAGAATGATGTTTTTTTAATGGAATATGCACTCTCTGTCACGTCCTATGTCCTCAACTTTAAGAACAGTAATAACGTTTCATGGCAACCACTTTCCTCTTCTTTTAAGTCTCTATAGTTTGATTGAGGCGTGTTTGGGAGTACTTGGAGGAAGGAAGCATTTCTATTGAAGCTGCTGGTAATCGTTTTTCTTAAAAGTACATTTATTAGAAGTAGTGTCCCATTCTAGACCGACTCCGTCGTAGCACGATATTGTCTGTTTTGGGCCACGCCCTCACGGATTTGTTTTTGGGAACTCGCGAGCAACTTCCCAGTGAGTTACCCATCGTGGGATTGCTCTAGCCCAAACTCGCTTAACTTCGGAGTTCCGATGGAATCCGAAGCCAGTGAGCTCCCAAAAGGCCTCGTGCTAAATAGAAGTGGGCATGTACATATAAGGCACATCACCCTTTCTCCGTTAGTTGAAATTTTAGTTAAAACTGTTTTATGAAAAATCAATAGTTTAGTTCCTGTGGACCAGTGCTTAGCAAATATACAAATACTAATAGTTTTTAGGTTTATTTTTATTGTTGGGTTTCGGTCATAGCCTATTAGAATAATTAGGGTTAGTTTATTATAAATAGGATGTTTTGTTATTTAATTGAAAATAACTTAGTCACAATGTAGTCTTCCGTTTATAGTCGTCTTGGCTCTTGTTTAGTTGATTTCAATTAATAGAATAATATCGTAGTTTTGTATTAGTTTGTACATTGTGCACTCTGATATTCAAATTGGTATCAGAGCAAGTTTGATTCTTCTAGATTTAATCTGGTCTTGGTTCGTATCAGTTTGTCTGTCCGTCTTGTCCGCTGTTTATTTCTGGTTTAGATTGTTGTTGGTTTAGTTTGAAAAAATAAAAACTATCATCGCGCTAAGCCGCACCGGAGCCAAGCCGAAACCTAAAGTCTGTAACTGAATCTACCGCCCGCACTAGTAGATCCTGCCCAGAAACCACTTAGCTTGCACTTGCTGTTGCATCTACACCCGTTCGATCCGCCGCTGCTTGTTTGCAAACTCATGTTGTTTAACTTTACCGCCGCAATAGGGTTTTTCTGCCTTCATTTTTAAGGCACTCTATGATCTTGTTCTTTTCCTTGGGCCTCAAGTGTTTCTTGATTGGATCAGCTTTTTACTCACGTGGCTTTTAGCCCAATGAAGATTTACGAGAACATGCGAAGGGTGTGCATAGTAGAAATGAGTGTGGGAATGAGTGATTCATATCGTTTGGTAGCCCAATTTCTGTCACTTACATTGAATAAATTAAGGGAAAATTGGTGCATTAGTTTTTTAATTTTAGTCGAATTGAGTGTGGGAACTGGTGAGCGATTCATATCTTTTAGCCCAATTTCCAGCACTTACATTGAATAAATTAAAGAAAAATTGGTGCATTAGTTTTTGAATTTTGTCGAATTGGAGTTTGGGTTCTTAAACTAAAAATCTATGAGTATTGGCCATTGAGCTTATCATAACGTGGAACAATGAATTGGGCATTAAGAACTTTTGTTCATTACTTTCCTATTTAATCCCTATATTTTAGACAGACGTTCTAACGGTGTTATCCAAAAGGATAATTGTTTCACATTATGCATTGTGACAAGTTCATTAAGATCAATACTCACAAATTTGTATTTCAATGAGCAAATGAATTGAATCAAAATTCAGGGACCAATACTCTAGTTTTCTCATAATTAAAGAAAAATTAAGAGACAAAATAAGAAGAGAAGTACACCAAAGAACCGAGAGTGAAAATTATTACCCTTTAAGATTACTAAAAACGTTTTTAAAAAAGTGTAGCTATTTTAAAAATGCTTTCAAACGAATTCTCAAATAATTAATTAACAGTGAATCATCAAATCAAATCGTTGATTCTTCTTCCTTAACCATAAATAACTATTAATTCCACAAATCAAAAGAAGAGAAATAAGAAGAAGAGAATAAGCCGGAGGCGTCCCACACGAAAATACTACCCGAAGGTTTTGAGTATTGAAATCAACGGCTGGCAAGCGACGTGTCAACACAAGACCACGACTGCCGTCGATCATACACCACAAACTTGCCACCACGAAAATAAACAAACCCTCTTCTTCCTCTTTCATTTCGCTTCCTCTCTCTCTCTCCCAAAATCTCAGACTCTCTCTCTCTCCCAAAATCTCTCAGACTCTCTCTCTCTCTCCTCTGTAAGGATGAGCAAGGGACCTGGACTTTTCACCGACATCGGCAAAAAAGCCAAAGGTAAACAATCGTTCGTTCTCTCTCTCTCTCTTCGTCTCTGTGATCTTTCTACTGTTTGTCGCTCTCTCGACTGCGTAATTTGCATCTAAAACTGTGCGTTTTGGCTTTTTTTGCAGATCTTCTGACCAAGGACTACAGCTCCGATCAGAAATTCACCGTCTCCACCTACAGCGATGCCGGCGTGGTACGCATTCGAACCTCTAATCTAACATGTATATTCAGCCTCACAGTCGCAGAAAATGTGTATAGATAATGAATTAATCGAGAAATATAGTTTCGGATTGTGAATTAGGGTTCGGATCGCTGTTTTTCTGCTAGAGTGGCTTCTTTTAACTAGATTATAGTGCCAATCGCATGCTATTTTTCGTGTCGGGTTCGAAATGGAGACTGAAGTATTTGATAATTGAGTCATTTTATACGTTTTGTTTTATTAAGTAGATTCTATATTTCGCGTTTTCGTTTGCTATGTATGTAATTGTTCATTTAGGGCTTGTTTTGATAACTATTTTGTTTTTAGTTTTCGGTTTTTGTGATAAAGATAGAGGGAAAGCGTATGGGAGAAATGAGAATGGAAAAGGAAAGTGAGGGGTGGTGGGAAGAGGAGGGAGAAATGAAGGAGATTATGTGAAAACAAAAACTTGAAAGTGAAAACAACTTAAAATTTGTTTTCAGTTTTTGGTTTTTAGTTTTCATTTTGTGTCGCATTCCTTTCACATTTCTTTCACCATCCTTCCTTCACCTAAAAAATAAAAACGAAATGGTTATCAAACTGCCCCTTAGTTGTTTTTGAGGTCTACCATTCGAATACTAAATTTTTGTTAGAATTCGGTCTTTTCAGCTATTGAAGAGTTAAGTGTTTCCTTATCTTTGTTTTTCTTGAAAAGTGGGAGATTGTAGGGTTGTCTAAATTTCATTGTTTTCGTGATTGAAGTACTTATCTTTTGGGATTTTTGTGAAAAAAAAATATCATTTACTCGCATGACAGTTTTATTTGTTGTTTACCCCATTTCTCAATCTTCCTCCTATTCGTGTGTACATGTGCAGTGTGTTAGCTTGCAGATTGTTCAGTTTGAAGTTGTTAGTCTGTATTTTGTTGCTCCCTGTGCAGATCTTGTCTTCGTCTCATGTTATTATAGATTTAGACTTTTACGTGCATGCATCTTATAATGACAGGAAAAATCGCTTAGTAACACCTTCAATACCTTTATTCATTATTTCTGAAATTACATCTCTTATGTTTCTTCTTTACTAAGCTGGAGTTAATATTTATTTTCTCTCTTGAATTGTGTGTGTCGATTCCAATCATTATGGATACTGTTAATATTTGAAATGATATTTATTGCTCAATAATATCCACTCACAAATATACTTCAGGATTCATCATGATTTAATCTCACGTAATATCATATTGAAGCTTCAAAACTTGAGCTTAGAATTTTGGTGTAGAATTGAAACAGTTGGCTATGTAGTATTTTCAGGTTGATTAATGGATGAAAGTACAACAACTTTAAGTGTAAACCTTGAGATTGTCTATACTTTTGTGCACAGGAACAATGTCTTTTTTTCTTCCAAAAAGAAAAAAGAAAGGGGAACACTGAAATGTCATCTATTATTCATCATTTTTAGGGATATTACTATGCTTTAAGATCCAGGCCGTTAAAAATTTAAATTCTGAAGATCAGCCTTGAGATTATGGTAGTGTTAGTTTATTTGTGCCTCTTCCTGGATGTTGTTGTGTGAGTTTATTCCTTAACTGATATAAATTGTTGTTTTCGTACCAATACCTTCTTTTTTTTGGATCCTTTAGGCCCTCACCTCAACAGCTGTGAAGAAAGGAGGACTTTCCACTGGGGACATCTTAACACAATACAAGTACAAGAACACGGTGGTTGATGTCAAAGTTGACACAGAATCAAACGTGGGTTGCGTCATTTGTTGAATAAATTACAAACAATTCTCGTGTTCTTTTAAGCATGTGCACTTTTCTCTTTGTTTTGGCAGATCTCGACGACCTTCACAATCAGTGAGATTGTCCCATCCACAAAAACTATAGCTTCATTCAAAGCGCCTGACTTCAACTCTGGCAAGGTATAAAATCTGGGATCTTTAGGCTAGGCGATGTTTACATTTGAAATTGTGCTTAACTATATGATAGTCATTTTTTAATTTATTGTGCAGTTGGAGGTTCAGTACTTCCATGACCATGCAACCTTCACTACAGCCGTTGCCTTGAATCAGTCCCCAGCTATTGATTTTTCAGCCACCATTGGAACCCCAACCATTGCATTCGGTGCAGAAGGGGGTTACGACACTACTTCTGGAAACTTTACGAAGTACACTGCTGGAATTAGCATCACAAAGCCAGATCAGTCTGCTTCAATAATTCTGTAAGCGTTTGTACCATAACCTTTATCACATGCAATAGTTTAAACTCAGTTGTTGCAAGTATTAACCGTTATATATTCTAATATCAGCTTTCTTTCTCTCTCTATCTCACAGGGGTGACAAGGGAGACAGTATAAGAGCATCTTATGTGCATTATATGGATCTGTTGAAGAGGAGTGCTGCTGTGGGAGAGATCACTAGAAAGTTCTCCACGAACGAGAACACTTTCACAGTGGGAGGGCAATACGCTGTTGATATTTACACCGTAGTGAAAGCTAAACTCAACAATCATGGAAAGCTAGGAGCCCTCCTGCAGCATGAAGTCATACCAAAGTCGGTGCTGACAATATCTGGCGAGGTTGACACCAAGGCCTTGGACAAAAATCCCAGGTTTGGCGTGGCCATTGCCCTCAAGCCTTGATTCTTTGGTGTTAATGAATTCAATACCTGGTTCAATTTTTTGGCTGGCTCGAGAGAGGAGCGCGTAATAATTAGTTCCACAGAAACATTTTTCCTAGTCGGTGATGATTGTGGATGCATCGTTTGACGCTTGGGCCTCTAGCGTGGTCTTGGTATCTTCTTTTCCTAAATATTCTTTTGGTTTATAGCCGTAGGTCGCTGAGGCGTTGCACACTCAGTCTCCTTGTATGGAGAACCTTAGAATTCTGATTGATAGAAGATTTGCTTACATATATGGTTGTGCCAAGTGATATGCGATTGTCTGTTTGAAAGAATGCACCTTCTTAGAGCAACTCCGATCGAGTTTATAAATGCAATGTTGATATTGCGACTGTTAAGAGCATATTTAATGCATGCAAGCTAGCCTAGGTAAAAGTGTTATTTACCCCTCAAATGACAATTCAATTTCTAATGGAACATATCTAGCCTAGGCTAAACTAGCCCAGGCCTCTTAAGGGGTCAGTTTAGTCTCCGCTCTTGCTCAAGGCTCTTGAAGAGTCAACTTAGGAGGAAGAAATCAGTAACCAATGAAAACTAGCCACCTAATATTTTTTTGCCCCTAACCTCTCACACCATTAGAACAACAAAATTTAAATTTTGAGAGGGGATTTCATGATTAATGACATTTTGAGAGGCCAAATAAAGCCTCTAGCCCTTGCCCTTTCCATTAGACATATGGTCGGGTTCTTTCTTTTTAGCATGTCTTAATGACTTTGTATAATCTCAAATTTAGCAGCATTGGCGTGGTGCTTGGGTCAACGTAGTTAATTTTAATTTTAATTTTATTTTTATCACAATGGAGTGATTGAACTTGGACCTGTCCTAATCTGAATCCATTGCCTACGGTAACTTGTTTATTATTTGTGAATTTTAATTTTTGTGCTACCTTTTTCTTGTGAATTATTATTATTTATGTTATCTTAATGTTTTTATCACATGCATTAAGATACATAAAAGAATATATGCTTTTTTAATATATATTTTTATTTTACATTTTTATATGCTTTTTTTTTTTGTTGAAGATTGTTAGAAATTTAATTGATGGAGTCATGGACCTTTTGGTTTTTTACTTCATATTTTTATTTTTAGGAAGGATTTGTTTTTATTGTAGCTAGTCCATCCGTTGAAAAATTCATGACCTCTTTGGGCTAAATGTGGCCTGATTCGGTATAGCCTGATTTTTTTTTGGCACTTGGCTAAAGACACATTTTGTCAAATTTAAGGCTAAATGTAGCATATCTCATTGGCTAGAGCCTAGAGATGACCTCAATGCATTTCACCACTAATATCAGGGTTAGGGGTGGACATCGGGTGGTTCGGTTGGGTTTTGGGATCAAACTGTTGGCCGATCAAGTAAAGCTCGATGTTGGGGCCCGAAAAAATTTCACTAAGAAGCCCAATTACATATGGAAATCTAATGGTCACATATTTGTAGCAAACCAAGCTTAAATTCATAAGTGCAAAATAACAGGTGCAAATTCACAATCATGCCATGCCAAAGTATATGATAATTCACGATTCGGACGTTCGAAGAAATCATACTAAGCCCATACAAAATCACGCATATTCATCACGCCATGCTATATCGAAACAAGCTTATCATATTAATACATTAACATTTTAATTCGAATCACGTCAAACCACTCTTCATCCAACACGCTTAAATGGGCCCAAGTCACATAACGGAGCTTGCCAAGTCGGTTGTGGTGTGGACGGTTACGAAAGTCCATTGGGCCTATGTGAAATTAAAGATTGTGAAGATTTTGGGCTGCTTGGGAGCATCAAAAATCAAGCCCACAATTTTAATCTCACGTGGGAAGGTTGTGAGAAATAATCCCTTACCTTTTCTTTCCCTTACAAACCAGTTAGAGGATGGTGAGGATGACGTCAAGTCATCATGCCCCTTATGCCCTGGGCGACACACGTGCTACAATGGCCAGGACAAATACTTTAAAACCAACCACATTCAAAACATAGTTTGCCCAGATTCATGCATTGATAGAGCCCGACCTTGAGCCGCGCACCTCATTTTAAGTTCGAGCAGGAAACCAAGGGAGAAAACGGACAAGGAGCAGCCAAAGATGGAGTTTTGCTACAGAATTTGGCATCGGAAAGAAGGAGCTATGGGTAGAGTGTTCAACCTAGCCTTCACGAGGCTACCAACTCTCTACAGTATTACCCAAAAGAGGTATGGTGTAGCTGCAACAATAGAAAAAGGGAAGGAAGACTTGACAAATAGAAGGGAGAATAGAAAACCAATGGATTATCCAACGAGGATGTTGGAGAATTCCTGTGCCTATAAATTCAAGCTATCAGCACGCTTGGAAAGGGGGGGCACTAGGCAGAGTAAGCAATCTCTAGTGCTAGAAATCTCAAATTTTTGAGTTTTAGCCTTTTCTTCATCCTCACCCTTTCCATAAGCTTGACTTACCTTCAAAATTGCCATCCCAAAACCCTAATTTGTCAGTTCAACATAGCAACCGCAGTATCTCTCTCACCAAACTTGTGGGCTTTTAGCTTCCACACCATACATCACTCAGGCAAGTTATAATTTGTTATTATAATTATTCAATCATTGCAAATTAGAGTTATTGATTTAACTGAGATATCTCCTAAGACACGCTTTTTTTCTTTCGAGGTATCTCAGGGCCTGGTGCCTGAAACGAACCAGGGGACTCAAACATCTCAAAGCTTAGATTTTGTTTGATTAAAAAGGTCTCCAACACTCAGGTTGGCTAGATATGAAATCATCGCCAACCATGACAACAGGCAAACCAACCCACCTAACTCATGTTCAGTTGGGTCGAGTTGGGTGGGTTTAATAGGTTCATTTAAGCTTCCTCAAACTTTGAGAATACCAATTCGCTGTTCGGGCTTTTGCTCTTTTGGCTAATTACAAATAAATTGAAAGTTGAATTGATTCAATCTGCATAAACCCATAATAAAGAGCATATAGCAAGCTTTCTGCAATTTTCCAAGTGGCAGAGAAAATGGAGATGAAGAGACCATGTGGTAGGCCCCATCATTAAGAAAGAAATAAAAAATACGTTTATGAAACTGGGTGGGCTTTGATATGGATGCCATGATGTAGTTTATTAATAAAAACAAGCCACATGTGCAACATCAATGTGAGATTTACATACACGGATGAGTTGGATTCCGCCGGGTTTGAAACATGTCAAACTGCACTTTAACTATCTAATGTGTGGGTGGTTGGATTTTAACCCATTACTCAATATTTTCAAGTTATAACTGACCCAAACTGACCTATTTCGGTTGAGTTGGTCGGTTTGGGCGGTTGACCAGTGAAAATGCCCACCCCTAATCAAGGTGGATTTCCTTTCTCATCCAAAAGGTGTGTTCTCTCCCCACAAAGTTTTCAATGTCCAACCGTCCTCTGTCAAAAGCCCAACCTCATCAAATCTCGACCTAACATCTCTCGGACTGATAAATAAATCACTCGACTCATCCCATCCTCCTTTTTATTTTCTAAGCATTTGTCGCTTTCTTCTATCTCGTAGAGCAAAAGGTTGAGGACATCACAAGGCACGTTTGATAATTATTTGTTTTTAGGTTTTGGTTTTCACTTTTTAATTTTTTGAAAATTGAAAACTGAAATCTTGTTTGATAATTACTTTCAGTTTTTAAAAAAGTGAAAACAAAAATTGAAAGCGAAATGATTATCAAACGGTCATAAATTAATCAGTTTGCGATGTTGATAAACAAAATTGACTTTTGAAAACGCGATGGGTCATTTGTGATTAAAACTCTTTAAATTTTAATCTTTTTCATGGGTTGTAACTATTATCATCTTGAGAAAAAAAAAAAAGGAAAATTTTTGGGTTGTACGTACTATTTAATAGTCCGGCCATTGAATAGTCCCAGATTAATTTGTATTTGGTTCCAAATAAATCTTGAATCATTCAATGGTCGGACTATTAAATGGCACGTACCACCCAAGTTTCAAAAACATAAACTAAAAAAAAAGTAGGAAGCCTAAATGAAAGCACTCAGACAAAAACGGTGACGCGCGCGCAAATGATATATTTTTTTTTTCATTAAATTATATATTTTTCTTTTGACCAAGAAAAATTAATCTCTTTTTTAATGGGCAGCAACTGGTATCTTAAGAAAATTTGACTAAAAAAACTGGTATCTTAAGAAAAACACATAAATTAAGAGAAACTCGGAAGACTTAAATCAGGATTAACAATAAAAATTTCACTATTAGTCAAGACCAGACAATATAGTCTTCATTCACTAGAAAAAATATTTTCACCTATGACTAACAGAAGTCCTATTGCGATAGACTCTTATCATATTGCTGATACAAAGAAAAACAGTAAATTAGAGGAATATAAAAAACCCCTACAACTATTAGTTTATGCAGAGTCACGTCAATAACTCAATTGGAGAAAATAAATACCTATCTATTTACTTATCATGCTCTAATAAATTTTTAATAGATAATGTTTGCGTTCCTCTTTTAGGAGAGTTAACTCATTTCTCTATTTGCAAATAACGTATACTTACCGTAAAAATTTTATAATCGAAACCGTTCAATCTCTTAATTTTCATTTGATGATCATCTTTATAAAAAATTCATGAATTGAAGATCGTTTAGTAATCTAAATGTATCAAAATAAATCAAGTGAAGATTAAGAAATTGAACGGTTCCGATTAGAAAATTTTTTTTGTAGGAATGATCTTCAAGTGAAGACTAAGAGATTGAACGGTCCGATTATGAAATTTTTACATAGAAGATACGTTATTTGAAAGTGGGGAAATGAACTCATCCCCTAAACAGGAAATATAAGTATTATCCATATTTTTAATTATTCATTTGTTATTCTTATCTCATTATAAAATCACAGGATTTTTTTTTCTAAATGTTGTGTTTAAATTTTTTTCCTCTAAGATGTACTTTACTAAAGAGAGTCCAAGTAAAAAGCCCAAACAAGAAATTAAAAAATAAATCTTCCTCGCACATGCATTCCACCTACGGTGCAACTTGAATAGGATTGATATCCGATTCCGATCGATTCCAAGCCGAAAAGTTCTAAAAATATTCCGTTCAATTCAAATTTAAAACTGAAATTCCAAAGTCCGAAAAGAATTGGATATGAATTGGAATGTATTTGAATATTCCTAGTTCGTTCCAAAAAAATTCGAAACTTGCCTAACTCTATTTCATACACTTAATTATGTACTGATTGATTTCGGTTATGTTTCATTTGTCATTTGTTATACAATATACTAAAATATGATTCTATTTTCTTAATTACAACTCTCACAAACAGATTAAATAAAAAAATGAAACTATAAACATATATATTATGTAGAGAGAGCCAAGATGAGATATTTTTTTTATCTCGGTATAGATAAAGCCATACAAGTCCCATAATTTTGAAATTTCGAAATTAATCCGATTCTAAAAATTTTGAATTCGCCACTAGTTTATAAAATTCCAAATTGGAACAGACATTCGTTTTCAAAACTTTTTGAATTGAAATTGAAAACATGTATTTCCTATCTGATCCGGCCGAAAATAAGACATAATTCCACCGAGTGTTGTAACCTTTTGGCAAACACATGCAGTCTAATATAACAAAAATAAAAAAGAAAAGAAAAGAAAAGGAAAAAAACAAAAAAGAAGTCAAACAAAAATACAAAATGAAAGAAAAGAAAAGGAAAAAAAAACTCTATAAATACCATTGGTGGGTTTATGTTCATACATATCATCTCTCAGTTTATCCCTACTCCTTAGAGCCCTCAAACCTTCTAGCTAGTGAGAAGAAAATGATGAGTTGCATGAGTACCCCTACAATGACCAAACTTCCTGTAGTAGATTTCTCCAAAGCGGACTGTTGGAAGCCAAGGACAAGTTCTTGGCTCTCAGTCCGCAAAGATGTTTGTTGTGCACTCGAAGAGCACGGTTGTTTCGTAACAACGATGCCCGACAAAGTTTCTTTGGAGCTTCACAACACCATCTTTGATACATTGAAGGACTTGTTTGATTTCCCTGTCGAAGTCAAAGCCAAAAATCGTTACGAAGGAAATATGTATTTTGGTCATTCCAATTATAATCCCGTCCATGAAAGCTTGGGGATTATGAATGCTCCAAACACAGAAGCAATTCAAAATTTCACACATCTTTTTTGGCCTAATGGAAACGAGAAGTTCAGGTATATATCTATATAATTTTACCTACATTTAACTAAGTCTAATTCTCGTAATCTTAAATCATATATATGCTGATTACACACACACACATATATGTTCACTTTCACTCTAATAATATTTTGTTGTTTGTTTGCTAGTGATAGTGCCTATTCGTATGCAAAGGTGATGTATGAACTTGATCATGTTGTGACAAAAATGGTATTTGAAAATTACGGTGTAGAGAAGTACCATGACGATCATATTCAATCGACTTTTCCATTTTTCCAATTTGCACAATACAAAGAACCCAAGAAAATTGGAAGCGATGTGGGTCTAGTGAGTCATACAGACAAGAATTTTAACACCATTCTATATCAAAATCATGTCTGCGGTCTGGAGATAAACATAAAGGATGATGAGTGGATAATGTTTGATCCTCCTTTGCCTTCATCGTTCCTATTCGTAGCTAGTGATATGTTTAAGGTACGCCACAACTTTTGAATTGGCACACGAACACTATTAATTTTTCTTCATATTGTGACGATTATATTGAATACAGTATACTGCTCCACATGCATGTGAAACAAAGGTGTTTTATTAAGCTTTGCATGCTCTGATTTTCTTTGGTTGGCTTAGGTCTGGAGTAACGGCAGAATAAAATCTTGCAGACATAGAGTTAATGTGAGGGGAAATGATGAGGTGAGATACTCGTTTGGGTTATTCTCTTTAAAAGCAGGAGTAACAAAAACACTCAAGGAGTTTGTGGATGAAGACCACCCTATACGTTACAAGCCAGTTGACCAGTTAGAGTATATCAATTCATATAAGGACAAGAAGGGAGGTTTGTGGAACATCGAGGAATATTGTGGAGTTTAATTATTTTACTATTTCTCGTATTGGTTTTTTTAAATTTCTAATGTATTTCTCTTTTTTGGGACCGACTACAGTAGTCATAAATTCTTAGTACTATTGTCATATGATAGTCATATATGCTCTATAGATGTCATTACAACATATTTGACAGTCAGATCGATGATCATACTAAGTTTTTCGAAGTATTGTAGTCAAATTCCTTTTTTTATTTCCTTTGGAATAAACATGTGGTGTATGTTTTCTTTTCTTCCGCATATGTTAATGTTTTATTATTTTGTTTCTGTCTTTAAAATATCAAAGGCCATCGGTGCCCATATATATACAATTATGTTAGTGTTGTAGTTGTTATATCAAATTCTCAATGCTCTTTCGATAGTAGAATAAAGTACCAAGATTTTTGTTTTTGAGGCGAAGTACTGCGATCTACGATGCAATGATGTTTTAAAATTAAAACATTCAACTCAAAATCAATCGACAATAAAAAAAAAGTTGAAATTAATTTTAAATTTTATACAAGGCTTTATTTCTTCGATGTGTAATTCATATTTTTAAAATGAGGTGCATCTCCATTTACCTTTTTATTTTAGCTATTGATCACACTATTAGCAAAGAATTCTAGAGGAAACACTTTTGTTGACTCCATTTATATAGGATAGTGCTATCCACACACATTTTTTTACCTTTCACACATTCCTCTCAATTTCAAGCCGTCAGATCGAATGAATTGAAAAAGATCAAAGAACATAAATTAACAGAAGGTGTGTGAGAAGTAAAAAGAGGTGTGCGAATAGCACCACCTTTCATATATGATCAGTTTTTCTACTTAGTTATCTTAATGCCTTTATCTAATCTCAAATAAGTAAACAAGTTTTCTTTTAAACCAATAAACCAGATGAGAATGCATGTTAACGTACAATGGGGTTGGCAAAACCCGTATTTTAACCCCAACCTGTATTGAAGGTGACAAGGGCTGACGAAGGTGTTGGATATTCTCCTCCGACATCTTCATACATCTGGCCACCTTCACAAATTCACAAAATTATACAAACCCATATTACTCCAAAGCACAAAAGTGCAATGATCTAAAACTTCATTTTCAAATTCACCAGAAATCCATGCTCATATCATTTATATGGCATTGGTATTCGATACCGATACGTCAATATAATGTTGTCAATATGACATTAATATTTGGTTGCAATATCGTTGTTGATGACGTTTGAGCCGCTTTGTTTATAGTAGCGGGTCACCTTTGACCCTCTCATACAATACATTTCTTTTAATGCTTTAGCCGTCTGATTCAATCAGACGTCACCAAGAAGAATCCTATAAAAGCACTTGAAGTGTTTCTTGCATGAAACACATCAAGTGCTTTTAGAACCCAAAAACATTTTCTCTAAAAGCGTTTTCAATCATTTTATAAGCACTTCCTAACGAGCCCTCTAAAAGAAAACAGATTGAAAATGGAGAAGAAAACCCAGAAAACAAGCCAAAAGGCTACTCCAAGAAACAAATAGCAAGCAGAACAATGTGCTCAAAGAAAGTTGAAATTTCCCAACAATTATTTGACCTTCTCTTCCCGGCACCGAACAAGCCAGTTGATCATGCTCAGCACCGATGGTGAGGAACCATCGCAATTTACACAATGCAATCAGCTGTAGGACTAGCTGCAGATTGTGGTGCCTAACAGACTGCGTGTGGGATTTATAGAGTAGGACATGTGTATGACATAAGAGAAGGGTTACCAAAAGAGGTTTAAGAGAGGGTGGGAAGAGGGAACTTCAAAAAAATGAGTAGTGTGATCTGTCACACGACTAGAAGAATACAATCCAGCAAATTGAAAATTTTATTTTGGCAAGACAAACTAATTTACCATACTAAAATGTGAAAAATGCATTAAGCTAAGAGCGGAAAATCAAACAAAAATTTTGAATAGGCTAAAACACATCGCTGCAATGCATCCAAGGACGCATAATGAAATGAAAAATATTGTGAACTTTTGGATCCTGCGACCACGAGATAAGGCATCAGAAACTTAGAACTACCAAAGTTGTAACAAAACTATGGATGCAAAAAGCAACAAGATTTGCACAACAACGAAACCATGAGACTAGCAAGAATGAACCACTCAATTTCCCAGAGCATGAAACACTCATCATTCAACCTAATCGGAACATGTTCAAAGACACGTCCAAACGCAAATACAGTCCAAAGCAATAAACTGCTTCCTATGTCTTAATAAGGGGCAAGTTTTCTATATAACACAGATAGAACCTAACAGGATCCAAAAGATGAAGCACAAATAACATATGCTAAATAAACTTCCGTTGCTACAAAACTGAACCACATGCCTTAAACAAGTTATAATTCAGCGTCTAAATGAGGAATCAAACCTACTAAAATGATAACAAACCAATACAAATCAGTCAATTCTACCAACATAAGAACTTCAACTTCACAAAACAAGTCCTATTGAAACAAAAAATCCCGATCAATTCGCCACATAGTGCAAAATGCAATCGCAACGAAAAGCAGACAATAACTCTATCCATCCCAATAGGAATCCTATCATTCATTTCGGCATAATCTTCATATCAAGCAACCATAACAAATTATCAGCACAAAATATGACAAATCGAAAAATATTACCAGAAATATCAAAATATAATAGCATTGAAAATGCAGCACAAAACCCAAGTCTCAAATCGAAGATCCAATACAAAGGACCATCGAAAAAAGTATTAAACCCCAAATCCATCAATGCATACTCAAATTTAAAGTGCTTAAAATTAAAGTGCTTCCAATAAAAGCTCATATGAAAGTCGCTAGTTTCTCTACCAAAAACAGATACCCAACTGAAATCAATCGACGTTCTGCATGATATCCTCGGCGGTGAACTTGGTTCCCTTGTCCTTGTCAGCGGCGGCGCGGCCCTTGGCCTTGCGGTCGAGCAGAGACTTGCGGTCCTTGTCCAGCCTGAGCTTGGTGACGACCACCTTGGAAGGGTTGATTCCGACGTTGACGGTGGACCCATTGACCTTCTCGCGGGTAATTCGCTCGATGTGGATGACCCATTTGCGGCGGTACACCTGGACGACCTTGCCCTCGCGGCCCTTGTAAGTCCCGCGGACCACCTGGACCTCGTCGTCCTTGCGCACCGGCATGGATCGGACGTTGTACTTGGAACGGAGGTCGGAGGAGAGAGGGGCGCTCATCAGCACGCGACGTACGCTGGACGGCGCGGTGAAGTGAGCCTTGCGGTTCTTCCGCCGGGAGCTGGTGACGCGGGGATTGTACTTCATCTTCGCTCACTCTCCTAGGGTTTCGGCGGCTAGGGTTTATTGGCTGCCTTAACCTTTATAAGGAGAAGCTACGCCTTGGAACAGGGTCGTGCTAGGTTTTTATCCAATGGTTACACGATTTGTATTGGGCTTGTTGAACGTAACGCCCCGCTTTCGGCTGTGGGGGCTTCTTTTATGTGTGGCTTTAAAACTTGATTTGGGCTCAAAGTACCACAAAGCCCATATTGGCCCAAAAAATTATCTAAACCGCTATATTACAACATAGTTTCAGTTTGAATTTTTTTAGGTCAAAATAATACTCATAAAAGAGAAAAAAACAGTTCAGTCTATACGTATAAAGGAATAATTGAAATATGGGGGATAAATTTTAAGTTTTTATCTCCTTGCACTGGAGCTTTCGATAGAATATCATTCATTGTGTACCTTTTCAGGTATGTCAGTCAATCTTGGAAGTTGGAAATTTAAGAGTACGGATTGAGTTTTAAGATTTGAGTCTTTGTATTTTAGAGAAAAATATTGGAGTCAAAACTCGAATTTTGAATTTTGACAATTTAAATATGTGCATTGGAGATGGTGGGACTAGAAAGTCAAATCTTATTGTGGCCAGGAAATGCTAAAATGTCTTTGTAAGTCTTTTCGGCCTCCAAAAAGATAAACTACCGTGGCTTGGCCACCAACTGGTCTCTTTTTTCCAATTAAAAATAAATAAATTTTTTTCTAATTAGCATGGGTTTCATCTTAGATTCAAATCTCATATTGAAACTCAAATTTGGGTATCACTTTGGCCGGAAAACTCAAATATGAGTTTTAAGTCTCCGATGCATTGGAGATGTTTTGCCTCATATTTGGACTCAGATATAAGATTTGAATTTTAATATTCCGGTCATTGGAGATGCTCTCACATGCATAGTGTGTGGCTTTAATTTAGTGTATATATAGAAAGAAGACACACAAGCTAAAATATCTTTTTAGTTAGTATTTCCTTTAGTTCAATTGATTCACACGCTAGATCATTCTGCATTTGAAAGAAATAAAATCTTCAAGAATATTTCTTTATATTCTCTCTTGTTTCTAAACACGTAATTGAATAAATTAACAATAAATCAACAACCAAAAGAAGCAAGAAATTTTACAAAATAACAATCGAAAAATGTGAAAATCATTTTCCTTAAAAACCATCACATTCAGCAATTTGGTGAAAATTATTGGTTTGAAATTTCGAATACAAAAGGTCCGTTTACGTTTTAAAAAACACGAAGCAAACAAGACCTTCACAATTTTCACGCGTCACGCTGACATACTTGAAACTTTCACCACATGGCATGGCCCAATAAGCCAGTTTTTAGAGATAGGAAATACCACAAAAGAATTTCCTAGTAATTCTATAGCAATTTAATAGGGTGTCCAAATCAGAAATTCTTAAATCAAACGATCTACCAAAACAGAATTTCTATCTGAAATCATAAAAGAGATTTTTTATGATGCTATGGAGTACAAGATATTTTGAATTTTTTAATTGTTAAAACTGGATGTATTCAATTGGAATTTCAAGGAATTTTAATTATTTTTACGAATTCAGAGGTATTCAATCAGAATTTTAAGTGATTTTCTAAAAATATAAGTGTATTCAATCAGAATTTTAAGATTTTAAGAGAGTTTATTAAAATCCACATAAATCCAGGTGTATTCGTTTAGAATTTTAAAGCAGTTTATAACATTTCATGTGTATTCAATTAAGAATTGATTTTTAAAAATTTTAAAAAGTTAAGGAATTCGAAGGAATTGTAGAGATTTCGTAGTATACTTTAAGCATTCACAAATTTCACCTTTCTCTCCGAGAATTGAAGGGAATTCACTCAAAATTTTACATGAAATCAATTAAACTCCATTAAAATCTATGGATTCATAAATCTATTAAAATCTCTCAAATTTCTAATTGAATACAAATCTTTGCTTAAAAATACAAAGTTAAAATTTAAAGGTTAAAAAGCTCCGAAGCACCGTAAATTTTTTTATCATAAAATAAGAAGTAAAAACTGCATTGAAGGCAAAGGAGTGAATTGCTTGCTCTTGCTGGGCATGCATTTATGAGCGATCACATGCACGCCATAAATATACAACTCTAAACGAAAGAAAGCAGCAGGGAATTCCGAATTCAAAACAAAAAACCCTAATGCCATTTAAAGCAGCATATCAATAAATAAATATTAAAAAAAACGGGTTCAGAAATCAAAACTGCGTTTTTCAAGGAGTGGAAAGAGGTTGGCTGCTGCTAAGAGGCAGGCAATGAGGGGTTGCAAAAATCTTGGGGTTGTTGAGACCATCTACGAGGAAGAAGACTATGAATTCTCGTCGGCTTCTCCTTCTCTCTCCCCAGCCCTCTCTTCTCCTTCCACTCCTCTGCACTCCAGAGTAGAATCATGGTAATTATATATTCTCTCTCTTTTGTTTTCCTTTATTTTAAAAATGTGGTTAATTTTCGCAAGCGGTTAATTGCTCTGGTAGATAGGCCTTACACTCCCTCTCACCTTTTCAACACTCTGCGTCTCGGATTCAAACCCATCTCCCCTTAGCTTAGAGTAAAAACATCGTTTGTAACAAATAGTTAGGTAATGCGCTGATAATTTCTTGTTTTTGTGTATGTGTTATTTTTAGGTCTCGGGCAACAGGGCAAAAAGCGGAAGTATTAATCCGAGTTCAGGGAAAATGTTTCCATCTGCACAAGGTTTGTGACAATTTCCCTCCGTAATTATAATTAACCTGTTTAATTGCTGTTTGTATTTTTATAGGGTTTTTTTGTCTTCTGGTTTTTTGGGAGAGATGGGTTAAAAAGAATGAAGGACAAGAAAGTATATGCCATTTGTGAGAAAACGATGAAATTATGTTTCTGCACGTTGTCGTCTTGCCAGGTTGAACAATTAGCAGCTGAAATTGGTATTTGTGGGGAATCATACAACTGAAATTGGGGTTATTTGATCTATTTTAATAATTCTTATCGATTTGGGAAAATTTTGGGGGCAAGAGGCAAACTATTTTGGTTATATTAGAAGGGATTGGGTCTTGCTAAGGCCTCTTTTGAAAGTACATTTAAAATGACTAAAAGGGCTTTTGGTGAAAATGCTTTTGGAACCAATATTTAGTAAAAATGCAAGTGAATTCTGAAAAAACATTTTAGTGCTTCATGCAATAAGCACATAATTGATGCTTTTTGCATGAAGCACTTTATGTGTTTTTGAAATCCAAAAATATTTTCTCTAAAAACACTATCGGTCATTTTAAAAACAGTTTCAAACAAGCCCTAAATCTAATATAGTAGTTCTATTTTTTTTTCGACAAGGCAATACGTTAAACTATTTACAATGTGGCTGGAGGATTCAAGCTTAGGTATAAGGGGTAGAGACACTGTCTTAGTCAACTTATTTTGTTTTGTTCATTGACTTAACTTACATCTGCAACCCCTTACTCACAAGCAAGATGTTTGGGTAAAATGTCAATAGTATGAACTTATATTGGCGTTTTAACCACTAGTTGGCCTTATATAAACATAGGTAGTATTCCAAATTAATTGCCCAACGATTGGATTTGTAAAATTAAAAACTATGCATCTCCGTTGATTAGTGAAAATTGGTTGCTTAATTAGAGAATGTAGAAGTAGAACTGTAGAAGTCTAATTAAGCACTCTTATAGATCGCCTAGATTTTTCTGAAAAACACACATTTTCTTTTAAGTAGCTCAAATTCCCTCGTTTTATTTTGTTGGATTATTCAACGCATACCCAACTGTTAAATTCAGCAATATATATACCATATATTGATGTAAAATTTTTTGTTTGTTGCAGTTCCAAAATGCTTAGATTCTATTCAAATAATGAACTACAAAAAAGAAAAAACAACCTGTCAATTTTTTTCACGTTTGAGTACATGCTAAATTAGAATAGCCACAAATGTCGTCCATCTTCTTTCTTTTTCTTTTTGTTTTTAATACGTATATATAAAATGCTACATCTTATTTGCCAATTAATATCTCTCATTTTCTGTTCAATTTATAGGATCCTCTGACATCAAGAAGCACATACTTAAAACGTCAACTAACGGAAATAGTCTCCGATTTCACGCTGCCTTTAAACATTTCGGCCGAAACGTTCACTCTCGTAGCCGAATTCTGCTACGGAGCCCACCTTGTCATAACGCTGTTCAACGTCGCTGCTCTAAGGACAGCAGCTGAGTTGCTTGAGATGACGGAAACTGACTACAATGGCGATGACAACTTGCTCCACTTAACAGACACCTACTTCCGCCAAGTAGTTGCGGTTAATAGAGATTACGCATCAGTTGTCTTCCGTTCGTGTCTATCTTTGCTTCCGGAAGCAGAAACGGCAGCGTTCCTTGTTAGTGGGTGCATTGAGGCGTTGGCTCTGTCAAGTGAGAGTGAGGGTGACGACGGTGCTGATTGGTTGAACGAGGTTATAACGGTGTGCCCAGATGATTTTCAAATAGTTGCCGAGGCCAGTCAGCGCTGTTTTGCGAACCACGACGTCGTTTATAAGCTCGTTGATCTTTATCTTATGGTAAGACATCAATCACTTTATGTTTTATTTCTTCTTCGCTTCTTTAGTTAATGCTATGTTTTTCTTTGTCCTTTGCAAACTGCAAGTGTCAATTTAGCCACCTAATTAGGTTTAAGTTTGTATTATGCGTTATGCTATTTTGTTTAAACCTATATAATGAGTTGAATTGTTCAAATTGGAGTAATTTTTTTTTAGTTTTCTCAAGTAAATTAACTATAGAATTATGTACTCGATATAGCTTTTTCTACGTATCCGCATCAATAATGCTAGAGTCATTAAATTTGTCGATCAAATAATGTGTTACGCACTACTCATTTCGAATTTAATCAAACAAGAGCGAAAACTAGTGAACAAAATTCAGCGAGTGTTAACAATAATGCTCATGCACTAGTAAGCAAAACACACACACATTCGGAATATAATCCTCTAATCATTGAAACGATATTAAGAGGCATACACTAATCGAAAAATTTGTTGCATGCGTATATCGTTTCACAGAGATACAGTGGAAAGATTACAGAGGACGAGAAAACTCAAATATGCAGTTCAATTGACTGTAGCAAGCTCTCACCACAACTCCTCCTTGAGGCAGTCCAAAACCCCATCATGCCTCTCCGATTCATAGTCCGAGCCATGTTGATTGAGCAGCTCAACACTCGCCGCACCATTTTCTCCGCAGCAGCAGCAGTAACTGATCACACCCAAATCCAACCTCATCATCGCGACCACCATCATCATCGTCGTCGTGACAACAGCAAACAAATAGAGCCCGCTGCAGTCAACACTCTAGGCTCTCTCCTTCAATGCGACACAGTGCTCCGCCAATCTACGCAGCTCAAGGCCACAATGGCAGCCACAAGCTCGCGCATACGGAGCTTGGAGGAGGAACTCAATGGCATGAAGATGCTGTTGCATGAGTGTCACGAGAAACAGGAAAGAAACATATTAATGGACTCTGGGCGTAGGTCTTCTAGCTTCCATTATGGTACTAGTGAGAACAATAAGATTGTAAAGGGCGACAAAGCATCTGCTTCTTCGGCTAGTTTTCGGATTATCACTAGTAAAGGATCGGCAGAGACAACTGGAGGGAGTTCTAATTGGTCTTCTTCTTGCAAGGGGACTCCGAGGTCGACCAAGAAAATTAGCGAGAGGTTGATAATTGGATTGAAGAAGGCGTTTAGGGTTTCGGGTTCAGCTAAAAAGCTCGTTACGGAGGACAAAGTCTATGGGGATACTACTGGACGTGGATTCGAAGAAGGCATTACTAAAGATGTTATGGTGATCAAGTAGGGTTTAGGATTTGATTATTTATCTGTCGTATTTCGTAGCTAGCTGATCATCATGTGACCACTTTTCCATGCAGATTTTATTGAGGAAAAAGAAGCAGTTTTATGATTCAATATCTTGCAGTTGTAGAGGACTGGTTATGTTATCCAATTAATACCGACACCATTTTTGGTGTTTTGGTGTTTTTTACAATTTACAAGTGACTTTTCCACTGATCAGGCGATTTTGTGACCAAAATTTGTAGAAAGGCACACTTACTGAATATACCCCTCACTTTTTAGTGGAGATATTAACTTAAATCATGTATAATTACCCAAATTATCTTCACCAAGTATCAACCCTGTTGGGGTCTTTTTTGTTGGAAGGCTTTACTGGGTTTGTATTGTAAATAGGTTGACGAAGCCTTTGCGCCCCATTTCTAAGTTAGCGAGAACTAGGCCCAAAGCATCCCGAAGGAGAAGAGTCCTAGGGAATACTTTGTTGTTCTTTTGGCAACTCCTAAGTGCTTGATTTGATGTTACATTGAATGCTTCCAGCGATGATAAAGTATTTCCAACGGCTTTGAAGTGCTTCCCTCGGCTATCAAAGTTCTTCCGGTGGCTTTTGAAATGCTTCCAGTGGTTGTCAAAGTTCTTCTTCCGGGGGTTGTTGAAGTGCTTTCCGCGGTTGTCAAAGTTCTTTTTCCAGGGGTTGTTGAAGTGTTTTCCGCGGTTGTCAAAGTTTTTCTTCCGGGGGCTGTTGAAGTGCTTCCCTCGGCTATCGAAATTCTTCCGGTGGCTCTTGAAGTGACGAGTTATTGTTGAAAAAGGCTTGGCATGAGAGCTTGAAGTGTGGGAGCTAAAGATCCACAAGTTTAGCAAATGTGATGATATTTGGTGTTAATTAGGCTTAAGTTTAGCGTGAGGGTTTCTAAGAGATTTTGGTGGTGAATGAGCTAGTCATGGTGGTTGGGTTCATGTGTAGGAAAATGAGGAACTTAAGGCTTGGCTTATGGATTTGGTGAGTAGGAGAGTGGGAAGCTTGAGGCTAAGCTTGTGGCTGGTGAAGGAAGCTTGCAGTAGCTTAAAGAGAGATTTCCAAGAGCTGGGAGGAAAGGTTTTCCTCTTTTACTTGCAGCTCAGCGTCCCCCCCACCTTCATCTGATATTGGCTTGCTTTTATAGAGAGTGAAAACTTTCTCTTATTTCTGCTGGGTAAAATGGTGTGCCGGAAACTACTTGTTTCCGGCGGGTAAATGGATGGATTGGAACCTTCTTATTTCCTATGGATAATAGGAGGCATCGAAAATGGCTTATCTCCAACAGCTAAAAGGGTGGAATGAAATCTTCTTAGTGTCCTATGGATAAAAGGGTGAGATGGGTTGTAGCATGAATAGTTTCACAGGAAACATGTCTTGATGCATGAAAAGGGTGAGATAACTTGGTGTAGGAAAAGGGTGAAATAACTTGGTGTATGAATAGGTTCATGTAAAACATATGTCTTGGTGCAAGAAAGGAGAATATATATGTCTTGGGTGTTTATGTTGTTGTAGAGTAGTGCACGACTAAAATAGGGTGTTGGAAATTATCTCATTTGCTTACCCAGCGTGGGACTGCTTCAAGCAATATGCTTGGACTTTGGTGCTCCCAAGTAGACCAAAGTCTCTATTATCGAAGAGTTTCCATGGGACTTGTGGACCTCCGTAACCTTCCACACCTCAACCCTTCAAGCAAACCCCATGAAACCACATGTCTTGGGTCCATGTGAGCTTGGTAGGTGTTGGGTTTAAAAGAATGTGCTTGGCATGGTGTGATATATTTCCTTGTTTGGCATGGCGTGAGAATTAACTAAACTTAGGTAAAAGCTTGCTTACTATTTATCTTTTAGATAAATATGTATAATAAAATTGGGATTATCATAAAAATGTATGACCGTATAGAACATTTGGGCCTTCAATCTTTTTGGACTTTGCGTGAATTTTTTGGGCCCTAACAAACCCACACTTAACCCCAATGGGTTAATCCACCGTAAAACGAATTCGAATTGCCACGGATACATCCTTTAAGGTCACCGGCTTTGTTTTGGCGTGTTGCCTCATGTGGTAAGGGCTGCATTAGTCTGCTAAAAAAAATTAATCCACACTACTTCATAGCTTCCTCTAACCATTGCGGCGATGACATTTGACATCTCCACCAAATCTTGTAATCATGGTTAGTGTGATTTAAACTGAAATGTACTGAAAATTTATACCGTTTCAGTTGAAACGTATTGAAAATGTATACAACTTTGGTAGGTAAGTACCCACTAAAACTTTAAATAGCTAGTGTTGGTAGATACCTATTGAAAATATGAATAGATTTACAATACGAATTTGCTTAAACGATAAACATTTCATGTTAGTTTGACATGTACGACATTTGTGTTAGATTTAGTCCGACTATCAAGGTAATGAATTTATCACCATAACTAATCAAATAAGATTGGTTTAGTTCAGTTCAGTTAAGTTCAATTCGGCTCGATTTGGTTTAGGTTGGTACATTTTGTTTTTACTCCACAATCTGTGACTTTTGGCCTTGAATTAAAGCTATAACCTAAAGAGCTTTTTCTTTAGTGAAATTGTACTTGGAAGACATAGTTATCCTCCCATGGGCCATGACATAGATTTAGGATAATCACAATCACAGGTGTCCATTAACAAAAGGATGTCACCAATTAGTGCCTTCTATGTCAATTGCCACCAAAACTCGCATCACTATCTATTTAAGGTACAATTACGAAACTTTTTGTGCACTTATGATAGATAAGTTTTGTCCACGTATCATTCATGTCAAACCTTTGATTATGAAATTGAAAAATAAAACAACAAAGTGTCAAGTGAGTTGTCAAGTGACGTGGCCTTGTTCGATTGGCCAAATTGGATAGGATAAGGCTAATTAACTTGGATTGGAATTTTGTTTGTTGTTGTGGAGTTTAGACAGATTCTCAAGCCAGGCCACCAAACATGCTATAGGTGTGCTAGGATTTTGAGAAAGATAAATTTTAGAGTTTTTGTGGGTCCAACTTCAGTGGTACGTACCATTGAATGGTACGTACTGTTAAATGGTTAAGATTCATTTGGGCCCCACTGCAAATTAATCTGAACCATTCAATAGTCGTACCATTCAATGGTACGTACCACTCAAGATTTTTCCAGTTTTTGTATTTAAACATTTAAGTTCTACATATCTCTTTTATCTCTTTTATTACGTGACATGATTTTTATTTTTTAATTTCTCATCAAGTGACACACTTCCTTTCTCTTTTTTGAGGGCATTTACGCTCACCATCCTAAAATAGTAGTGATCATTGTTATGATATAATGATATTCTTCTTCACTTATAAACGAGAAGTCTTAGGTTCAAATCTCGTGAATGAAGAGTTCAATATCAATATATATCTCACACCCCTTAGTGTAAATACATCATTGAATAAAAAAACATATATTAAGTTATTTAACAAACAAAAAAGGTGCTCAATATGGTAAGTAAGAAATATTTTTTTAGGCATAAGTAAGAAATATTTATCCACTAAAAAAGAAATTAGAAGTGATTTGATTTGGGGATTTCATCTCAAAGTGTGACATGATACTTTAGAGAAAAAAAATACATTTATGTGTTTTTTATAATAAAAAGATTGGAAAATAGCTCGATATTGAAATATGTGTTATACGGTTACTTTCTTATAAGTTTTCTTTTTCTCAAAAGAAATAACGATATTTATTAATAAAACTTTAACATAACATTAAAAACGTGCACAAAACACGAATTTGAATATAATTGCAAAAGTAACAATCCAAAACGCTAAACTAAAGTGAAGTTTCTTACTAGTTTACTGTTTTCATCGCAAAATAGGATTAGAGTGAATGTCACGAATAGAAAATTAATGAGCTACATTACTATTTTTTTTTCATCATTAAGTGTTGTGCCTTATTAACAGGTTGAACTAGCAAGTGATTTGGTTCTTTCTCTTTAATCTACTGTGTCTCGAATTTAAATCATTTTCCATCTAAAATTCTTTTAGTGTAGATTATCGTTTGTATTAGGAAAAACACATCGAACTGTTAATGACTGTGAGGGTAAGATTACGCTCATATAAGAGCGCGTGGGACGAAACTCCCTTCCCACCATAACCGTTGCTGGAATCTGAACCTCTCTCTCTCCCCTCTGCGAGTCTACAAGTAGCAGAGAGAAACAAGAGAGAAAGAAGGCGAGAAAGAAATGGAAGCAGAACCGTTGGTTGTCGTCTCAACAGTACGTGTTCCATCGACCAACCACCTTCTCTCGCGCCACAACCAGTCAACCTCCCTCTCCATCTCAGCCCTCCACGCCTCTCTAATTTTACAAAACAACGAAAATTAAACCAAAAATTATAATTATATTAAAACCAGTATTATTCCCTAATTGATTGATTGATTGTGATCTCTCGCATTTTCTCGGTAATTGATGAGTGTGGTGAGAGGATTGAAACCGTCGATTTGTGGCCCCCCGCGGGACACTGAATCTGGACCGTTGGTGGCGCCGTCGTTATCGGCGGCGAAGCTGGGGGTTTCGAAGGTGAAAAAGGCCGGCAATGAGATTGGATCCAGGCTTTTGCGCCCCATTAAGGCAATGGAGGACCCGACGGTTTCTTTGAGGAATGATTGCCCCGCCATTTCTGGTACTGCACTCACTGCCCTCTTTAATTTCAAGATTTCTCTGTTTTCGTTTTTAAATTCAGTTTAATTGGATGCCATTGGAGATAAAAGTTCTTTGCTTTGATGATTTACAAATCAAATAAAAGACGTTTGGTAATTTTGTTAATATTTTTCAAATATAAGATCTTTGGTAATTTTGTAAATACATACGCATATATACATATGTATACATGTATATATATATGCACATATGTTAATGGTATGGGGGAGAAAAGTAGATTCTGGTGTTGGATTCCCATGTAACAAAAAATTGACCTTTTTTTTTCTTTCCCACAAAAAAAGAAAAATGGGGGTAAGAAAATGATTGGTTCTGGACTCATTATTTTTACCTTCTTGTTGGCCTATATATTTTGCTATGTGGTCAACCCAACCCCTCGTTGTATCTTCCTGTCCTGCACACAACATTCATGCTGTTAATTCTCGTCGGTGCCAGCAGCCGCCATTTTCGAGCTCAATTCAAGCGTTTCAAGTGATTCCTAGGAGGTTGATGATTCAGTAGCCATATGAACCTCGCTTCTTTATTTGTCTGATTGTTTGTTTTCGGTTTAGACATGATTCGGTTGCCATATTTGTGGGGTTCCTGCTGTTTTGGTTATCAATCGGCCTTGAATTGAACGCGGTATATTGAATTTCGTACTTGTTTTGAGCCTCAATGGATGTTCATACCTGTTTTTGCGAATGAATTGTATGATAGCAGATCTGGTGAATGTTGGAGGTTTGTTTTCTTTTTGCAGAAAATTGTAGATTATGCAGGCTGTTAGCAGAATTTAGCGATTTTATATGCCGTTGAAACTTTGACAAAATTTATTGGCAATCTGGCATTAAACTGAAGAAAAATTCTCAGTCCTTGAGCATGAGTACTGTTATTGGTCTAGACTGTTGTAAGGTTATATATTGTTTTCTGTGGATGGATTTAGGGTTCTAATTTAAACCAACCATCTAACTAGGTAGAAATTTGCGCCAGATGTCAACCATGGAGAATCCGGCAAACATTGTGTGGCATAAGTGCTCGGTGGAGAAACTTGATAGGCAACAATTACTTAAGCAGAAAGGCTGTGTCATATGGATTACTGGTCTAAGTGGTTCAGGTTTGTTTTTATTCACTTTTGCTATACGAAATACTAATCGGCGTCTCAGTTAAAAACTATGTGATTAGCAATATTTGTTATCTGTATATGCTCAAAAAGTTTCAGCTGTTTCTTATATAGATATCCTTGTGCAAAATTTATTATGTTATTTTCATAGTTCTGAAGTTTGTAAGATTTGGCGGTTTTCTGTTGCGCATGTTTTAATACGGGAATTTGTGATTTGTAGTTAAACTTGCATAGACGTAATCATGCTGATATGGTATAACCCTTCTGGCATTATGCATTTCGATAACCAGAAGGCAAGGTGATGATACCTACATGAAAGGTGGTGCCATCATTTGACGTCAGCTTTCCCTTTCAAAGAAATATGTCGAAAGAGGATAAAGAAAAAGAAATTGACTAGTATGAGTGCATTACTTATCTCGCTCTCTCTCATGCACACACACGCACGAACGCAAACACACGCGCAATGGAATCGAAAGAGATCTCTTGCTAGCTAACAATCTCTTTCTGTGTGCGTTCCTTTAGTACCCATCTCTGCTGCTTCTTTGTTGTAAATTTGTAATATTGCTTAGCTTTTTTACATTGATATTATGTAACACGTCGGAGTACCCTGTAATTTTAGATTCAGATTATAGTTATAGCCACATCGGAGTTTACTGCATGGTACATTATAAAGGAAGAACTATGAGAGTAGAAAGATAGCAGATTAACCTTCTCCAACAATTGGAAGACTTTGAAGATATAGACATTTTGATATTGCTTACAACTTTTGGTACAACTTTGTGATAGTTTTTTCTGTTCGATTTGTTACTGCATAGTTTACGCAATCTCATCACCAACATTATCATATCTTGGTCTCTGAATTTAGGAAAAAGCACTGTGGCATGTGCTTTGAGTCAAGGCTTGCACATGAGAGGAAAGCTCACCTACATCCTTGATGGTGACAATGTTCGTCATGGTCTAAATCGTGATCTTAGTTTCAAAGCAGAAGATCGTGCAGAAAACATACGAAGAATTGGTGGGTATTTTTTTAGTTTTTTTTTTTGTCAAGGGTATTTTTATAGTTAAATTATTGGCTTTTTCCCTTTGTTTTCTTATATTCTTTTACTGATTTAATTCTATAAAAAAAAAAAAAAAAAAAAGCCGAGGTAGCTAAGCTCTTTGCGGATGCTGGCATCATTTGTATTGCTAGCTTAATATCTCCCTACAGAAAGGACCGAGATGCCTGCCGTGCACTGTTTCCTGATGGAGATTTTATTGAGGTATGCGGTGTCTTTAGTATGAGGAATGAATTCAACCCAAAAATATAACTGACTGAATTTGGTTTGCTATTACCACCAAATGAAACAAAAGACGAGGCTCTATGTTGCCAGTGATGACTGATGAGCTGACAAAACTCACAATTCTCAGGTGTACATGGACGTGCCGCTGCATGTGTGTGAGAATAGGGACCCAAAGGGACTCTACAAGCTTGCACGAGCTGGAAAAATCAAAGGTATTTTCTAGGAGTATATATTTAAAGCCAATCCAGTGCCAAATTATCATTTTGCATTATTTCTTTACCCACCCCAGTGAAATAATCAGTCTTACCAAATAATAAGCAGTGAATAATTTCTTGGGCATTCTGCAGGCTTTACAGGGGTTGATGATCCATATGAGCCACCATTAAAGTGTGAGGTACGTAAAATCGTGCTTCTGTGTAGGGTAGTATTCCTTTTGCATTTTTTCTGAATGAATTAAAAGAAAGATTATGCTAGTGTGATTGGCTTTGGTGGTGTAGAAATATGCGGATGCAGTTCTAAAGATCTGCTTTGCAGTCTGAAACGAAATTATATCTACATCCATCTTACTAGTTGTAACATGTAAGGAATTTTATGTATTGAGCCGTCCTCTGGAATACCAATTTTCTATGTAGATTCAGAATAGTTGAACGATCCAAATGAAAATGCGCCGAGGTGTAAAAGTGTGGTCTTGACTGGCACCATTTCACTAGACACCATCTTACTAAACTGTTATTAGAATTTATACTGGACCATGAGACAATGAAATCAAGCTTGTAATTTCCCTGTTTTAAGTTTACTGTTTTCTTAGTATGCTTTCATCGTTTCCGATGTTAATCTCTAAAACTGGAGCCCAACTTATCGATTTGCAGATAGTATTGCAGCAGAAGGGTAGGGATTGTGTCGCCCCAGGCGAGATGGCTGAAACCGTGATATCATATTTGGAGGAGAAAGGGTATCTGCAGGCGTGATAGAAGAAAAGGGCTTTCGAGTTCGTTGGTTGGTACCAGTGCAACATAACATCCTGCAAAGAACATTAGTTTTACCAGTGAAAAAGTAAAGCGAAGATAGAAGTTATTTTCTCGTTCCCCGCAGTTAGGAAATTGCTCGTTTCCTGCGTAATCCAGTTCCTCTTCCATCAAGTTAATTAATCAATCGATTAATCAATTTATTTTGTTTGAAAGCTGCCTTGCGCAATGTGGCTTTCGATCATTCAAAATTTCAACTAGTGAGAATAAAGCAGGGGAACTACTACTAGGGAAGGAGTTTCATGTGTTTCGCTCTGTCATTGTGTAATGAAATTGGACGTGTGGAATAGTTTTCGTGGATGCTCATGCTTTGATTGGAAGAAAACAAATTATGCCGAGCTGCATAATGACATTCCTATTTAGCGTATAATCCTCGAGGATTCGACAACATGATTCTCCTAACAATTACTCGAATTTAACAACTCATATGCCGTCTAGCACTACGGGTCTTGTCAATTTCTTTTCAACTTTCAAAGGAGAGGTATCAAATTCGGGTCTTGTCAATTTCTTTTCAACTTTTTAAGGAGAGTTATCAAATTCGGCTTCCATGACCAAATTTGACAATCTTGCAACAATTGTGCTTGGTAATCAATGCATGTTTTCTGTTTTTGACCGCTTTAAGTTTGTGAGCAAACTGAATTTATTAGTTTTGGATTTAGTTTTCACATTACGGTTCTGAAACTGAATCATTTAGCTTTGGATTTAGCTTTTATGTTTTAAATTTTAAATTTTAAATTTTTTTTTGTGAAGACTCAACAGAAAAATTGTAAAATACGAAACTTTTTTTGTAAGGAAGTGCTAATCGAATGTAATAAAAATACTGATATAACAGAACATACGTGTTTACAGAAAGCAACTATTCAATTAAGATATTAAATTACAAAAAAAATCAACAAGAAATATTAAGAATAAATTACACTTCTGCTCGACTCATTGTGATGCCGATGCATCTACGACTAAGTGAATCGTGGCAAGGACAAACAAAGTGATGCCGATGCATCTATGGCCCTCGCTTCTTTAATTGCTTCCAATATCTCACATACAAATTTAGTGGGTGGATGAGTTGAATGTTTTAAGACGTGCTATGAGTTTGGAACTTACATCTTTCTTTTATAAGGAAACTACTTCATTGATATTAAGAATCAACAGTTACATCATATAAAAGAAACGGAGAGAGCCAGCTTAGCTCCTCTTCAATCCAAGTTTGAAAAATACAATTTCGAATAGAAAATTGAGCAAGTTCATGTGCCACTTTATTGGATTCTCGACGCTGCCATCGACACAAGAAGGTTCGAAATCGCTGACTCAACAACTTAATCTCCTCCACCAAACACACTTCATGATCAAAACACTCGTCTACAGAATTTATACCATTGGTAGCATCTTGATCATCCATCTCTACAACAATATCACAAAAGACAAGATCTCAGGCAAATTTCAATCCTTCTTTTGCAACTATTAACTCAATTGCATGCAGATTGAGATGCTGTTATACTTGCTTACTACAACCAGCCATAAAATCTCCATTTTCATTCTTTATCACCATTCCCACACCCCTGATAGACTCCCCCCCCCCCTTCTTTACAGCCCCATCAACATTGATTTTGAATAGACTATGAGGAGGAAGATGCCATCCAATCGCTCCATTTAAACTCATATGTGATTTCTCCACTGCAGTGTTAGCTGCCTGAAAATTCAACAAAAACTGAAGCCCCCAATCGTACAGGTCCTGACTCCAAGACTCTTGTTGCTAATGGAAAGCCTCATCTCTTTCATTCTACACAACCCAACATGTTACAACCCATCCCAAATTTTTCATGTGAAATTACCAAAATTCCCCTAGAGGGTTAATGTGACTTTTGTTGACCTTTGTTCTCATAACATACATCAATTATTCTTTTAGCTTATCCTTGTAGTACTCATCGATACGAACGCATGGGAGCAAGCAGAGCGTAATTTGAAGTTAAAATGAACATTCTACGGAACTTTAAAGTCCAAGAATATTTTAGTAATTTCATGTTAATATTCTATTAGGGTTTATTCTGAGTGGGATTTTTGACCCTCTCTCTCTCTCTCTCTATCTCTCTCTCCCTCCCTCCCTCCCTCCCTCCCAAACGCACACATACATTCATTGTGAACCATAATCTTGGAATTGTGGAATTCCATCGAACGACCCACAAGCACCACGGTTATAATCGTCTTATCACCATGAACCCAACCCTAGCCGCAAATTAATTGCATTTGAACCCAGACGAACCAAAATCGAGGCCACGATGAGAGGAAAGTTTCCGACGAGCTTCCAGTCGATTCAGACATTGGTAAGGCTCGAAACTAGTACCTTCAGCTTTGTCTCGATGAGTGGGTGGAAATTGATATAAAATATGTGTTGTTTGGTGCCATTTTGAGACAAAATGAAAAGGACATTTCTCGAGCTTTTTTCAGCCAATTTCAGGCTATTCCCAATCATCTTTTCAACTCCCAATTGGTATATTTACATTCCCCTCTTCAATAGCTTCATTTTGATATAAAAATCATGATTTTTGGTTGAGTTTTGACCTAGATACGAACCTCTGAAAACTCAAAATTTTTCTGGTGAAATTTTTCAGAATCTGGCGTGACAGACAATGGACAGCGATAGCTCCAGTCATCGGCATGAGGAAAAAGACAGACTTGACGACATTAAATTTTTTGTCAGATTAAAGTATATTATATTAAACTTAACGGAATCTGTTACAGTTTTCGCTAAAAGTAACGGCGTCTGTGACTCCGTTAGTTATCCTCAGCCATCCCCGCGAGTGGTAACTGTTGCTGGCACTTGAGGACGAGTGAGACTGTACGGCAGTGCGTGGCGGCGCTGGCAGCGGTGCAGGCGGCGGACACAATTTCGAATATCGGGAATCGTAAATTAAGCCCCGTTTTATTGTAATCTTTGTAGTGTTTAATTTCTAATACCTAGGAAGGGTTTATTTATTTGAGAAAGGTTATTGATTGGATTATTACTTATATTTAGGTCAACGTTCGTTTACACGCTTTGAGGAGCACGACACCTTGGAAGATTACACTCCCGAGTATCTGTGAGTGGAAATTGTTTTATTAAATGGAAAATTATTCTAGTATGGTTTCATATATATATATATATATATATTAGTTTCCAAACAGGGGGTTATTATATTCGAAAGAGAAAAGGGTCTTTATAAAATTTTCTTTTTCGTCCACTCACACTTTTCTATTTTGCGTTCCTTTCAGGACCTAGTAGCGGTGCATCTCAGTGACGTTGAAGCGTAGCGTGGCAGCTCTGATTCCTTCTCGACAATGTAGGGAGTTTATCTTTTATTTAGTATCTATAATAATATCCATCTTTGTTATGGATATAAATTCTAGGAGCTTGATTCTACTATTTATTTATGTTGCCTTACATTAGAAACGCTCTGTGTTACATCCTGTCCCTAAAAATATTGTATTTTATTCCCCGATGGTGTAAAATGACGAAAATGCCCTTGGTGGGCCTAATGAGTCCTACATGGACATTCATTTCTATTTTCATAATTCCATACTTTTAGCGTACTTATCAGCTTGTACACTTCGTTACAAACCCATAGACGCGAACGAGACATTTTTCGGACTTGTAACGAACAAGTTACAAATAAGGGCAAATCGGTAATTATCAATTTGCGGTATAGTTTGAACTTGTGGGCTGTCTTCCCGTGGTTTCATTTGAAACCAAGGTGCTCTACACCTCTGTAATTTTCAGACTTTGGGTTGCATGCTTGTCTGCATGCATGAGAGTTTTTCTTTAAAGTTCCTACCCGTGTAGGATTTTCCTTCATTCTTACCAATCCAACTCCACTACTCTCTGCCTTCCTCCTTGTGACCACCCACACACACTGACTGTGCAAACTTGCAGAAACCAAACTCACCGAAATTACTCAAGCCACCCAAGCCTTCACCTTCACCATTCTCGGCCTCACCTCGAGCTAATATCACACCTGTGGGCATCACCATCATCCTCCTCAAACCCAGAGTAATGAAACGAGCCCAGAAAACTTAGAACCCGAGCAACCATTAACCCAGAAACTCACAGTTTTTCCGGCAAGACTTTTCTCGGCCAACACGACGATTCAAGCCTCGATCCCACTCGAAAACACCATATTCTAGCTTATGGAGACCTTGGGACCACAAACCAGGGCTTGCATGTGAAAATCCCATCGAAATCGACGAACTCGATTTTTGGCCAAAGCTTTCGAGGCCATTTTCGGCCATCTCCGACCACCTTTTGAGGTGGTTATAGGTAAATTCGAACTCTACTTGTCCTTAGCATCAATTTGACACCAATTTCGTGAAAAATGGTTGAGAAATGAAGAATCTGTGAAATTTTCCAAAATCCGGCGACATTTTCCAGATTCCGGCACCGGCGAGCGGCGCACGGCGGCCAGAAGTTGCAGCGGTCACCGGAGGAGTGACGTCATCAAACCCGATCCTGACGTCAGCAAACCGGTCTGTGACGTTAGCAGATCTGGTTCAACCGGTCGAACCGGTGGAATATTCCAAAGATATATTCCGTTTAAAGTTTAACGCCGTCAAGGAATATTCTCTAACGGTGACGAAATATTCCGTAACGCCATTCGAGAATATTCTGTCAACTAAACAGAATATTCCGTTAAAGTTAACGGCGAGTGAACAGTAAGCTCGCACGCGTGGGCACGCGTGCGAACGCGTGGGCACGCGTGCGAGCGCGTGCGGGCGCGTGAACCACTTTTCCAACGATTTTAAGTCCCGAAACGAGCAAACCAAAGGGATTTCGAGTCTTTTCCTTACTTTAAATTGGAATAAACTTATATAATGATTAGTTTAGTAATTTCCCACATAGGTGAGACCTATCTCGAGGAGCTACGCGCTCAAGCTAGGTACGGCCCGACGACATACCAGTGAGTGGGCCCTTTCTTTACTAAAATATTATTATATTAGTATGTGTTTTATGTGATTTTATCACTTGTATAGCATGCCATGTTTTATTAAACTTGAGAAAGGATTTACTTGGCATTTTATGACTTATTAATCATGCTTATTTGGCTTTATTGATTAAATGTTGGCATGTCTATACTTTTTAGAAATTTATTACTTATCACGCATATTGCATGGTGTTAGCACTGTCCGGGCCAGGACTAGCTTCACGTGTATGTTCGCACGCACCGACACGCTCACTTTGGATCCATCGTAGGTGCCAGCCTGTTCTAGGTCGCCTTGGCGACTAGACTTGTTGTGACGCGCTTAGCGCCAGCATCACGTGCATGTAGTGCTAGAGCGTAAACTATAAACACCCAGCCTGTTATGTAGCTACTTTCTGCATGACTTGTGTGCATTGATTATGCGATAAGTAATGTGATATTTTATACTGTTGTTGATATCTTTTTACCCTTATCCTTATGGGAGCAGTCCCGTTTATTTGGTTATTATCATTACTGTTAGTAAACTTATATTTTCGGTAAACTACGGGTTTTACAGCGAGGGGTTATATTCCAAACTTTTGAAAAGGTTTATTAAAACTGTACTTGGCCCACTCACCTTTGTTTTTCGCCCCTCCAAGACCTAGACATTAGTTGGCAGACGAGATCGGGTGGCTGTTGCTGATATTATTACTATTCTACCTCTCTGTGGGAGTATGTTTAGTTCCCTTTAGTTGTGTTACATATCCATCCTATGGGATGAGAATATTCTTTTTAATTTACTGCACCTAGCTCTGATATTATGTATAATAATGGGTCTTATCCCACGCTACACACTTCCGCATTGTTTTCTTTAATTTATTCTCAAAACCTTATTTTAATGCCTTTATTATTTCTCTCTTAATTCATCATGACTTCGTCATCCCCTTGGGGTGACGATCAGCACGCCTCGATATCCGGTGTCCACCTGGATATTCGGGTCGGGGTGTGTCACTCTGAACCTTATGCATATTTGTATTAAGATCTGCAAACCTTTGGCATTTCATTTCTTAAATTATATTAGACCTTTCTAAGATTAATTTGTGCAATTTAAGTGTTGTTATGCATAAAATGGCTACGTCACCTCCGAGTGTCGGCCATCACATTCCAAACTCGGTGTCCACGTGGATATCAAGGGCGGGGTGTGTCACAACACATCATTGGAAATTGTTTGATTAAATGGTTATTATTCAAGCTCCTAAACCCTCCAATTTCATTCCGGTCGTGACTCACCCCATGGAGAAAATTCTCATACCTCTTTGACTTTCTTACACCTCCATAAAGCATGCAATGCAATCTCAAAATCTCTACCACGTCGCTCACATACCATACTTTCCACAATCTTCTTTTTAAATAGCTCTGACTTGCAAGGTAAAAAATTTCGTAAACATCACCAGAGAAAGTGCTTCACTTTGTTCGGAATATACAACCTCCATATTTTCTTCCAAATTAGCATCCCATCATTACCCGACGAGCTCTCCATCCCCATTAAGAAATTTTTTATCATCCAAGCAACCATATAGCCACTTCTCACATAGTAATGACCATTCCGTTCATAGTGTCATATCCTCTTATCCTCCCCTCTGCCAATTGGTATTTAAAGGATGACATCGATTTTCTGCTTCCAAAAGTTCTCATATAGCAGCTCAGTATCCCACCTTATTTCACTTGTGATTAACTGACTCACCCATAAAGAACTTGATAGTTGAGGAGTAGAATGAATATGAAAACTCCTTGGTAATGGTACCCATTCATCACCATATACTCGAATTGACTCCCTATCCCTCATTCTCCATCGCAACCCTTCTAACAACAAATATTTTCCTCAGACTAGAGATCTCCAAACATGAGAAGGTCTCCGTCCCACCTCCGCATCAAGAAAAGTTCTTTGGGGAAAATATCGAGCTTTAAGAACCCTCGCTGCCAGTGAGTTTTCGTTACAAAAAATCCTTCAACATTGCTTAGCTAAAAGTGCTTGGTTAAAAGCCTCCATATCTCGAAATCTCAATCCTCTATCCAATTTACTGGCACACAATCTTTCCCAGGGCATCCAATGAATACCACGTTCATTATGTGATTTAGACCACCAAAATGTAGTGAGAAGACTGTGAATTTCATTGCAAACTCTCTTGGGCATCCAGAAACAGTGCATCGAGTATGTGGACATAGCCTGAAGCACGACTTTAATTAAAATTTCTTTTCCAGCTTTGGAAAGGATATGCGTTGGGCTCGTTTGGAAGTGCTTTTAAAATGACTAAAAGCGCTTTTAGAGAAAATATTTTTGGTTTCCAAAAGCACTTGAAGTGCTTTCTGCAAGAAGCACCAGTTATGTGCTTCTTCCAGGAAGCACTTCTAGTGCTTTTCCCGGATTCACTTGCGTTTTTACTAAGAATTATTTCTAAAAATATTTTTACCAAAAACGCTTTCACTTATTTTGAAAGCACTTACAAACGAGCCCGACATGTTGCATATTCAAACAATTGATTCTCACATTATATATATAAGCTGTTATCACGTGTAATGCAATGAATCGTATTATGTTTATATTATTTTCTTTGAAGAAAATGTTGTTGTATTTAAATTAGTGAATCATACTTTTGGCATTAATAAGTTATGAAGCAAATAGTAAAGTGATGAATAAATAAAATATTTGATACAGTGATATTGATATTTTTGTATCGCAAGTGCGCACGTTAATTACAATGAAATTTCTCTTTTAATAATATTCAGGTTTATCTAACCCACTAAAGTTTTCTCTTTATTTAAAAAAATAATCAGACTTCTTTCAAAAGCAAAGTATGTTTTAAATTATTTGAAAGCTTAAAAAACCATTATATTAGAGTGAACATGGAAACATTTGTTAAAATTGTTGATGGATTGTACTTCAACCTTCACATTAAAAAACAAACTATGTAGTGCATATCAAAACTTTTTTGAAGCATTTGACCCAAAAAAAAAAATTGAAGCTATAAAAGGGCCGCAATGATGTTATATAAAAAGAATTGCTAATGGAATGTAACAATTATTTAATTAAAGCATTTATTTACATAAAAATTGAAGAAGAAAAATATAAAATAAAAATATGTTTACACTACTGCTTGACTCTCAATAATTTCTTGGTCAGCAGCTCGCCTACTTCTCAGGCTGGAAATGAAAGGCCATAACTTGCGTAGCTCTAAGATTGCGGCAATGCATGCCAGAGCAACGATGATGGAAATGTAAGCAACTTTCCATTTGTTTGCCGCCTCCAAGATGTCAAAGCCTCTGAAAATGTTGATGACGCTTAGCACGATTGTTCCGTATCCCACGGCCCAATGAAACCAGTTCCAATATTTTCTGTTCTCATCTGTCTTCTTCGGCCTCAGACAAAGAGCTACGGCCACTTGAATCGTGGCAAGGACAAATAGAGTGGTGCCGATGCATCTATGCCCTTTGTACTGAATCCCGGGAGATTTGGAACCGAGAAAAATTCCACTCCCCCACCCAGCTACCCCGCCTACAAAAGCCACCAGTTGCAATCCTCTATGAGCATGAAACCATGCCGGATCGGCCCCTTCGACCGTCTTCAGATACCTTGCCACGATTACGCCGATGGGCATAAGTATGCCCCAGCTAATGGTATTGACAACTCCATGGCCATATTTTAAGGCGGACATCGAAGTACTCGTTCCCTTGCTTGTTTCAATTTTCCCGGAAATAAAATCCAAGGTTCCGAAGGACTGCACGTTGGGTCCGGAAAGCGAGTGCATTCCGGGGGTGTTTCCGAACATGGGTCCTTGCTGCCAGACGTGGTGCACAGCACTGACGTTATTCGGAAGGCCTACGGTGGCAAAGATGATGATTTGGTTGTTTTCGTAAACCGCGGAGACGTCGTACAAAGGGAAGCTTAGATTCCCTTGCTCCAAGTGTGTCCCGTAGGTTTTAATCGGCGAAGAGTAAACATTCATAGTTCCATCGGTTCTTTTATAAGCGACAATGGCTTGTGAACCGATCATGCCGGTAGAGGTAGGGTTTATGGCCCATGCAACCCATCGCGAGTCACTCACCACAGATTGTGTGAATGCAACGTCTACCGTGGCTGTCGACGGGTAATAATTCCAGTGGATTGTCGAATTCAGAACGGGGAGCGTACTGCATGCGGCGTAGGTTTTCTTGTTGGAGAAGATACGGCTCGTGCATGGCGGTTGTGCGGCGGCTGATGAGAAGACGGAAGTAAACAGTAGGCAAAGAACAAAGAGAGACTTGGAAAGTGACATAAATGGGTTGGGAGAACAAGGACGATCGTTCGAGTTTATAATTCTTGTGTCTGTCGAGTTACAATTTAGTGGAAAACAAGAGTTGATTGTTTGTTGTGGTTCGAGTTTATTTATACATTCGCTAATGGCATGATTTCCTAATCCGATATGGTGTAGGACTGCTGGTTGCTTGGGAGCCAAGCCTTTTCTAACTAGGAAAAGGAAACTAAATATCAGGTGGTTTCCTAATCCAATTTCAATTCTAATTAATTAAGGTTAATTATCGTGTTCCTTTTTTCCACACCGTAAAAAGATTAGCTATTATTCTTTGAGCATAAAATTAATTTTAATTAAGGTTAATTATCGCGTTCCTTTTTTCCATACCGTAAAAAGATTAGCTATTATTCTTTGAGCATAAAATTAATATTGCTTTTCTCTGGTATTGTTGGTGAGAAAGGGTGAATTTTACGATCGTCCCCTGCATTCTGAATCACTGAAACTGAATGTATAGTTGGTTTCAAGAATTGTTAGACAGCTATTTCCGGTGTGATCTTCCCACTTCCAAAGGAAGAACGCCGAGCTGGTATCTGAAGACGAAGAGAGTTCGAACAAATTTAAGTCGAGGGATACCAATTAATATAGACTAGAAAGTGCTTCAGTCCTCGAATCAGCTGTCTACGATCCAATCTCGGGGATTAACAACATCCATCCGTAGACAGACAGTGCTTCATTCTCAAACTCAATCGACAGACTGATCTGCCCGCTCGACTGCGTTGAGCTACAGGTTAACAGGTTAAATAAATGAAAAATAGCAGTTTACTGGTAAGCGATACTAATTGCAGGAAGAAAGATAAACAGATAAAAGGGTCGAAAAGAAATGCTGCCAGCTCAAACTCGCCAAATCGATCTCATGAATTACCAGGTAACAAAACATCAAGTCTAATTGCCTGTGAATATTTGTCTAGGATTTCTAATACTCCGCAAGCGAACGACGATACAAGAATATGTGACAAATCAAAGTAAGTGCAACGATTAAGGCATTTCAACGATTGGATTTCAACTTCATTTCTTTGGCAATACAAGGTAGCCATTTCTCTCCCCTAATTTTTTTCAAATGTGCAACTCTTTCCTCTTCGCTTTTTGCCGCTTCTTTTGCTGCTGCGTCTTTCGCTTCTAGCCTAGACAATGATCTCTGGCATTTATCTCTTGCAGAAGCCAATATATCTTTCCCATCAACAGCAACAGATTGGAGTTGTCGTTTAAACTGCGAAGTAGACAATACCATAAATGGATAAGTAGCTATTGTGTGAACAATAAATCACTAAATGTAATTAAGAACCAGGGATAAAAAATCAAAACCTTCTTCGATTTCTCATTAATTTCTTTTCCGGGTAGAATTCTTGGTCTCCTTCTCAGCGGTTGTGGATCTGGCAGCATTCACATGACTTTCAGTTCACGCAAACAGTTTAACAGTAGGTAAGGAGGAAATACATCATTGGGTTGGAACAAGAGAATGGTCAACTCGCCAATTCAAAAATTATGAAAGGCATGTCGAAATTCACTAGTCATCTCATGGTGGAAGAACTTGACAGAAAATTAGTAGTAACTACCACAAACCCAATTGCATTGAAGCCACAGCCTACATGTGCCTAAACCCTAAACCCTACGGCCGCATTTGGTGTCTAGGATTGTCTTAGATTGGATAACTCGCTACATTCAATAAATGTTGAATGAAGGAATGGATGCCTGCTTGCATATTTTGTCCAAACGAAGGTAGAAGATTGAGAGGGATAACTTTTCTTGACAACTAATCCATCTTCTACCTCCAACTGCGAGTTGGCATCCAGTTCTTCATTCATCAGTTAATGAATCTCGTAAGTTATCCAATTCAAGCCAATCCCAAACACCAAACGAAGCCTAAATTCGTACTTTACAAACAAAAAATTTGATGGGAATTACTTACCTACATGATCAAACACAATCCCAGGGGGAGCATTTTTGAACAAGCGGATACAACCTTCCTCTTTATTATCCTCCATAGCCTCATCATCTGGTAAATGAACCAGGGGATCACTAACAATCTCCAAATTCTTTCCTACTATTTCCTCCAAAATCTTTTGTGCCTGCCATCAAAGCTTCTTACTTTCAGTTTCTATACATTTAAATTCTCATCCTTTATAATTATCCCACAAAATGTTTATTTCACAATCAAATTAGTAAATATAAAAACCCATTAAAAATTAGACCATATTTGAAAGGAAACAGATTGAAAAAAGTGAAGAAAATATGGGGTTTGATTGATTGAGCTGGCTTACCTTGATTTGGTAGTGCTTGGGAAGCTGATGCTGGTGCTGGGTTTTACTCTGCTTGTTATCTCCGCCTCCGCCATTTTCGTGAGCAGAAACGCCGTTCATTAACGAAGACATAAAAGAGGAGGCGCCCGCCGCGGCGGAGCTGATGGCTGCTTTCCACTCCAAGTCTCCATCTTCCTCGCTACTGCTGCTGCTGCACTCGCCCATTTCTCTCCTGATGCCAATTTTGGGTTTTAGAATCTGCTGTCGACCTTATAAGCTTTAGGCCCATTGGCCGTTAATGGACTGAGGGGCTTAGACTAATCTAAATTACATTTTTCTATTTGTATGCAAAGGAACGGACGTACTGGTTTAATTAATTGACTGAACCCATATCGAGCGTAGAGTAAATGTTCTTAACTACTTGAGTTACAAGTCTTTTACAAATATGAGGAAGAATTGTGTATAAACTATAGATTTGAAGGAGACATATATTGCAAGCTATAGCTAATATTTCATAATATTCATATTGTTCGTTGCATAAATTTCTATAGCCACATAGTTATAATTTAGAAACAATGCAACAATACAAAAATAACTCTTCATTTGACGGAAAATAATTGTAGGTTTAATAAATAAGCAAATTGTAACGTTTTAAAAGATTAGGAAGCGAACAAATTGGAGTATGCCACCAAGTTTAGTGGGCAATCCTAAAATTCACCCTCATACTTAATATTAAGCCAAAAACGACACAGTTTTAAACGTAACACGAAACATCGGCGCCGAAACGATTGTCCTCTGAGAAAACAGGCGTAGACTGCGTTTCACCGCCTCAGTTGCAGGAATCAAAGCGAAACCCTAGCTTACTACAGATTCCGATCGATTGCAATTCTCCAGAGAAATCAGAGAGACCCAATTGCAATTGGGAAGAAGAGAGGCCAAACCCTAAGTAAACAATCAGTCAATTCAGTGTCCGTACAGATAAAACACAATGGGGAAGAAGCAGCACAGCAAAGATCGAATGTTCATCACCAAAACGGAGTGGGCCACCGAATGGGGCGGCGCCAAAGCCCAGCTCACCTCCACTCCCTTCAAGCGCCTCCCCTTCTATTGCTGCGCGTACCTCTCTTTCTCTCTCTCTCTCTCTCTCTCTCTCTATAATTGCACATTCTTTGTTTTTTGACAAAATTTCAAGTTTTTTTTGTTACCCTCTTTGAATTTGGTGCCTTTCTTTGGATGCAGGCTTACGTTTACGCCGTTTGAAGATCCAGTGTGCACCGCAGACGGCAGCATTTTCGATATACTGTGAGTTTTTCTTAGTATGTGATTCTTAGGCACCTTTAATTTTGTGGGATTTTCATTAGCTTCATTGTTTTTGTTGTGTGACATGAATGTTGTATTTGGGTTTTGGGAAATGGGTGCAGGAATATAATTCCATATATCAGAAAGTATGGGAAGCATCCTGTTACCGGAGTTCCTCTGAAGCAGGAGGATCTCATACCGCTAACGTTCCACAAGAATTCTGATGGTGTGTGTTTGTTAACTTTACTTTTGTGTACATTTTTTAAATTATGCACTCATTGGATAGAGTAGATAGTGGTTCATATGTGATACAAGAACTTGTGGGATAGTACCTCCTTTAGTTTAGCCGTAGTTGAAATACAGTATAAGCAAAACTGACAGTGGATTGAAGTTTATTTTTACGATCTTGTGTTGACAGAAATGGGCTTTTTCTTGTAAAATAAACAACACGAGCTTAAAATATTTGAAGTGTAAAATCCAGGACCGGCCAAGTCTGTTAAAGTGCATGAATTAAATGAACTTGTATTGGAAATCTTGTTGCATATCTCAAACCAGTGAGTTGGAGAACGTTTATACATGTGTACATACATCTTTGCATGAATTTAGTGGTTTATCAATAATAACCATAGAAAATGCAAAATGAGAAATTGCTTCCATGAGGTGAAGTGGTAACAGCAAGAAGTCATAAAAATTAACCGTAAAGTTATCTCATGTCTAGTTAGACCTTTGAAGTTATAAGTGCTACTGGTATTCCTTTAGTCAAATGGATTTTTGGAGGCCTACTTTGTCGTTGACAAGAAACTTTATTGAAACTAGTTTCTAAGCACAATTCTCTCTCTAATTGCTCATTTAGTATTGTTATGATGGACATTTTTTAGTAGTATTAGTTGGTCTTGTTTTCAATCCTTTTGGGTGATATTATTGGCCTAGTTTGCCATAGTTTCTTTCTCTGTATAGTCATACGAGTATATTATTAGCCTATTTAAGAAAACCTTTTTTCACTTTCCGTGCAGGAGAGTTTCAGTGCCCTGTTTTGAACAAAGTCTTCACTGAATTTACACACATAGTTGCTGTTAAGACAACGGGAAATGTCTTCTCTTATGAGGTTTGTTTTCTTGCTATTATATAGAATCAATGGTATAAGTTTTCTTTAGATTGTATACATACAACTGTTCTGTATACTTTATTATCTCACTTTTGCTTTCGCTTTTTAGGCAGTTAAAGAACTAAACATCAAGACCAAGAATTGGAAGGAGCTCCTCACAGATGAACCATTTTCTAAGGAAGACCTGATAACCATTCAGGTACATGAGAATTTTGAGATAATCCTTTTTCTTTTGTATCAATACCTTGTAAGTTCTTGTTCCTTGTTTGAATATCACATTGGTTTTTATGGATGCCCTTTACAGAATCCCAATGCACTTGACAGCAAGGTTCTTGTGGAGTTCGATCATGTTAAAAATAGTCTGAAAATTGATGATGAAGGTGAGCTAGAGGCTTCATTACCATTGTGGGTCAACTATAGAGTTATTTTTCTTGAAATAAATTTTATTTATTTTCTTCTTTTTTATTTAATCTCTTTTTTCAGATTTTAAGAGAATGAGTGCAGACCCAACCTATAACATAAATGTAAATGGAGATATCAAGCAGATGCTCAAAGAGCTTGGAACTGAAAAAGGAAGGCTAGCTGCACTGCATGGAGGAGGTGGCAGCAAGGCACAAAATGAACGGGCTGCTGCACTTGAAGCCATTTTAGCCGCAAGATCACGTATTAAAGAGGATCCAAAATCAAAATTGAATGGGGAGGTGAAAACTCAGGCATATAGTATTGTGGATGCTGCTTCTGCTTCTGTGCATGGAAGAAGTGCTGCTGCCGCCAGAGCCACATCAAGTGACAAAACTGCTGCTCGAATAGCTATGCACAAGGCTGGTGAGAGGGCACCAGTGAATGCAAAGATGGTTAGTGAATTTTATTTATAATCTCTTCTGCTCAATACTAAATGCTAGGAGCTACAGTATGATTATTAAACTTAAATGTGTTTAATTTTTAAAAGAGTAGTGTTCTTCCAGCATCAATTATTTTTCCTCAATGTCTGTTTTAACACAAATATTAATTTCAGGTAAAGAGCAGATTCACCACTGGTGCTGCTTCAAGATCTTTCACTTCCACCGCCTTTACTCCTGTTACTGAAAATGAATTTGAATATGTCAAAGTTGAGAAGAATCCAAAAAAGAAAGGATATGTACAACTACACACAACACATGGTGATTTGAACATTGAGCTACACTGTGATATTGCCCCCAGAGCTTGCGAGAACTTCATCACTCTTTGTGAACGTGGCTATTATAATGGAGTAGGTTTTCATAGAAGCATTAGGTATGGTGATATGCTCTAGTTTAAATTCCTCGTTCAAGTTAAATTATTTTGTGTGAATGAAAATAGCAATGGTTAAAGATCTGTGATTCTCTTTTCTGTGTAGGAATTTTATGATTCAAGGTGGTGATCCTACTGGTACCGGGACAGGAGGGGAATCTATATGGGGAAAGCCTTTTAATGATGAAGTGAACTCCAAGTTACTTCACTCTGGAAGGGGTGTTGTCAGTATGGCTAACAGTGGACCACACACTAATGGCTCCCAATTTTTTATCCTTTACAAATCTGCAAATCATTTGAACTACAAGCATACGATTTTTGGTGGAGTTGTTGGTGGCTTGACCACATTGGCAGCAATGGAAAAGGTTCCGGTGGATGACAATGACCGACCTTCGGTAAGTTTATTGTTTTTCCTATTATCAAAACTAGATTCCTACATTCATATTTTATAATTTTTTTACCTTTTCAAATTAGTTTTCATGTCTGTTGATTGTAAGCATTTTATCAGGTGTGCATCATCCTAATAAGAATCATCCATCTACTTTCTCTGTGTTTTGAAATGTTTAGTACTGTTTTAAATTGTCGCTCTCGTTCTAGATCATGCTGGCTAGAGTTTATGGAAAGCCCCAACGTAATATTGTTGGTTCTCTTTGCCATTTTATAGCTACTATAGTCCAAACCTAGTTCCTGCTAGTTGCAGCAGGAGTTTATGTATCTGTCTATGTGCATGCACATGTTAATGCACACGGCTGTATGAATATCTATAGCGTTTCATCTTATCAGTAGTAGTAGTAGCTGAAATTGTTCCATGAGTGGTTTCAATCATGTTTGTCACCGCTACATATAACCTACTGAATCTTATGATTTTTTAAACTAAGGTCAAGCTCCTGTGTTCCCAGGCCTCACTTTCTTTTTTCTGCCGTGTCTTGTGCAGGAGGAAATTAAGATAATAAGTGTCACCATTTTTGTTAATCCTTACACAGAGCCCGATGAAGAAGAAGAAGAAAAGGCCAAAGTTGAGGAGAAAGCTCAGGATGAAGATAATGTTTGTTACTAGACCCTTAAATTTGTGCTGGTGTGCTTTTCAGCTTTATTCCATTTGTTACAATAGTAAAGCAACTCATTTTGTTTTAACTTTCAGGACAAGGTTGGGTCATGGTATAGCAATCCTGGTACGGGTGCGGAATCTGGCCCTGGCGGTGGTGGTGGTGTTGGGAAGTACTTGAAAGCAAGGAGTGCTCTACCTGAATCCGCTGCTGTTGACGCTGGTCTGACAGAGCTTCCTTCAACAAAGAAAAGAAAGTCAGGAGTTTACGCGTCAAATTTTAATGATTTTTCTTCATGGTAGTCGGTAAATATCCCAAATGTTGTATTGTACCATATGTAGATACTGTTTTGGAAGAGTGAGTAGACAGAGCATTGTAACCCTTTTTTTTTTTTTTTTTTTGAGTTATACAAAGGGCAGATCGAACGTCCAAGGGAGGATAAACATTGCTTATGAATCTACTTGAAATTAACAATAACAGAAGTTTTCAATTATATGATTGACCTTAACCTCAGACTGAGACATCCAGTGCAGTTTGATGTCCTCGAAGTGTTGAATAACTCAAGGTTATTGGCCTAGAATTAGAACACAGGATTTCCGGTGTGCGGGTGAACATTCTCAACCAGTTGAGCTCACTTTACTCTTCTAAATTCTTATTTTCTTAAATCAAATAAGTAATTTGGAACGAACGAATACACGTCATTACTTTTACACAAAGATTTGTTTGGTAAAATTACTATTGGTTTAACTTAGGTTAGCTCATGTGGCGATGTGTTAGAACTTAGAATTATGAGTCGTTTGATAATCATTTCATTTTCAATTTTCAGTTTTTAAAATTTTGCTTTCAGTTTTTATTTCTTTGAAAACTAGAAGTAATTACCAAACGAGTTTTTAGTTTTCAAAAAAAGAAAAAAGTGAAAACTAAAAACTGAAAACAGAAAACGAAATGGTTATTAAACGACCCCTTATGATTTGATTCCACATTGGTTTGTGTATTGTACACACATTATGTAAGGTATATTTGCATGGGCTTATTCCTGCACTTGCAAATCACGTATGTTCACCATAGAAATTTCACAATCGGAACTGTTCAGTCTCTTAATTTTCATTTGAAATCATTCCTACAAAAAATCATTCGATTCAGATATCGCTTAGTTATTCAAATTGTATCAAATAAACCAACAGTGTAGGTACCAAATAATATATTAATGATGAACCGTCCATTTACTTGATACATTTGCGGACTAAACAATCTCCGTTTTGAATTATTTTTTTGTAAGAATGATCTTCAAATGAAGATTAAGACATTGAATGGTTTCGATTATGTAATTTCTACGGTGAAGACACGTTATTTACTAGAGGGAAATGAGTTCATCCCCAAGGGAGGGAGAATGCAAGTATTATTAGCATCGAAGGGAATTCTCAAGTCCTCATCAGATTGTTACACAAAGAAAATACTCCGCTTGGCGACTCCTCATTCTGCATTTGGATATCATGAAATTGTTATAACAATTTCAGATGCAGCAAATTCGACATTCTTTTGTCTTTCTCTTTAACTCATTGAGTTTCGGATTCAAACTCACTCATTTCTCCTTTCCTTTCGTGTAGCTTAAACTAGTATTATCGTTTGTAATAAAAAAATTATTTACTAAAATAAAATTATAAATCAAGCTGCAAACTAAATTGAATTTAGTATATATATTACAAATATTGAATAGAAGAGAGGGTGTGTCCAAGCACATGCATACTGCATGCTTTCTATAGTGATGACAGGGGCGTACGTAGAACATATCTCTGAATCACTACATGGTGTTCAAACAATATCTCCTTTTCAGAACATATCTCAGAAATTTGATGACAAAGTTGCAGAGAGAATGAAATTTAAAAACTTGAACTCTTGAAGTATCATCGAATGATTTCTGCAATTTGATATCGTATTTCGGACAGCTAATTGATTTGCAAATTGTGTTTTCATTTATTGGAGAGGTTTACTAATCATTATATAATATATAGTACCATATGAGATGCAATTTATATATACTCTCAACAGTTAATAAACATGTGCAACAGTACATGGTATAGTTTATGATGTGGACTTTTATGTCTTTCTATTTTTTGGTTAGAAAGGGAGCCCAAAGGTCAAGCAAGACGCTAAACAAAGATAAAACATCAACCCAAAGGGTTTACAAGAATAAGAATTAGAATCATTTTGATTATTATGTTTTATGCGTTTACTAAATTATGAGTATGAGAATCAAAATATTGGAGAACTTTCTTATGCGTTCGCTTACAAGTAAAGAATCGGAAAAGTGCAAGCTTCCTCTTAAAATCCGTAACCAAATAGCTAAAAATCAGAAATCAAATTAGCTAAGGAGACTAGTTGATCTGATTCTCTTTCCTTAGTTTCCTTTTTTTTAAGTTCTCTGATTCCTTCATTTTTCTCATTTCTGTTAAGTAAACATGCCCAAACTACCTGAGTTTGAACAACTCCAAAAATATCATTTAGTAGTATGTGAACAATCAATAGAGGAGGAGCATTGCCCAAGTCCATGAAGATAGCTCTATATATCTTGTTTGGATGGAGCTCTATTTCATCATGTAGTTAAATTAATTCAAACATCACTCCACAACAATAATCGGACTTTTTATTTGATTTTATAAATGAAAGACTCAATTTAGTTAACAACTCTCAATTAACCCCACAAGTAGGGCCTCCCCAACATCATCAACACAGAAAAGAGAACTCTAATTTATTAGATTAATTAGTTCCTCAGAAGGAATAATTAAGAAAAAAGACATGGTCATGACTACAACTTTGTAACCACATGCCTATAATTTTCAGTTTCCATAACAAATCAGTTTCCATAACATGATTTGATGATAAGTATGTGGGTCTAATTAGTACTCCCAATTAATTATTTCTTCAAACCATATTCCTACGTTCCTTTTTAAACTAATAGAAAATATAATAGTTTTCTAACACATAACTAAAACTGAACCCACTAAGAACATAACAAGTTTTCACCGCCATCCTAATCCAAAACTAATTTTGTATTGTCGAGGCAGTGACATTTCATCTATATTATTCATGTGATAATGATTATAATAAATAATAATAATCAAACAACGAGTCATCTTTCCCTTTTCTCTACTTTATTCTTTTCCCACTAGTTTATCTTATTGTTAATTTCCAATATCAAATTTACATCACAGCAAGGATTTATATAGTATTTGAAAAATAAGGTAATTTGTTTGAGGTCATAAAATATTTTTAGGATTGGGACAATCAATATTTATGGTTTTAATAAGAGAAGGGGTGATTGAAGAGAAATTTTAGTGATATTGACTTTAGTTTGAGAGGGAAATTATTTTATTAACTTATTTAAAAAAATTAAACGTACATCAACCTATACTGAAATTAGTACTTGACAAAAAAAAAATAACGCTTGGCAAACAAACCGAAGAACCAACCAAACTAAATTGTCTAGGTAGGTTTGATTTGGATTTTTTTTTGTTCATTTAGTTTATAAAATTGAAAATTGAACCAAAACGAAAGAATCGATTTAATATTCAGTTTTGATTTTTACAATCCGTGGATTAACCGAACCAAACCTCTTATAATTAAATATAAAGAATATATATATATATATCTGTGTGTGTGCATAATATTATATGTTTTAGTATCTTACTAAACATCTTGAAATTATGAGATTGAGAGTTTAAGTTGAGTTATGAGATTAAGTATTTTGATGTTATGAGATTGTAAATTTAAATTATGAGGTTGACAATTTCATGATGACCTTTTTTATAAATTGATAGGCTTATACATTTTTTCTAATAATTATTTCTACATAGCTATGAAATTTTCATTTGATAATAAGTGCATGTTAAACTGCAAACCAAACCAAACTACAATATTGGTTAACCGATTACATAGGTTATAAGTCATTTTAGTTTGGTTGTGGTTTAGAATTTAGGCAAATCGCAGTATGCGCACAATTAATTTGGTGCACATTTTGAACCCAAAATCGAACCAACCCAAAGCACATTTAGACTAGCTGAAATACAAAATTATTTATTGAGCTGAATCAAATTTTTTTATAAATTATATTAAGATAAATAGACATGATGGGTTATAGTTATACAAACAAATAACATATATACTTTATGGATATGTTAAATAATGTGTATTATTTAAGGCATATATAAGTTTTATTTGTGTTTTCACCATATGGTTTTGCCAGTGGGGGTTGGAACTCCTCAAAGGGAATATTATCTCTTCTGTTAATTCTTGGGAATTGAGTGACTTTCCCACAGGGAAAATTCCTTGACTGTTGGCCACACTTTAGAGGGGAAGATGCCAAGATGGACAGTGTCCCTCTTTGCTATTATATGTTTTGAAAAATTGATGGCTCCCAAGAAAAATTCTTCAAACCCACTTCTCTACAAGAGACAGAGTATCCAAGCATGGAATTTTCCTAATGATTCATGAAGAATACCAAGAAGAACAAGAAGAATCCATTAAAATCCAAAGTTTTTTTTGTTAACTTCTACAAAATGCAAACTTACCACCCTTGACAATTGACATAAGAACAAGCACTATATATTGTTTTCTTAATATATATATATATATATATTCATATATATTGAAATTGAGGAAACTAGCAGCCTAGATATATCTGGGGGTCAAGGAGACTCAGATTTTCTCTCTAAAAGGAATTATGTTTGAGCTTCGAGACAACAAGGTTAAGACAATGAAAAATCAAGTTGGGGACTTGGGAACTTGTGGTGCATGCAATCATATATAAACAATACCAGATAGATATTGCCTACCTAGCTAGCTACTGCATGGAATACTTAGATTTTAGAGAGAAAAACTAAAGACTATGAACAATAATAATGGAGTGGAGAGATTAGAGAGAGCATGCATGTTTGTGTTTATAAACAATCAAATATGTAGTGTGATCATTGAGTGGGCAAAAAGAAAAGAAAGTGTGTGGGAAAAGAAGTTAAAGGGTAAAGGCATGCCCTTGGGTTTTGGGTGAAGGGTACATTTTGGTATTGTTTACTACATTAAGATATGCGACATTGGTGTGTGGGTTAATAATGTAACAGCAAAGAAAGGAAAAGGTGCTGGGAATTTTGGCAGGGTTTGTAGGGCAAAAGGACTTTGAAAAGGGACTTGGGAGGCAAGAAATTGTTGTGAGGACTGAGGAGTAAGTTTAAATTGTAATTTGTGGTGGTGGCTTTGATGATGATGATGATGCACGCCGGCAGCTTTACTGGTGTCTCCATCTCTCTCTCTCTCCTCAAAACCCAATTGGCACGCCTGCTCGCTGCTCCCACTCAAAACTATTCCAAAACTCTAGAGAGAGAAACAGAAGGAGAGAGAGAGAGGGTAAAAAAGAATGAAAAGCTCATCCACTAACCATTTGGTGATCTAGACCCTGTTAACTTTTTCTGTCTTTTTTTTTTCATCTTTTTGTCAGATGGAATTCTATTTCTAAAAACACCACCAAGACAGTCCATTCCACATTCTATGTTTTAACCGAAAAACCTATATATATATATATATATATATATATAATTTTTAGTCAGTCTTGGTCGTCCATCAATACCTTATATATGTTTAAAAAGAAAAGGGAAAAAAATTACCCATTAGATTCCCACTACTCACATAGTCGCATATATTCCTCAGGGAATAAGTGTTGGACTAAGCTAAGCTAGAAAAGAAGAAACCAAACCCACTACTCACATATATTCCTCATCGATTACACCAAAAGAAAAGCAAATGGTACCCACTTAAAAGACTATTTTCAACAGTTTTTTTAAATGTAAGTTTTCAAATACAATTTTGTTGATGACATCTTGAAAACTAAACTTTGTTGATTCAAAATTTTGGTCCAACGGTATTCACAAATATTAGTATTTTTTTTATTACTTTATATCATGTGACCTTTTTTAGTATTTCATTTCTGAAAGAAAAAAATGTTGACAAAGACACATTATTATAATGGGAAAAATATTTGAAAAGTGGGATACAGAGTCTCCAAATCTAGAGAGTGTATTCTAAATTTGAAGACTCATTTGACAACTTTGTGGAAGTATAAAAAATCCTCCGTGGTACTTCAAATTTAATTTTGTGGACTTTCTTAGAGATGCTCTAAAATTCCCCAATTACCTCCATCATCTACCTCTTGCTAAGATAATTCACCTAGTTAAAGGTTATAATTATATGAATTTTAGAGTTTAGTATAACATGTTAGGTTGTAAGACTGTTAATTATGTTCATAAAAAATTTTATCTATCAATAATATATATTTTTATGTAGAAAATTAGCTTGTTATATTTTAATAAAGTCATGCATATTAGTTTATCATAGATGTTTAGTTTAGTTCTCAATATTCTTTTTACTTATCCAACACAACCTCCTCTCTCCTACTCCTATACCTATGTTATTGAAATTAACCCAGCTAAAATCCAACTTGAAGATATCCTCCTCCCCCTTCTAATCATTTTCTATCCCCCATTCTCCCACAGTTAAAAACACAAAGACCCATCCATCTATCTATCTGCTGTCCAAAACAACCCAAGACTGTGCAGACACACACTCTCTCTCTTCTTCTTTCTCTCTCTCCCCTTCTCTTTCTCTTTCTCTCTCTCTCCCTCAAAGTTAAGTTTATTGATGTGGGTCTGTGCAGGTTAAATGGATACCTTGTTTAGGCTAGTCAGTCTCCAATCTGATCACCATCAATCTTTCAACAACTCAACCACCACCAGAACCTCAACACCTACACCAACCACCACCACTTCCAGCAGCTCCAGGTCCTCCTTCCTCAGTAACCCTCCTCACCCTAATTACACCCACCAAAACGACGACGTTGGAGAAGAATGCTTCAACTTTTTCATGGATGAAGAAGACTTCTCCTCGTCTTCTTCCAAACACTACTTCCCATCAAACCACCCAACCCCTCCCACCCCAAATCCTCTCCCCACCGCCACCACCACTCCCACCCCCGCCGACTTCTCCTTCTCCCCCTCCCTCGTCAACTTCGAGCTCTCCAACAGCAAGTGGGCTCCGGAACTCCTCTTGGAAACCGCCAGAGCCATCGCTGACAAGAACAGCTCCCGCGTCCAGCAACTCATGTGGATGCTCAACGAGCTCGGCAGTCCGTACGGCGACACCGACCAGAAACTCGCCTCCTATTTCCTCCAAGCTTTGTTCAGCCGTATGACCGACTCCGGCGACCGCTGCTACCGAACCCTAATCTCCGCCTCGGAGAAAACGTGTTCCTTTGAGTCCACGAGAAAAATGGTGCTCAAGTTTCAGGAGGTCAGCCCTTGGACCACTTTCGGACACGTGGCGTGCAATGGCGCGATCATGGAGGCCTTTGATGGTGAGCCCAAGCTTCACATAATCGACATCAGCAACACTTACTGCACCCAGTGGCCGACTCTGCTCGAGGCGCTGGCCACTCGAACTGATGAGACGCCGCACTTGCGTCTCACCACTGTTGTCGCCAACAGGGCCAAGGACGGTTCTGGCGGCGCAGCCGCTCAGAAAGTAATGAGGGAAATTGGCGCGAGGATGGAAAAGTTTGCCCGGTTGATGGGCGTGCCTTTCAAATTCAACGCCGTCCATCACTCCGGCGATCTTTCCGAGCTGAATTTATCAGAATTGGATATCAGAGACGATGAGGCCTTGGCAATCAACTGCGTCGGCACTCTACATTCGGTTCAGTCCGTCGGAAGCCTCCGCGATTATCTTGTTTCGGCGTTTCGGAGCTTGAGGCCGAGGATCATTACTCTCGTTGAGGAAGAGGCTGATCTCGACGTTGGGGTTGACGGGCTTGACTTCGTTCATGGGTTTCAAGAGTGCTTGAGATGGTTTAGGGTTTACTTCGAGGCATTGGATGAGAGCTTTTCCAGGACCAGCAACGAGCGGTTGATGCTCGAGCGGGCCGCAGGGCGAGCGGTGGTGGATTTGGTGGCCTGCGCGCCTTCGGAGTCGGTGGAGCGGCGCGAGACCGCCACCCGCTGGTCGAGGCGTATGCATGGTGCGGGGTTTAGTCCTGCGATGTTCAGTGATGAAGTGTGTGATGATGTACGCGCCTTGTTGAGGAGGTATAAGGAGGGTTGGGCGATGACACAGTGCACGGATTCCGTCACCGGAATATTCTTGTCGTGGAAGGATCAGCCGGTGGTTTGGGCTAGTGCTTGGAGGCCTTGATACGGTGGTTGTTGATCATATATTTCACACGTGTTTTGGTTTTTTCTGGCACGTGCTTGGAATGGTTGTGTTTGAAAAAAGAGGGATGGAGGGAGATAATAGTGCTTGGTTTGAATAGAATTAAGTAAATTAATTTAAATTTTCATGGACACCCTTTGTTATTAATTATTTGTGATTTTTTTCTTGATTTTATTGAAAATTAAATAGGTTATGGTTTTGAATTTTCATCATCTTGTGGACAAAAGTCCTAATTTTTGTTCATTCGAATCATCCACAATCAACTCCCACTAATCCATGAGATTTTTGCTTAAATGGTATTAGAATGAGTGCAGTCCATTCAAATGTTCATATATCAATATATGTAATAAAAAAATGATCTCCATACTACTAATTAGGTCTAACTTTGACTAGAGTTGGCTATCGACATTGTCTTTATGTTTAATCCACAATTAGTCATTTAAGATAAAAGTACTACAAAATTAAGAGGTTGTTTGGTATCTTGAATTTATTTTTTTGTTTTTAAGATAAATGCATACTAAAGAGTTTAGCTACATTCATCTGCAAATTGTTTTTAAAGTGAATACCAAACAAAATCTTGTGTTTTCTGAATATAATTTAGGTTCAATTTTTTGGCTTGTGGGTTCAAAATTAAAATGGGTTTGGTTTGGTATTTGGTGTATTAGTTTTAGGGGGTGATGAGATCAGCTAAAAAGTATAATTAAGAGTTAAAAAAGGGTGTTTATGTTAATATAATGGAAGCGTGTTAAGTATTTAATTAATTTATGGGTTTAAACTTAAACTATAAAAAGGTCGTTATCTATTTTTGGTGCCATAGAATCTTAGGACGGCCGTGTAGTTGGGGTGGGTTTGGGGAATCTCATGGAAAAGGCGGTTTGGTCAATAGTGGCATAAGGGTTTTAGTGGCCAGCACGCTGATATGGTCTTCTTCTTCTTATATCAGTTTCCTTCTTTATTAATTTTTCTCTCTTCCTTTTACAAAAGCTTCACATCCAAGCACTTTGCATTTGTGTGATTGTTTTGCCTTTGCATGCATTGGCCCCCACCACCAAAGCCACCAGCTCCATCGAAATCAAACACTTTGTTGTTGGTGTTGTGGTGGTGGAAATGGTGGTGTATATATTAACGTTTAGAGTAAGAAATTGTACTTTTTGGCCCACGGCGAGGAGGGGACACATGAAATGTGAAAATTATTAAAGATATCTAACAAGATTTTAAAGTGATAACTTCTTTTAATAAGAGTTGCGTATCTTAATCCTTTTGATGAGACTTGCCCCCTCCACGTTGACATGCCCACTTTTCCTTCACTCTCCCTTGGCGCGTCGTAATATAAACAACAAAGAAATCGAACAAAATACCCTATAGCATCTCATGCTAGAATTCATAGCAACTTGAAATTCATCAGAAATGTCTCAAAGTTTTTTATTGAATGTATGAAAAATAACAACCCTAGCACTCTAGATGTTGCTTGTATAGTGTCTCTCAACTCTAAACTTTCTATTAGTACAAAATAATAAACAAATTAAACAAATTAAACAAATAATATAATACCTAAAATGTCTTAAAATCCCATCTTAGACTAATAAATGAAGGAATTTAGCTAAAACTGCTCCTACGTCAAGGCTAAAATTTGTGTTTTGTTCTTCTTGCCATTCTCTGAAACAACGTGTCATGAATTTGAATCGAACACTAGAACCCAAATCTGCAATGCTTAGGTCGTACTGTCGTAAGTACACATTTCCAACCGTTACCCTTTTAGCCATCTGTTCTACATCTCCCCACAAAAAAAAAAAATCAAATTATTCAATATTTTTATAATGGAAACCTAAAATCACATGAGAGAAGTAAATTTTCGCACTACATTATTCTTGATATGCACTTCACCATTATTATTTTTTTTTCTAATTGTTGAATTATATAAAAAAAATTCAAAAACAGAACCTAAAAAAGAGGAATTAATGCATATGAGTAAATACTTAATCAGATTAGTTTTGGTTTCAATATGTGGTTTATATTTGTGAGGATGAGAAGAGATGTTTCATATCAGAAGTTTATTAAATCTTACATGTCTTTATAAGAAGGTAGACTATTCTTTATATTATCAATTAGTTTTAGAGTGGAGGTGGGCTTGGTCTGCATGATCTAGCTACTTTGAATTTGACGGCTTTACTTGGTTTTGGTTGGGAGGCTTTGCAGTCTTCTTCTTTATGAGGTTCTTTTGGCTCGCCGATGCTTTCCTCTTTTGTCTTATCAAAAACAAGATGTCTACTTGAGATCTTCAGTGTGGCATGGTTTGAAGCGTGCTATTCCTTTTCTGCATAAGCATAGTCATTGGATTATTGGTGATGGAAGGTTAGCTTCATTTTGGTTTGATAAATTAATTGTTGGAGGAACCGATTATTAATCCTTCTTTAACTCTAGTAATTTCTCCTATTGTTCTTCCTCGGGTTTCTAATGTTATACAAGCTCAGAGTTGGTATTTGTCAGACTATTTTGTGGATCTATTTCCTTCTGTGGTGCAACAAGTTTTAAGTCTTCCTCTTCTGTTTATTGTAGAAGATGACAAGTTGATTTGGGAACCCTCTTCTTATGGAATATATTTCTTTTCATCTGCTTATGAGCTTCTTCGTAGTAAACATGCCAACTATCCTTGGGCTAAGGTTATATATATGGCGACATTTCATCCCCATCGGCTTTCTATTTTGGTTTGGAGGTTTTTTCATGTTAGGCTTCCCACGAATGATGCACTTCAGTGTCGGGGTGTTTATTTGGCATCTATTTGCTATTTATGTCATGGTTCAGAAGGATCCATTACTCATATTTTTTTTCCGTTGTCTATTATCGAAGCAACTTTGGACGTGGTTGGCTTATCAGTTTGGTACTTCTTTGTCTTTTTCTGATTCTTTAACAATGTTTTAGGACGCATTTGTACGTAAGCCTTTTTCTCGTCAGTTGCATAATCTTTGGATTTTTGCGGGCCTTTTAACCATGTCTATCATATGAAAGGCACACAATAAGTCTATTTTTGAGAACCAAATAGATTCTTTACATCACTTATGCATGTCCATAAAATCTGGGATTATTCATACTGCGAAGTTTATTCCTGGATGCTTGTATAATGTGTGCTATGGGTATTCAACCTATCCCTCGTAAGGCTTCTCATATGCGTCATGTGATTTGGTCTCCACCTTGGTTAACTTGGCTTAAGCTTAACATTGATGGCTTATCTAAGGGAAATCCTGGTCATGCTGCTTGTGAGGGAGTTTTCAAGGATTGGCTTGGTCAGTTTCTTGGAGGTTTTTGCCAAGGAATTGGTCATCATAATTCTTTTTATGCAAAGTTATCATCAATTATAATTAGTGCCAAATTTGCTTATCAGCAGGGTTGGCATACACTTTGGTTGGAAAGTGATTCTTCTAGTGTTATTGCTTGTCTCCGTTCAGATGATTTTGTTCCTCTTTGGCCTCTTTGTACACAATAATTCACTTGTTTGGCTCGCATTCGAGAGATGACTTTTCGTTGCTCTCACATTTATCGGGAAGGGAATGTGGTTGCTAAGAGTGTTGCTAACATTTGTTTATCTTCCTTAAACTTGGTCTAGCATGACTCCCCTCCGATGGTAGTTTTTACTTTTTTGCATTCGGATTTCCTTGGCCTGCCTGGTTTTCGTTTTTTAGATTAGCGTGCTTCACAAATTTTCAACATTTCGCTTAGTTCAAATTGAGACTTTGGTTCGAGAAATTTTTTTCTTTGTTTCCTTTTTTGATGATGTATTATTTTTTTCTTTGTGGGTCTTGATTTCGCCTCCCCGCTTGTATTTATTTATTTTCTCTTTTCATTATTTAATAAAATTGGTCGTTCTATCGAGGAGTTAGCCTTTTTTAATTGCTCTGAGTGGAAAGAAAGTAACCTACTTTTGTAGTTGATGGCGAATTCCCTGGGTCTTGATTTTTTCTAACCGTCTTGTGCGGGTTTGGAGAGTAAGGCTACTTTGGTGGACTGATGACGAAGCCTTATGTGTAGTTCAACTCGCCTAATTCATTATCATCCTTTTATTTATTTATTTTTAAATTATTGTGATGTTCAATTTGCTTTATAGTATCAAAGTAGATTGACATACGTATAAAGTCAGCGACACATAAAAAATAGACAATATATGATTATTGTTGATGGATTGGCTACACATGTAGTTCTTACTAGTATTATTCTCATTAGGGTATTTTTAAAGAGAGGTGCTTTGGCGTGGTTGCTGGCCCATGCCCCTCCTTTTAGACTATGCTATGGATTCAATCTTCTTCCTTTTTATCACTTCGCTCATGGCCAGCTGTTGCCTTTTTTCCAACTTTAAACGGGACCAGCTGGTTCAACTTGCAACGTGTTGAAGATGATCATATCATATGGCGCAAGCAAAAGCCCTGCCAAGCTCTCATGGCCAATAGTTTTTATACGGATAATATATATATATATATATATATATATATTAATGTAATTGAATCGAAAGGGTTCCAAGTGTAGAATGCTTCAGAAAACTTAAACTTCGATGCAAGTATATGTGGCTATGGGGTACCAATTCAGTACCATATTGTAGGCTTTAATTAGCTAAACTGGCCTCACTCACATGAGAGGAGCCTATTTTAGTGGGTGGAGACCCTCTCTCATGCATATCTGAAGGACCTTGTTCAAATTTTAGGGATTGTACTGATGATTTTCAGTATGTGGCGCATGACTATAGATTTAGGGTTTATAGCCCTAAATAGATTATAGAAACAGCAAAGTTATAGTAGGGAGGGAGGGAGGACACATGCATGGAGGAGGGAAAATGAATATGTGGATCTCTAAAGGCAATTAATCTCTTCTTTGTTCAATAAATTAAATTTTATGGACGGCAGTTATTAATAAAAAATGGTGTGGTGCAAAATTTTAACGAATCAACCATTGAATTGTTTAATGTAATTGTGATATAATTGAGCTTTGTCTGTGTGACAGTTGATAAAGACCCTTCTCTTAAATAAGAATTGTAATGATTTTTTTATTAGTAAACAAATCATGATATATTATATATGTGTCATATTTAACGAATCACTAATACATGTCATGTTGGTCTAAAAAACATAAGTCTTTACTTCGTTGGAGTAGACATGAATTCAAATCTCATATATTACCGTTGTTGATAATAAAAAAAATAATGTGTGATTTAACAAATTAACTATTAAATTGTTTAATGTGATTGGGTTATATTAATTATTGACATTTCTCTACATAAAGGTTGATAAAGACTATTCTCTTACTAGTATATATATATATACTAAGTGAGACAATATAATCCTAGTCATAAGAATAAAAATAAACCGACATTATTTCACACTATATGTCAATTGCGTAAAGCAATGTCTTGTTATAAGCAGAATTGACAACTCCTTTGTTAAAGGTATACCCTTTTATTTTGGACCCAATCATTCATTCTCTCTTCAAAAGATAAAAGTTTGGATTGAGATGGTTAAAATTCAGTCATGTAAATTAAGCTGCTTAATGTATAGGTCCATTTTATATGTAGGAGTATTGTAGAATTTTTGTAAAAGGCTACCATGAATGCTTGGTTTGTACTACAAGTTCAACCCTACCACGAGGCGAGGAATGAATGAATGCAAACTTGTGAAGGACTTCGTAGGCCAGTCATTTAGGAGGGCATGCCTTATTCTGGAAAATTATTTATATTAAACGGGTTCACCGTTCACCTCTTTCATGGCGTCATGTTTCAATAATAATGATATGTGTAATATTTTTAACACATGACATTATATTATTAAATTGAGACGGCACGTGATAGTGGATTCATTCTATATAAGTGGTTGTATTCTTGACTATACATACTATGATTAGGCCCGAATAATGGAAAAATCTTCAGTGGTACGTATCATTTAATGGTACGGCTATTGAATGGTCCAGATTAATTTGCAGTGGACCCCAAATAAATCTTAACCATTTAACAGTAGGTATCATTCAATGATACGTACCACTAAAGTTTGACCCATGAATAATAGGTGGTGCTTATTGAGCTCACTAGCTTAGGTTTCTAGAGACAGCGGAAGAAGTAGGCCCAGACCACGCATCTATCTGAGCTCTGAGAGTTTGACCATTTTGATCCAACCAATCAAATTGTAAAGTAAACACTCAGTTTTCTTCTTTCAATAAAGTGTTTCCATCTGATTCTCAGTGCCAAGCCTGTATTATAATTGGCCCAAATAGGGTATTTAATATTCTATCAAATTTGGCCAAATTATGGATTTAAACTGTTATTATTAATTTAGGACAATTTTTACTTTAGAACATGTATTTTTAACTTTTGTGATCTTAACACATGTAGTTAAATGTTTGAATTGAATAATCACCCTTTCCGAAAATTACCATGTTAGTGACATAATGAGGATCAGTTGGATTATTTCGGAAGTGTAAAATACATCTCTCAGTTTAATCTATTCAATTTGAATTACACTAAATTGCAGCCATTAGAAAATTACAAGCATTTAATTACAAAAATTGAAGCTACAACTAACTATCAAAGTAGAACTTCGTTCAAAATACATAAGTACCCATAATTTGTTCATAAGTTGGGCTGATTTGCGACTAGACTCATTACACTCACTTTACTTTATGTGAGTAATGTAGTCGCAAGACAGTTGTAAACGTTTGGGAGGGAGGACAATTACCCTTTTTTCCTTTCTTTTTATTGAATTTTTTTTTTTGACAAGCATATATGTCATCAATAGTAGCTCGGCGCTTGCATTGACAAGCATCCTCAACAAAAGATGGGACTCACTTTTAGGTGCAGCAGTGGTGAAAAAAAAAAGAGATCACTATACATAATAATAACAACACATGGATTAATGGAAACGCCATGATTCATGCATATATATGCCTGAGATGGCCTTGCTACTTTATTAGGGTTTTGGACTGATTGATCAGCAAACATGAGCAAAGAACTGAGACATTAATTAGTAGACAGATAGAGTTCCATCGCAGATGACGATCTTTCTAATCAAAGAGATCTATGGATATGATGATATATAATATAGTGTAGATTCTAACATATATATATATATATATATATATATATATATATAGTTTGATAGCAAAAGGTTTAGGCAGGGCTAATTCATGGGTTTAAAGTAAATAAAAACCTTCATATGATAAGAGGTTCGTTTGTGTGTCTCAAGTACAACATTTAAGTATTTTCTGTTTGTACGGACTTAATTTGCCAAGATTGTTATAGTAAAAGGTAATATTTTGGATTTACAAGTTCTCTTCATCACACACTTCAAACTCTTTAGAATTGACATGTGTTATGCTTTCTCGTTTTTCTTAACGCAAGGACCGCACATGTTGTACTTGTCATGTGATAGTAAATTACTATGGTGGAAAAGTGGCATAGAGAAGGTGTATGTTTAAATTACTAATATAATTGTTGATGCTAAAAAAAATGGATTAACTATGTAAGCTGTCAGATTACAGTCGCTCAGGTTTGAGAATCGACACTTGTAATTTGTAAGGAAACAACTAGTAAGAATTGAAGACACCGATGAGGTACTAGCCAAAGAACCTTAGATGCAAAGAGTATTTAAGGGTTTAATTATAGTAGTTTACACTAAGTAAAGTAGTCAGCTAAGGAGAGTAGTGATCCCCTTTTCTCAAGGATATGGTTTTGGGCAGAATTCAAGTTCTCTTCAATGCGAGATTCAATATCGTTGATTGTAGTGTTGACATGTGTTATCACTTGCATGGGTCCAACCCTGAGTTATGTGGGATGTCATTGGTTGGACCAATTAGGGCTCGCCACGTGGACATAGGATTTTTGTTCCTTCCGAAGGTTGATTCATCGGCAAGTCAACCGAACCTATATCCGGTAGTAGGTTTGGTGCATACTTGATGCAAGATTGTGGTTGATCCACAAGGTAGAAAGCAACCTGTCACTCGGTAAGTTGGTCACGGTGTGTCCGTACAAGGGCAACAAGCATTAGCCAACAAAGTAAAGGAGTTGGCTCCGTCATATTCTTGTCGTCAAGGAATTAGTAGGCGTGGTACAAACAATAACTATAGACATTAGCCTAGTAACATTGACTAGAGTGAACGTATTTCCCTTATGCCCTCGAGTTCGAATGCACTCTCTCTAGTTTACAGTTTAGATTAGTTTAAAGTAAAATATCTCTTTTTGTTCAAAACAAAGGAAAATCTTCAGTGGTACGTACCATTCAATGGTACGGCCATTGAATGGTTCAGATTAATTTGCGGTGGACCCCAAATGAATCTTAAACCATTCAATGGTACATACCATTCAATAGTACGTACCATTGAAGTTTGACCCTTGTTTGTACCACTTTATATCGACCCCGAAACCACTGAGTACCGATTAACTAAGAGGTCCCGTAAACCCTCCAAATGGTCCTTACTGAGGCACCCCTGCCGAAGCACATGAGTTTCTTTCCAACTTGGAGACCAATCACAACGTGACACATGTCAACACCACAACAAAGCTCCTAGAGTCCCACATCGACTGAGCACAACAACGGGGGACTATCTTCACATATAAAATGAGACTTCTCTCCCCACAATGAGGGGATTGGATCACAAGGAACCTAATCCAAGCTTAGTCATCTACTTATGCTTAAACCATTGTATTATGTAAACCTTTACATTATTAATGAGAACTCCTCTAACCCCGTGGGCGTAGCCCAACTTAGGGTGAACCACGTACATCTAGAGTGTTTTACTTATCCTTTTATCTCTTTACATATCATCATCGATTAGTGACCGAATCACTCTCGTGAGGGTCAGCACAACACACTACGTTGACCTAAAGTCAACCGATTTTGTGCATCAACATTTGGCGCCGTCATTAGGAATCGTCACTTTGATTCCTATGCTCAATTCATTATAGGTCATTTCGCACTGGTATCATGCAACATCCTCAACAAGGGGAAACACAAGCACAAACTGTGATGATCGGCCACGTCGAGGAAAATTAAGGGGGCATTGGCTTTACACAATTGTCATGACACATTTCCCTAGAGAATGAGGGCCCGAAAGTGATCAACATATTCTCATCGATCACTATCGCGAGAAGCATGATGATCCTAAAGTTTGCTAATCATAAGCTCACTAATCTAGAAGTGATGAGCATATTTTATATTATATATTTAACCCTATTCTTAGTACATTTTGGTTACTATTTTGAAAAGAATTTTGATACTTTGAATTATATTTTCAATGTAGGACTTTCGACTTCATACGGAGCAAAACATGATCAAATGGATGAATTTTGGAGTAACTCCAGTTGGAGGACGTTCGTGAGTCTCTCGGCTTGATCGTGTCAAAATTTCAGATTTTTCCACCAAGCGGTGATTTTCTGGCAAGAAAATAAAGGAGACGTGCGCAGTCTTGAAAAGTGACGTTTTTGGTTGTTATGGCGTTTTTGGAGCCAAGATGACTTCGGATGAGTTGCGTGGCGCCTGGAGAAGTGTTCAGAGAATATTCCAAACTTTAAATCCAGCTATATTGGGCCGGTTTTGGAGCAGTTAGGGGTCCAAAACGTGGCTGTTCAGATTTTAGGCGAATTTTACTATTTAATTTAGGGTTATGTTTTCTATTATTTTTAGTTTCCTTGTTGGATTGGAAGACCTATAATTTTTAGGAGTTAACTAGGTAAATAGGGTTGGTCGTAGAAAAGGAAAGGAGATTCTCTTCTTTTTCCCGTGCGTTCTTGAGGAGAGAAAATTGGCCAAGCATAGAAAGTTTCGGACTTTTTCCATTCAAGGTGTTTTTCGATCTTTATTATTTTAATGAAGAACTTGATGATTTTTATTATGAACATGCGTAACTAATTCTCTTTTGCTAGGGGTGAGGCCACAGGCCTTGAAGTAAGATATATGGTCCTCTCCAATTTGCTCATGATTATATGCATGCGGGTTTTCAAATTATTAATCCAAGCAGGTTAAACTATCTAATTGTTACGTGCTTGATCACCATTAGGATGTTTTAGAAAAGTAATGGGATGCAATTTTGGTCGGAGGTCGGTCTGAAATTGACAAAGGCTTCTTGTAGTTAATATGTGCAAGTTCACTTGGGACGAATACCCGTTTTAAGGGTTGCATGGTTTTTCAAGGTTTCATAGAACTTAATGAGTCATATGTTTAGATTTGATGAATACCACGGACGGATTGCATGTGTGATATATGATTTACGTTGAGGGTCCAAGTAGGCATATATTAGAATACCTAACCTTTGGAATATGCATGTATAGGTCGTGAGTAATTGGGAGAACTATATAAGATTGCTAAGGTGACGGCGGATCCTTAGTGCGTTCTTAATTTGATTTCTTAAAAACAAAAGCTGTTCCTTTTCTCTTTGCTTTAATTTTGCATATTGTCTTATTGTTATTAGTTAAATTTGTTTTAATTTAAGTAGGTCTTAAAATCAAACATCTCAACTTTCTTTTACAATAATTAATTAGAATTTGATTTGCTACGAGTTATTTAATAATCCTTGTGGAAAACGACCTTGCGAGATCCGTTTATACTACAATAACCTTGTCATTCTTGCAAGTTTTATAGGATTTAACCCTTTGCGTGAGTTGTAAAATTCCTATCAAGAATTGGCCTTGTTGCCGGGGATTATTTAAAATAATTCGTTCTAATCGGGTGTGGTATTCAGCGTACATATATAAAAATTTAATTTTCGTTTTTTTAATTTTATTTTACGAGATCACGACAGCGGTCATGATTATAATCGGTGTATGGTCAGCACCGTTCGGCGGATCGGCAAGTGTTTCCATTTGATCGAACACGAGAAATCTTTAAGAAGAGGAGACAGAGAGCAAAAATGCGGTGGGTTCCTTCAGCGCACGGGACTTTACCCAATCTTTATATTCGAGGATCTTGCCTGATGAAAATAATGGCTTTTTTATTCAGTGTGATCTTTTAGGTGATTCTTTAACGACTCATGCCACTAACATACCGGGTTGCATCACTTATCGGAAGTGGAGGAAGGGTCTACATTCGAAATCAAGCATCACATGTTGAGTATTCTACCTACATTTCATGGGTTATCAACCGATGATCTAATATGCATTACGGGAATTTCTAATGGGATGCAAGAATATTTTGGTGAGAGGATTTTCGAGTAGAATCTATTAAACCGTTTATTTCCTTACACATTGAAAGATCGAAGCAAGGGAGATGGTTCCTCGCACGCCATGCAGGCATTAGCACTTGAGACCAACTCGATTGAAAAATTCTTAAACAAGTATTATCCGGCCTCAAAGACTCTGAAACATGAGAACTCAAATTTTATCTTTTGCCCAAAAAACCAAATGAAGAGTTTCATGGGCGTGGGAAGCAGTTTAAAAGAGTTGAATAGAAAATGTCCACATTACGGTATTCGCAGTCTTGATCAAGTGCATATGTTTTTCAGAGGATTAAATATGACAACAAAAACTCTTGTCAACGCTTATAGGAGGTTCGTACAAAGGACAAAAATGCACAAGAGGCTTGCTTATTATTTGAAAAAATGGCGGATACCACAGCCCAGTAGGCGGTTGAGCGGCCACAATCTAGGTGTTTTTGAGATGTCTAATGGTTCCTTTGCATATATATCAATACAAATTGAAAAAATGGAGAAAGAAGCTTGAAAGATTTGATGCAAAATTTGACATGTTATTACAGAGAATTCCAAGTTCACGGAGTTATTTAATACAGGCGGCCTTCCAGCTTGCACAGCATTTGCAATATGACAACCCATGATTTTTTGAGTTGTCCACATAAAGATGCTTATCCAATTTGCGGCGGAACAAGTTAATGCATTTAATAATTTTGGCGTCAAGATATGGCCGTATTCAAATTTCTATAACCCGAGGTTGGAAAGACCATCTAATCTAAAAATTAGGATAGAGACCCCGGTGCAAGACCCGCAATTTCAACAGCAGTGCGGCCTTTCTTTGCGCCTAAAGTACATGGGAGGTGGCAATTGAAAAATTAGCAAATACCACGAGTCAAGAAATCCAGTCTGCGGGCAACGGTGAAAAATATAGAAAAACAAATGGGGCGGATTGCATTACGGAGTTTGAGAAAGAGCCGTACATTTCCTAGCCAAGGCGAGAATCAAGGGAGGTGCGGATTGTAAGGAGTTCGAGTTCTCGTTCGGGTAAAAGTTATGACAATAGAGGTGCTGTCTTTGGGGTCGAGGGAGCGTCTTGCCTAAGCAGTTAGGTAGCAAAATCGATATCGTTACGAGAATGCAATTCTGCCCAGTTTACGAGTCTATGGGCATATCGAAAAACGACGAAAAAATTAGCTGCGGCCCCACGGAGACGTGACACGTGCCTCCCGATACCTTATCCGAGAAGGTTGAAGCCCAAAGTAAAGATCAACGGTTGTGATTTTATGACGTTGGCCAAAGTTAGAGATCAATCTCCCGTTGATTGATACAGTAAGAACATTTCCATCTTATGCCAAGTTTTTTAAGAGATCTTTTTCAAAAAAGCTCGTGGAGTTTGAAGTCATTCTTACGAACGGTGCGGCGCAGGTTTGTCCTGGCTCCCGAAAGAAACAAGATCCGGGAGTTTTACAATTTCATTTACAATTGGAAATTCTAATTTTAAACGTGCTTTAATTGGTTTGGGTGCCGGTATTAATTTAATGCCTTTTACATTTTGAGAGATTAGGACAGAGAAATCAAGCCACCATCGGTTATTCTACAGCGGCGAGCCCAGTTCGATTGCTTATCACAGGAGTATTGAGACCTCATTATTAAAGTGGATAATCTTTATCTTCCTGCAGATTTTGTGGTCTTGGATATGGATGAAAGATATGCAAACTCCGATTATTTTGGGCGTGCGTTTATGGCTACCGCTCGAACCTTAATTGATGTAAATTTGGAACACTTACAGAGTCTGAATCGGTCTGTTGTTTCGGTTTATTCGAAGCAACCAAAGGCCAAGTGATGTGCAAGATTGTGCGTGTTGACATGTTAGACGAGTTTAATGCATGCGAAATTATGCCACGTTGACAGTGATCCATTGTTAAAAGTGTTGCATGGGTTTGAGAATAGAAATGCGAAGATGAAGAGAGATTTTTGGTATGTTTGACTTTGGAAAGTATCCCTTTTCAACACCCCGTTGGAGGCCTTGCGTTTTGAGGATTTAGGGGCAGAAAAACCGTTGCGGCTACTACAAAGTGACCACCTAGCGGATTTAAAGTTACGCAGAACGCTTGAAATATGCTTATTTGGGTGCAAATTCTTATTTGCCGATTATTATTCTTTCTTGACTTATCATCAACGAAGAAGAAAAATGCTGCGTATTTTGAGAAATTATCAAGATGCAATCGGTTGGACTATAAACGGACATTAAGGGATCGACCACAATTTGCATGCACGAGAATTTTGATGGAAGATGAATTCAAAAGACCCACCATTGATGCTCAGCGTCGTTTGAATCCAATTATGAAAGAAGTTGTTCGTGCTTGAAGTTATGAAGCTTCTGAATCTTTGGGATGATCTATCAATTTCGAGATAGTAAGTGGGTTAGTCCAACTCGAGTGGTGCCCAGCGTTACGGAATTACCGGTTGTGAAGAATGATAATGAACTTGTGCCTACACGTTTGACTCTTGGGTGGCGTATGTGTGTGGATTACGAAAGATCAATGCGAGATACTAGAAAGATCACATTTCCATTACCATTCACCGATCAAATGTTGGAAAGGTTGGTGGTCGTGCCTTTTATTGTTTCTTGGATGGATATTGGGGAATTACGGCAGTTAGGTTGCACACGAGGATCGAAGACGAAACTTTCACATGTCCTTTTGGGACTTTTGCATATCGAAGAATGCCCTTTGGTTTGTGCAATGCTCATAGCGTTTCAACGATGCATGATAGGCATATTTTCGGAATTGGTTGAGCAAGTGAATTTGATATTTATGGATGACTTTTGTTGTTTTGGGGATTCTTTTGATCAATGTTTGAACAATTTATCCCTAGTTCTTGAAAAGATGCATTAAGACAAACCTTGTTTAAATTGGGAAAAGTGTCATTTCATGGTCAAGCGGTTGTCCTAGACCACTTGATTCTAACAGGGGTATTGAGGTTGATAAGGCCAAAATTGATGTATTGCAAAGTACGCCACAGCAAGCATTGTTAAGTGTCACGATCTTTTCTTGGTCATGCTGGGTTTACGGACCCGGTTTATCAAGGATTTCTCCAAGATTAGCCGACCATTGTGTAATTTATTGGCTAAGGACACTCCCTTTTGTTTTTGATGATGCTTGTTTGGGAGGCTTTCCAACAAGTTAAAGGCACTCCTCACTACGGCACCCATTATTGCGGCGCTAGTGGGTTACCTTTTGAATTGATGTGTGATGCGGATTATGCGGTAGGAGCGGTTCTTGGACAGCGGAAGATAAGCTTCCCAAGTCATTTATTATGCTAGTCGAACTCTCAATGATGCCTGAATTTGAACTATGCGACCACGAGAGAAGGAATTATTGGCAGTTGTGTTTTTGCATTAGACAAATTTCGTTCTTACTTAGTTGGGGCTAAGGTGATTGTTTACACGGATCATGCGGCTTTGAAGTATTTGTTGTCGAAGAAGAAGAAAGATGCTAAGCCTCGATTAATTGGCTAGATTCTTTTCTTGCAAGAGTTTGACTTAGAAATCGGGGATAAGAAGGGCGGTGAAAATGTTGTGGTGATCATTTGTCAAGGGCGGTGTGCCGGTTTAACGAAGATGACTTGCTTTGCCTTTAAATGAAAATTTTCAGATGAAGCAGAGTTATTTCTTTGCCCGAGATCCATTCTTTTTGGTTTGATTGGTTAATTATTTGGCTAGAGGGTACTTCCTCCGATTTTACTTTCCGGCGGAAAAAGAAATTTTGGCGGATTAAAGTATTATTTTGGGATGAGCCATATTTATAAATATTGTTCGAGACCAAATTATTCCCATGAGTGCATTCCGAGGAAGAGCATGAAAGTGTTTAAAGTTTGCACATCATTATGCAGTAGGGGGACATTTTGGCCCTAAAAAGACGGCGGCTAAAATTTTGCAAAGTGGATTATTTTGGCTACTCTTTTTCAAGGATGCGAATAGTTGGTGTCGATCTTGTGATCGTTGTCAAAGGGTGGTAATCGAGTCCAAACGAAATGAAATGCCTGACAAAGTATATTAGTTGTTGAATTATTCGATGTTTGGGTATTGATTTCATGGGACCATTCCCGATGTCCCATGGCAATCAATATATTTTGGTAGGCTACATTGAGTATGTTTCTAAATGGGTCGAAGCAATTGGCACCAACCAATCAGGATCGATTAGTTACAGAAATTCCTCAGTAATTTTCCACGGTTTGGAACCCCACGTGTCATTCTCGTGTGGGGGTAAGCAACTGTTAATGGAGACGATTTGCTACATTGTTAGTAATATACAGGATCACCCATCGTGTTGCTACTCTTATCATCCACAAACATCGGGACGAGGTTGAAGTGTCAAATAGGAAATCAGCGAATTCTTGAAAAAACGATTAGCTACACTCGAAGAGGCGGAGTTTAGTGAGCGATGCTCTCACGGGGCGTACGAAACGGCATTTAAAGACAGTGGGATGTCCCCATTTCGGGTGGTTTATGGTAAGGCTTGTCATTTACCTAGACTAGAGCATAAGGCGTTTTGGGCTATTAAAGTTGAATTTTTCTTATGATTCTCTTTGGGAAAACGTAAATTGCGGTGTAGGCTTGAGGAAATTCGTAATAATTAACTACGAGTTCGCGCATTTACAAAGAAAAACCAAGGCATTTCATGACACTCGAGATTCTCAGAAAGAATTTTCGACGGGGCAAAAAGTTTTGTTATTCGGTTCAAGGTTGAAGTTATTTCAGGGAAGTTAAAGTCTCGTTGGAATGGCCCTACTTGGTTACTACGGTTTTATCCTCGTAGGGCGGTTGATATTACAAGCGAAATTATTGGCAACACATTCAAGGTGAATAGTCACGAGTTTGGCTCCGTATTATTTGGAGTCACCCTTGATATTGCACGCGAGTCAACGACTGCGAAGGAGCCGTGATCGGCCATCGGAGCTTACGCAATGTCTAGCTACGGGGAGGCTTAAAATAAAAGCGCTTATTGGGAGGCAACCCAACATTTCTAATTCTATCTATTTCTCTTTACTTCGTTTTATTTTATTATAGTTTCAAAAAAAAAAAAAAAAAAAAAATTTATTTGTTGTTTTACTTTGCCTATTTAATTTTTATCTTCTATCTATTCCTAACACTGTGGTTGAATGCACGGGACCACAACCGATCAACGGCAAGCACATAAAAAACGGTAGCCACACTGCTTGGAATCATGCACCCCGGCAAATCCTACTGCCCCAATCATGCACCCAGCGTAAGTCTACATTCAAAATTATACACCGCCGGATGCGGATGCAGGATCCTCGAGAAGCTTTTTGTTGCGTTGAACCTCTGCCTTGCCCTTGAACCTCTCATGGATGCATTTTCCTACACATTTGGAACCTATCGGCCTTAGCTAAGCGGCACGAGGCCAGGCTTACATGAGACAAAAAATTCTTACCATAATTCATGTGTGCCTTTCTAGCAGGTTTAAATCACGGATTCATCAAATTGCGGCCATTGAAGAAAAATGCGAGAAATTGAGCCACCTGAGAAATTACCTTTCTCGGATGCGGAAATTTTTGGGTGAGGTATGCAACGGCTTGGTTCTTGGATGTTTCTTGGCTCGTTGCATCTTTAGTACATGTCTTGAGCCTCGGCGCGATTGGAAGGGGCTAGCTGGTGATTTTGAAAGATGAAGTCGGTGGTTTGCGATGGTGGTTCTGCAATTTCAATTGGATGACTGACTAAGATGGGTGAGTGTTTGGATGGTTCACGTTTCCAATTTGAAGGTTTTGGGTGATGGAGGGCGCTTGGCAAGGGAAATGAGAGAGCAATGAACATTTTGGGGGTTTGTCAGTTCGTGCAATGGGTCACTATTTTGGTAGTTGGCTTTGGATACATCACGGGTGCAATCACTTCCTTTCTTTGCTATTTTATTTTATTTTATTTTATTTAGTTGTGCTTAGTTTTTGTTTTCTTTTCTTTTCTTTATTTTCTTTTTGTCTTTGTTGTTGGTTTTAGTTTTCTTTGTTTTCCACCTTGAGGACAATGTGTGATTTAAGTTTGGGGTGGGAACGTAAAATTTTAATCTTTATGTTTTTTAAGTCTTGTACAAATTTTCGTTTTTAAGTTAATATCCATAGTTATTTTAAACATTAGAACATATGGACATGGTGAAGGTTAATCCCACGGTAGAGTCTTTTCTATCGTTGCTTAGACCTTTAATTAGAAGTGAATTATACTTTGAAAATTTACACGCATTCACACCAACATGGTTTGTGGGGAGTGATATTGAAACACTTACTTTTGTCTAAGTGTATTTTAATTTTTTGTTCTATATACATTAAAGTAGTAAGTGTTATAAAGTAATAATTGTTCCACCCAAGGCTTTGCCTAGTAACCGGGCTTGATCCTGCCCTAATCGGCGGTGATTCTCGTCAAACGGTAGAGTTTTGGCATGGGCGGGGGTGGTTTAGTTAGTTTCGTAGCCTTTCAGCTCGGGTGTAAGTCCTTGGGGTGTTCTACACCTAGTGCCCTAAAGCCTAGTGGTTTGGGAGACATTGACCTAAAGCTCGCTACATGGGTTGGATAGAAAGCTTAAGGAGCAGAGCATTACCACGACCACTACTAATTACAAAAATATATAAAAATAAAAAAAATTATGAAAAAAAAAAAAAATTGAAGAGAAGAAAGAAAAAATATTTAAAAAGAAAATTATATAAGTATATGAAGTATGAATAAGGGATGAGAGGTAAGGGTTTTGTTAGAAGTCTCCTTGACTATGTTAGTTCTTTGTACAGAAGTTTATGAATTCTTTTCTAATTGATTCACGTAAACCCACTTGAACTCTTGTAGTGGGATTGGTTGGAACTTTTGAAAAAGATGTTTTGATGTTTAGCATTTTCTAGGGATTACCCAGCAGATGAAAATTTTTGTTAGCTAGGTTTTATTTCAAGTTTTTAATTTTTGTTTTCTAGATTTGTTTTGAGGACAAGCAAAAAGCTAAGTTTGGGGGTATTTTGATGAGCATATTTTATATTATATATTTAACCCTATTCTTAGTACATTTTGGTTACTATTTTGAAAGAATTTTGATACTGAATTATATTTTCAATGTAGGACTTTCGACCATCTGGAGCAAAACATGATCAAATGGATGAATTTTGGAGTAACTCCAGTTGGAGCGTTCGTGAGTCTCGGCTTGATGGTGTCAAAATTTCAGATTTCCACAAGCGGTGATTTTCTGGCAAGAAAATAAAGGAGCGTGCGCAGTGTAGTGACGTTTTTGGTTGTTATGGTTTGGGCCCAAGATGACTTCGGATGGGTTCGTGGCCTTACGGAGAAGTGTTCAGAATATTCCAAACTTTAAATCCAGCTATATTGGGCCGGTTTTGGAGCAGTTAGGGGTCCAAACGTGGCTGTTCAGATTTTAGGCGAATTTTACTATTTAATTTAGGGTTATGTTTTCTATTATTTTTAGTTTCCTTGTTGGATTGGAAGACCTATAATTTTTAGGAGTTAACTAGGTTAAAATAGGGTTGGTCGTAGAAAAAGGAAAGGAGATTCTCTTCTTTTTCCCGTGCGTTCTTGAGGGAAAATTGGCCAAGCATAGAGATTTTCGGACTTTTTCCATTCAGGTGTTTCGATCTTTATTATTTTAATGAAAGACATTGATTTTATTATGAACATGTAGCTTGTTCTCTTTTTGCTAGAGGTGAGGCCACGAGCCTTGGTAAGATTATGTAGTTTCTCTCAATTTGCTTTCGTGATTATATGCATGCGGGTTTTCAAATTATTAATCAACATGAGTTAAACTATCTAGGTGTTACGTGCTTGATCACCATTAGGATGTTTAGAAAAGTAATGGGATGCAATTTTGGTCGGAGGTCGGTTACAGAGTGTGACAAAGGCTTCTTGTGAATTAATATGTGCAGTTCACTTGGGACGAATACCACGTTTTAAGGGTTGCATGGTTTTCAAAAGGTTTCCTGAGCTTAATGAGTCATGCATGTTAGATTTGATGTTTGAATACCACGAGACGGATTGCATGTGTGATATATGATTTACGTTGGGGTCAGAGAAGTAGGCATATATTAGAATACCTAACCTTTGGAATATGCATGTATAGGTCGTGAGTAATTGGAGAACTATATAAGATTGCTAAGGTGACGGCGGATCATAGTGCGTTCTTAATTTGATTTCTTAAAAACAAAAGCATTCCTTTTTCTCTTTGCTTTAATTTTGCATATTGTCTTATTGTTATTAGTTAAATTTGTTTAATTTAAGTAGGTCTTAAAATCAAACATCTCAACTTTCTCTTTTACAATGATATTAAATTTGATTTATATAAGGTTATTTAATAATCCTTGTGGAAAGCGACCTTGCGAGATCCGTTTCACTACAATAACCTTGGCAAATATGCAGTTTTATAGGAGTTTTAACCACACAAGTGAGTTGTAAAATTCCTATCAGAAGCATCAACTCCTCCTAAAAGTCAACTTCACTAGCAAATTGCCTTACATGACTTATTGGTTAAAGAATATTCCCTCTCCTTTATATCAATCCCCCTCTTCTATATCAATCAAAGGGAGTTGTTGACTCACAACACTTTGCGAAGTTATTCAATGGATAAGGGTCGGCGATTACTTCGACAACTCAGAGACGAACGGTTTACTAAAGCAACTCATCCATTTGTTTCAAAACCCTTGGTAGTGTCCACTCACTTTGACACCTTATAACTTAAGGAATAAAGCAAAAGCATTGTACATTCGCCAACTACAAATCTTTACACAACAACAACATAAAATGAGGAAGGTCACATAAGCATATCTACGGTGGGAGGACTACTCAAACTTCATTTTGAAACCTTCCAAGCACCGCAAGTGATGATTAAATTTTTCTTAGTGAACCCCACCACTTTAGTAAATGGAACATCCCACAAACCATGTGGTCCTTATCAGAATCCGCAAACAATTGGGCTATTTTTAAAACGGAACCCCCGTTCAACACTTCATGCTTCATACACATCCTACATATTATTCAAACATTACATTATATCATTCAACACATAAACAACACGCATGTATGAACAATGCGCACGTCATAAACATAAGCATACCTTTCAACACAAACATACATAAGCCAACTATTCTTCGGACGGGTGTTCATAAACATTTTGCCTTTCGGCATATGCTACATTGCACCTCGACAACTGCCATTATTCTCACCAACTAAGTGATGAAGGAACTCACCTTTGTGTCACCAACTAGTGATGAATAATACAGCAGGTATTCTAATAAGTACTTTTGTCCTTGACAACCCCACCAACCTTTCCACCAACTTTGAGGTGATGAAGGAACCTACCTTATTCCCACCAACTAGGTGAGGAGCAGGTGCAACTCGTACTTACGGAAAAACTCTCAAGCCCTACAACTTAAAAGGCATAAGCAAACCTGACTCAACTCCAGCTAGGGAGCACTTTAGCAAGCCGTCATGAGCTTGATACATGTGCAGCTTCAGCAAGCCAACAAGGGCTTTAGTGTATGTGTAATGCCTCAACGAGTTCTAAGAGCTTCAATGCATGTGGTGCTTCAACAAGAAATAACAAGGACTTCCAATGCATATTACAATACCTCAACTAACAAGGGCTTCAATGGATAATACTTCAACAAGCGTCATAAGTTTCAATGCATGTGCAACACACTTCAACAAGCCAACAAGGGCTTCGGTGTATGTGCAATGCCTGCACAAACACAAGAAACAGGTGCATGTGCGGTGATTCAACTAACAAAGACAAATTCATGTGTGATACTTCAACTTAGAAAATGCATATTATACGGTGGGCCAAATTTTGCAGATTATTTCCATCAGGCATATCGATCACAATATCATGGTGGTTACTTGTCAAAGCTCTTCAACCCTCTTGCATTTGCGTCAAGACACTCAAACAGTCCTTGATCCCAAGACTTCCCGAGGCAAGAGCTTACGGGTGAACCTCGGCTACGTTCGATAAGTTCTTTGAAAATGTAGTTCCAACTATATGGGCCTTGCACAAGACCAAAAAAACATTAATTTCCGCCTCCCAAAGAGCTTGAGACTTCTTGCTTCGGAAACAAGTGAGGGCTTATACACCCTCACACAATTAGCTTGATTAAATGGCAACATGCATATCGAGTTCAACATCAGCTTTCTCTACAAAAGATGCTTCCAATGCTGCAGCTTAAAGCCCATGCTATTTCAAACAAGGCAAGTAGCCTCGAAGCCCAGGAGCTAAAGCTTTCCCCCTTCGATCCTTGGAGCTTCAGCGGGTGAGCCCACTTTGTTTGCCATGATGTGAACTACCTTTAAGATTTAAAACAAGCTAGCTTTAACCTTCAAACGGTTCCCCGAGGGAATGTTTGGAAGGTCCAAACGTGTAGAACTTTGACCCTTGGACACTTAGCTGGCCTTACAACACAAAGCATCATTAGACATATCCTTCAAGCATACAAGAAGGTTGACATCATAGCTTCGGGAGATTCATTTGAGTTTGGTTCTCATGAGAAAGTGTGAAGCAAATTAATTTATGGGCTCCCAGAACTTCAACCCTTTATGAGTCTATTAGGGTTCTCATGGGAAGTGTCCTGAGAAGAAAAGGAAACAATTTATGGCTCCCAAGCTTCAACTGAAGTGTTGCTCAAGGCTTATCTTGACACAGTAGAACTGGCCTTCCAGCATGCTTTTGGTATGTCAACGGTGTATGAGGCTAGGGTTCCCATGAGCGGTGGCCGAAGCTATTCAATTTATGGGGGGTGGTACATTGCAAAAAGCAGGCCTTTGGGCCTTGTTTTGGGCTACTTTACCCACACAAAAGCAAAGGAAAGAACAAATGGGCTTGAGCTACCTCTCAGCAAAGACAAAAAGGTGAAAAATGCTACAAAAGCGAAACCAAAATGATGGAATTTTGGCCCCGGTGAATCAACAAAAACTAAGGCATCTCATTCGAAAGCTCTGATGCGGAGACTTGGGGACTTCCACCACGTGCCATTGTAGCCGGCACTCGAGTTTCAGAAAGTGATCATAACTACTTGGATGGCTGCAAGTCCCCAATCGAGAGAAGTTCTTCCTCACTCGGGGCTTAGGGAACCTTTGTTTGTACCATATTATATCGACCACTGAAACCAGGAGTGCGGTTAACTAGAAGGTCAGTAAACCCTCAAATGGTCTTAAGGCACCCCTGCGAGGGAAGCACATGAGTTTCTTTTAACTTGAGACCAATCCGTGACACATGTCAACACCACAACAAAGCTCCTAGAGTCCCACATCGACGCGGACAGCAACGGGGGGATATCTTCCACATATAAAATGAGACTTCTCTCCCACAATGAGGGGATTGGATTTGAGAACCCTAATCCAAGCTTAGTCATCACTTATGTAAACCATTGTATTATGTAAACACTACATTATTAATGAACTCTCCTAACTTGATGAATGCCCAACTTAGGGTGAACCACGTACATCTCGTGTTTACTTATCTACCGCTATCTCTTTACATATCATCATCAGTTAGTGACCGAATCACTCTCGTGAGGGTCACTACAACACACTTTACGTTGACCCAAAGTCAACCCGATTTTGTGCATCAACAACCCTAAAACAAAATGGACTTGGAAGTATCATACCGTATACCCAAAACGACAACGGTTAGACTTCCATTTGATTATCTCCTCATACAAACACTTCTTCAAGCGGGCCGGCCTGACAAAGCCCAAAAACAAAAGTTTCTTGTACATGTAATACTCTGTGCCGGGCCCACTTTCCCCCACCGCCCTTGTCTGCGCCCGATTTCACCCGCTTCTTTTTTCCCTGTTCTACACTTCCAATCTTCATTCTTCATCGTCTTCCTCTAATCCTTTTCTGCTTCTCATTCTTCTGTAAGTTCTTCGTTAACTCGCCCCAGCGGCTCAGCTCTCTTTCCTCTTTTGCTTTCAAATCCGATTGCAGCCCCACTTTGTTCTTCAATTTCTATTTATGATTTTTTGTTGCCTTCAGAATTGAGAATCTGAGTGTCCGGAGAGCTTTCTGGTACTAAAAGCCATGTCCTTTATTTTGTTTTATTTTCCAGCTATGAATATAATCAATTTGGTTTTTTTTGCTTGGTTTTTTGTTTTTAATTTCGGTTTTTGATTTATGATTTGTGTGTTGAGAATTAGGGGCTGATTAGGGTTTTTTTGTTGGATTAATTACGGTTTAACAATGCTGACATGCTGTGTTCTTGTATCAAACTAAACTTGCTGGAGTTTGCTAGTTAATTAGGGTTGAATTTTTGCCGAATTGAGCTAGATTCGAAAAAACCATGCTTTCCCAATTTCCATTTTCTTTGTTAGAGACCATTTTTAAGTAGAAAATTCTTATGTGGAAACCACTGGAATTGTAGTAAAATTTCATTTGGTGCATAAAATTTCCTTTCACTGTCCTGTCCGCTGTCGCTATCGCCCTTCCCATTCTTTTGTAATTCGTTTGAGTTTTACGTATATTGTTGGAAGTTTCTGAATTGCTGAGTTTTGATTTTCAGGTTGATTAGGCACCAATTGTTGGAAGCTTGCGTGGGTTCAACCCGAAAGAATGGTGAGTTGTTCGTTTGTTTTTGTAGTCATTGCTAATGTTATTGGTTTCTGAGTTGCACTAAAATCTACTTTGGTAGTTTAATGATTGAATAATTTGTAAAAATTTTCTATCATTGTACTATAACAAATTTTAGAGCAAGCATGAAATTTTGACATATTTATGGTGTAAACGCAGGCGACACTTGCTGATTCATTTCTCGCCGACCTTGATGAACTGTCTGACAATGAAGCAGATATGATTGTGAGTAAATTCTGCCTTTCATGTGAGAAATTTATGACCATAGAGGCTAGTCGGTGAGATGTTAAATTCATATTCTATCCCAATCTCTGCAATATAGTCATTATATAAAAAATATTTTTCAGGTTGAAGATGATGATGATGCAGGAAATATGGAGGAAGATGTTGATGGTGACTTGGCTGACTTAGAAACACTTAATTACGATGATCTGGACAGTGTTTCAAAATTGCAGAAATCACAAAGATATACAGATATAATACAGGTTTGTTATATTATGAATGCCTTATTTTCTTCACGGATTATTAGTATTGAAATCTTAATGATATTTTGTGCACAAGCTTTATTGCTTAATTGTTTTACTTTATTCATTGCTTCTTATTTCTTATCATTTTCTTTGATGCATGGCGGGGGTAACTTAATGGGCATAGTATTTTGAATTTTTCATCATGTTGATACACAGTGCTTCGTATATCTCATGTACTTAAGTTTCAACATTGGCTTTATTTTAGGGTTTTATATGTGTAATGTAGGTCATTTGATAAAGTTTTTGGTTTAAATTTTTTTTGTTTATTTCAAAGAGAGAAAGAGTTGAGAAAACTAAAAGTACAAAGCATTTAATCTGTTAGCTATTATTTTAAAAGTAATTATGTGTTCTAGTGTTTAGTTTGAAAAACTGTTACCAAAGGGACTTTCTAGTGTTTAGGTTGTCGTTCAGTACTTCTATGTTCCCCAGCCCCATCTTTTTCTATTGTTTTTCCTCGAATGTGCATATTTGCATGTATGTAATGGGAATACGGTGTTTAAATTGCAGAAAGTGAAAGGTGCACTGGAGAAGGGTTCTGATATGTCAAATCATGGAATAGTTTTGGAAGATGATCCAGAATACCAGCTGATTGTGGACTGTAATGCTTTGTCTGTTGACATTGAGAATGAAATTGTAATCATCCATAATTTTATTCGGGACAAGTATCGCCCAAAATTTCCAGAGCTGGAATCACTTGTGCATCATCCAATTGATTATGCTCGAGTTGTTAAGAAAATTGGAAATGAAATGGATGTAACCCTTGTTGATCTGGAGGGGCTTTTACCTTCAGCAATTATTATGGTTGTGTCAGTTACAGCATCAACTACAAGTGGCAAGCCGCTTCCAGAGGAAGTTCTTGCAAAAACAGTTGAGGCATGCGATCGAGCCCTTGCTCTTGATTCAGCAAAGAAGATGGTGCTTGATTTCGTTGAAAGTAGAATGGGCTTTATTGCACCAAATCTTTCTGCTATCGTTGGTAGTGCTGTTGCGGCAAAACTTATGGGGACAGCTGGGGGTCTCACATCCTTAGCTAAGATGCCAGCTTGTAATGTTCAGCTTCTTGGTGCTAAGAGAAAAAACCTTGCTGGCTTTTCCACTGCAACATCACACTTTCGTGTTGGTTATGTTGAGCAGACAGAAATATTTCAATCTACACCCCCTTCATTGAGGATGCGTGCTTGTCGGCTCTTGGCTGCAAAATCAACACTTGCAGCACGGGTGGATTCCACAAGAGGAGATCCATCTGGGAACACTGGAAGGGCATTTCGGGAGGAGATTCGTAAGAAAATTGAGAAATGGCAGGAGCCTCCTCCTGCAAAGCAACCTAAACCACTTCCAGTTCCTGATTCTGAACCTAAAAAGAAGAGAGGTGGTCGCCGACTAAGAAAGATGAAGGAAAGGTAGTGTATTGTTCTATTGTTTTATACTTTATTTCAGTAATTGTTGATTCATATACGGATATTTACTTCTACAGGTATGCAATAACGGACATGAGGAAACTGGCAAACAGGATGCAATTTGGTATACCTGAAGAGAGTTCCTTAGGTAATTTTCTCTTATGTTAGTAAATTTGAATTTTAGATTGGTATTATTCAAATCTAAATGGCCAAAAAATGGAGGGGAAGGAGATCATCTCACCTGCAAATATCATTTACATTCTTTCACATCCTACACTATGCAGAGCTCAATTGTTCGTTAAGGTGGTTCCAATGTGAGCCCTGTTTACATGAAGGATTGGGATCTGTGCTATTGCCTGGAATATGTTACTATTGTAAATTAAGACTATATCTTAATTCTCATTCTGTTGTCTTCGTTGATGATAGGTGATGGACTGGGTGAAGGTTATGGAATGCTTGGTCAGGCTGGGAGTGGCAAGCTGCGTGTATCAATGGGTCAAAGCAAACTTGCTGCAAAAGTTGCTAAGAAGTAAGCTTTTCCTTGCTTCTTTAGTTATGGTTTTTCTTTTTATTTCCAAGTGAACCATGTCAATCTTAATGCGCATTGTCATTTATGCGATAATTCTTTAATGCTCCTCTTTGGCTGTTATATCCTTGCTTCTTTTTGGCCTCGGTCGTTGGATCCTTGACCAAGGATATAACGGCCAAAAACCCTGGTGTATAGAATACTCCGGACCATACTAGAAAATCCCGTCATTTACATTTGAGTTGTGCTGATTTATACAGTTTGTTGGTCACAGTATGAGATAGACCTTCACCTGATATCATGAGCTGCATATTCTTGTCAGGTTCAAGGAAAAGTCTTACGGAAGCAGTGGTGCTACATCTGGACTAACTTCAAGTTTAGCGTTTACGCCTGTGCAGGTTGACTTCACTTCTTACCTTGCACTTGAGTTATCTCTCTTATTGACAAATGCCATAGAAAGTTTTTCAGATATTCATACTCTAACAATCGTCATTTTTCGTGCAGGGGATTGAGCTCTCAAATCCACAGGCTCATGCACACCAGCTTGGCGGTGGAGCTCAAAGCACCTACTTCTCTGAGACGGGAACATTTTCAAAAATCAAGAGGATCTGATCCAGATCCATACAGAAGAAGTTTTCATGTATCCGTGAGAATTTGCTGGTTGCCAATACCATGAACGCTGTAGTCGAAATGTGTAAATGATTTTACGAGATGAAGTCGTGTTTCCACGTTCGTGTGATATAGTAGTTACTCACCTTCGGTGGATGGTAATAAGAGTGGAAGAGACGCGACTTGAGAGATCAAATATTTTCAGATGTACTAATTCAGGCTGAGATATGTGCTTTCGGGAATAACTAATTTGATAACTTCCCTAGTCCTTTCTTGCCCTATTTCCTGGATTAATTGCTTGCGTTTCTCTCAGAACAATGTTTATTCATATTAGGCTGCAATAACCAATCAAAGTTAACTTTCTGTGGGTCTTTTTTTAAATTTGGGTAGTGGTATTATTAGGTAACCACTTCGTGAAGGTCTGAATCCTTCAGTTGAGTCATAGAGAGAGCCAGTCCTGGAGGTGGGGGCAAATTTGGTAATACATTTGACTAGAAATTTGGTATTTCTCTTCACTCGTTTAGGTTTGAATTTCGTATGACGAGTTTGATACCTGTTTGTTTCCTCGCCCCTTAGTTGTAAATATATCGTGCTCACCCGGGCCTAATTCAATTCACTCTTCTTATTCCTTTGATTCGATCATTGGCTAAAGTGAAATTTTGTAACGCATTAGGGCATCCTATTAGTAAATTATAAAATTCTATTTTCTATTCTTCCTTTTTTTTTTTATAGGTCCCATTGGCGTGCATCCAGAAGAAATTGAAACAAAATGGGGCTAAATTGGACATTACCGGTTCAACTGTGATCAACGGTGAAAGAAATAACGGATTAGTCCTTCTACTGCAGGCATTATTTTTTTCTTCAAAAACAAAAAGCCAAAGTTCATTTCAGATACAGTACAAATAGAATATGATCCTCTTTCATTTCCTTCTATATTTTTTGAATTGGGAGGGGGGAGGGGGCGGTCATTTCATTTTTGGATATAGAACGAATAGGTTCAAGAGATGAGAGAATTGAGGATACCCACAAGAAAGACCATTACCAAGGAGCTAATTCGTTCAGGACTCAGTTGACTACATCTATAGATAAGGCGGAGCGTCTTAAAGCTTTGAATTAGTTTGAGATCTATTGGAAATTTTTTTCTTTAAATATGTTATTATTCATAGAAAAGAAAAATGAATAAAAAGAAAATAAGATAGACCAAAAAACTTTCTTTGATTATTTTAGATTAATAAAATAAACGATAAAAGAAATGAATCATTAAAAAATGCAAACGAGACACAACATTATTTTTACTTATATCACACGGAACAATCAAAGCCCCAATTCCCCTGGATGGAAGGGAAGTTGTGCCCAAAGAGAAATAGACCAGAATATTCTGATGGACTGAATGCCTTTCACAAGGAATTGTATCAAAAAAGTTGGTATGCCTTACTAATCGATAGCAACTTATTCTCTTCAGCAACTGCTCGATTCGAACTCGAGTTTAAGGGAGCTTGTATACTACCCTGGCCATCTAACCTAACCCATTATATGTTAATTCTAGCGTCTTGTGCCAATGAAACGAGGACAAAAATTTACAGTCTTAATTTTATTGGCACAGAACACAACTGTAGTGGTGTACCAGTACTATATAAGTCCTCCAATTCTAGGCGTACCAAACTTACTACGATTGCCAGTTAATCTTTCCTTTGTTTTCACTTTGTTTCATGCTCTGGGACATGTTACATTTTCAAAGAACCTGGAAAAAAAAAAGGGATGAGAGGAAAATCTTAAGCCACTCACATAAGAACTTGAACTAACGACGAAATCAAGTGATATTAGAAAAAAATTTATGTGATTAGCAACCTGTTTCCGCAAGCGTACACTCTTCCTCAAAGCTAATATTAACATAATCTAAACAAAAGAGGAGTTCACCGGCGGTGCTTGAGGCTGAAACATTCTCCAAACTCGTCTTCGTTTCTTCTGCGTGCAAGTGGACTATATGCTCTTCATTTACAGTAACACAACCACCATGGCAAGCCAGTGAAAGAATAACCATGGCCTTCGTACATGAGATACACAGATGATAGAAGAGAGACCCTATATTCGTTTCCACCCGCTCCACCCCTGAGGAAGTTTCCACTTTCTATGCCAATATATCGACACTCTCGACCATAATGGGAACCCAAAATTGTAATCGAGCGGCCGATCAGCTGGCCCTCCTACTATCAACGGCAACCATACATATCTTGAGTCTCTCAAGTCTGCCGGGTTCCATCTATCTGCCATGAAGATAAATGAACCAGGAAATCCCGGCACAGGAAGCACAAATGTGCTCTGTGCAAAAAATGTAGTAAGTCGAGACACTTTGTTCCCTCCAGCGCAGGGGTTTCCCATGGTCTCCCATGGTCCCATGATTGACTCTGCTGCATGCGCAAGTGCCTCATTAGGAGCCCATCCGGTGCAGCCTGAAGTAATCATGTAATAAGTTCCTTCATGCTTGAATAGAGCTGGGGCTTCCCGATGTTGTCCCACAAGAATTCTTCTCACGATGTTCGTCACGTCAAGGTAATCTGCGGTCAGTGGTCCAATATGAAGTTCACTATTGTCCTCGGAGGAGTATATTAGATAAGCAACACCATCATCATCTTTGAAGATTGTCATGTCCCTACTATCAAATCCATGGGGTTGTTGGCTGTAGAGATAATCAAAAGGACCAGTTGGGTAATCACTAATGGCAATGCCAACAGAAGCTTTGGTATAGTTAGCATCATCAATGTGCATCCACATAACGTACTTCGCTGTATGCTCATTGTAAATCACTTTCGGCCTCTCAAGAACATTGGATTCGTGGAGATCATGTGTTTCATTTGCTTTTTCTGCTGCCAACACAATGCCTTCATTTTTCCATTTCCATAAGTCATTGGAAGAATAGCAACCCACTCCTATGATGTCAACCTAAATAAAAGACAAGACAGAAATTCAATGCTTGAATTAAAAAAGAACTCCAGCCGAAGGAAAAAAAAAACAGAAGAAATAAAAAGGACTCACAAGTGCAGCAATGGTGAAAAAAGTATGCATCTAATTACTACATAATGAAGTCTAGAATAGCAACATATGGCTTATCGGAAACCTAACACCACCTACGCCTTGCTAAAATAAGTGAACTGTCTATTTCATACACAAATTTTCAACACAACTACTTTCAGCCCCAAAATCCATATTAAACAACTTAAACTCTTCTAGTTTTAAACACACACCAGATGTCATTTTTAGTGGACGTAAAGTTAATACCAAAAAGTTCCATGCTTTCCAACTTGAAGGCGATGGAGTTTTCATATCCCACTTCTTGGTAAGATAGTTGTCATTGCTCTTTAAAAGTGTTGATCCACAATCACCTACTTTACCAAGCAAATCCGACAGATCTTTTACTGACATGGTTGTTCTCACCTACGAAGGAGAAGATTGCATCACTTCCGCAGATTCCAACATAAATAAAGAAGGGCAATTATCCAGGAGGATAATCATTGGTTGTCCTCAAATTCTCACGTCCAGAAAAGGCCCATTCAAATGAGCCTTAATTCCACAAGTTAACATTATCTCAGGGATCCTTCATTCCTTCTTTGCTCTGACAAATCAAAATCTTCACCATCTGGCTACTGAAACCCTCCTTTGTTAGGGCTCTTGCATCAAGGATGGCCCTAAGGGCCCATTGCGAATTGCAGCGGCTCTTGCATCATCTTAGGTCTATTTTTTAATTCCTTAGTGCGATATGTTTTCTAATTCCAGCTCCACAACTATGGAATCACCACAGACCATTGTGTCTCCAGAACTTTGGTTCTTTGGTATTGTGCAATTGTAAATGGTATTTCAGTTTTAATTTTCTACCATCCCACCATACCTATTTAATTATTTTAAAGTCTAGTAAAGTAGGTAAGGTATGTACAAGGTAGGAGAATAAAGTCACATACAAAATAGAAGTAGTAACCTGAATAGAAGCTATAATTCCATAATTTAGAGTTGGTATCAACTAATATGAAGGCAACACTCTAAATTAGGTTCATTTAGGTCAGCATAGAAATAAACTTGGTTTCGAAGGTTACATTATTCACGGAGAAATCACATATGCAAAAATGATCTATATTCAGCATCAACTACATAATCCGAATGCTTCTAAACAGAGAGCAAACAGTTAATGTGTGGAGAATAGCAATTTCATCCCTAACAGCTACAAGGATTGACATTTTAAAAGCAAAACCATAGTTGAGCTTATGACTATTCAGAGGAATATAAATCACTTACCCGAGCTGCTCCTTTTTTGTGAGCATGGTATGTGGGCCCATCTTTATACTCCCCATACCAATAGTATGTCCTTGATTTTTCATCAAATAGAATACCACCTCCATGGGCTTGAATATGATTTCCATCAGTATCCAACCAAATCCTCCCAGGGTAATAGTAATAGCTATCATTTCCCGTGTCCTTCATTGGATCAATAGCAAGCTTCTGGGGAAAGAATACATGTCTAATTTGAGAATTCTCATCAAGAAATTCATCAATCAGAGTGGTTGGTCGCCTTGGTTTTCTTTTTGCAGCACGTGGGGATCGCTTTCTCGGTGGAGGAATTTGAATATTTTCCTCTTCCACCTGTTCAAGTTCATGGAACTGTGGGTGATGACTCGCTCGAAATTGAATTTCTCTTCCCAACCTATCCTTTTGCTGAACAAGAGTGTACAGTTGAAACATAAGAAGACATCCCACCAAGCTCCACACCACAACAGACGTTGAACATCTGCTCCCTGCATTGCAACGGAAAGTGGTTGGTTTCCTGTATTTGTTCCTCATCCTCATTTTCTCTTCCTTTTTATTCTCTCCAAGATAATGCTGCAATTAACAAAATGAACCCTATGGATATCCAATAAACCCAACCAAATACAAGTCACAGGCTCACAGCCACGCTAACCTATAATGCACGGAAGTAGTCAATCCGCTTGAACATTTACGAAAGAAACAAACTTCAGCACAATCAGGACTATAAGAGCCTCAAATGATTTAGAATTACACATATTTTCATAGTGCTATGCAGTCATTACTTCAGAAAAATCCGCTGTCAACGAGCTGAACGTGCATAACTCGATACTACTCACCCTGTCTATGCAATCATGAAACTAGTCTTCATATTGATAAAGTAAACAAGACAATAAGATGGGATTTACCAAATTACAAAGTTATATTTACTGCAATCTGCAATACAATTCAGTTCAGAAATAGATTGATTCAACCTAAACAACTCAAAACCCAATTGAAAATTCACCTAAAAACCCCACCAACCACCACAGTTTCAGAATCCAGACATGGGTTTGCTAACAGTGCAATAAAAATCTAAACTTTCACCACCCACAAGCAGAAAAGTGACAAAAATCAAAGAAAAAACTTACCTGAAAACCTCTGAAGCATGAGTTTGTGCTGAAACTCCTTCCTGGGTTTTGCTACTGATATTGTTGCTCTACCAATATTAGAACAGAGGTGGGAGACCAAGTAAAATCGAGAGAGAGCAGAGAAAAACAATCCTGGGTCTTTCGTTTTTTTCTCCTGATGAAACTGGATCTGAGGTTGATGATGTTGACTTGGGACCAAATGAGGTCTTTGCTGTTTGAGAAAGTGGGAGAGATATATCTGGAAGATTTTCAAAGCAAAATTTTTCTTCCTGGATTCTGAATTAAATATTTACTACCTAAATTTACTTACTTGATGAGCAACCGCTTATATTCTGACAGTGGCCGCCATTAAATCTTGCCTTTACTTCTTCACTGTAAACACGACAGGTTTCGTGAGTCGAGTTCACGCGCGGAACTTCATACTATTCAAGGTTGTGAAATTAGATATAAAAATAAATAAAATAGAAAAATCAAAAACGAAAAGATATATTTTGATATTTAGGTAATATTGAAGAAATTTCTGAGTAATGAGGTTATTTTAGGAAAAATCTTGAGTGCTACGTATTATTCAATGGTACGGCTATTGAATGGTCCAAATTAATTTGCAGAGGGTTTCAAATAAATCTTAACCATTTAATAGTACGTACCATTCAATGGTACGTACTACTGAAGTTTGACCCGTTATTTTATACGACATGAGTTTTTGTTTCTGTTTGGTGTCTGTCAAACTATGGACCGATGATGATTGTGTTTGTTGCTTAACAAAACAATATATGGTTGTCTTTGATGTGTCAATCTCCCTTTTCCATCTTATTTTAATTTATTAATATAAAAGAACAAAAATTAAATATATTGTCAAGGGATTCTACCATTATTAAATCTTAATCCAACTTTTCCGATTATTATTATTATTTTTTTAAATTAGAATTTAAAACTATTACAATAATTTAGAGAATAGAGAGTTTCAAACTCGAAACTTATAGGTGAAAACTTAATACTCTATCCACTAGGATCTTGGATCACGTGCAACTTTCTCAATCATGTTTAAGTTATAAAATTGAAAGAAATAAAATTAAAATATAAAGCAATAATTCGTAGAAGGTCAATAGGAAAATGAAAAATAATAATAATACATCAATCATATGTAAAGGCATTGCATTCTAGTTGTAATTTAGTGTAGCACTTTTAGATAAAGAACGTCCTACTAGTTTTATTAGGGTCACATTTTGGTACTTGTCCACCATGCTACATGATCAATGAACTTATTCACGAGTTTCTGTGGTCCAACTTAAATTTTAGTTTCTATAGTCCCTCAATTCGACAACATGTCGCAACATTAAATTCCATACTCTGTCAACATTCTCATATTTTCTGTCAAATTTTAATGAGCAAAACAGTATTTATGCTAACATAAGGTTGTTGGGGTCTTTTTTGTTGGAAGGCTTTACTGGGTTTTTACGAAGCCTTTGGACCCCATTTCTGAGTTAGCGAGAACTAGGCCCAAAGCATCCCGAAGGAGAAGTGAGTCCTGGGGAATACTTTGTTGTTCTTCCAGCAGCTCCTAAGTGCTTGATTTGATGTTATGTTGAACGCTTCCAGCGATGATAAAGTATTTCCAGCGGCTTTGAGGGGCTATCAAAGTTCTTCCGGTGGCTTTTGAAATGCTTCCCGCTGTTGTCAAAGTTCTTCTTCCAAGGGTTGTTGAAGTGCTTTCCACGGTTGTCAAAGTTCTTCTTCTGGGGGCTGTTGAGGTGCTTTCCGCGGTTGTCAAGTTCTTATTCCGGGACTGTTGAAGTGCTTTCCGCAGTTGTCAAAGTTCTTCTTCCGGGGGTTGTTGAAGTGACAAGTTATTGTTGAAAAAGGCTTAGCATGCGAGCTTGAAGTGTGGGAGCTAAAGATCCACAAGTTTAGCAAATGAGATGATATTTGGTGTTAATTAGGCTTAAGTTTAGCGTGAGGGTTTCTAAGAGATTTTGGTGGTGAATGAGTTAGTCATGGTGGTTGGGTTCATGTGTAGGAAAATGAGGAACTTAAGACTTGGCTTATGGATTTGGTGTTTTTATAGTAGATGGAAAGGAAACAATTGGAAGCAAGAGAGTGGGAAGCTTGAGGCTAAGCTTATGGCTGGTGCAGGAAGCTTGCAGTGGCTTAAAGAGAGATTTCCAGGAGCTGGGAGGAAAGGGTTTTCCTCTTTTGCTTGCAGCTCAGCCCCCTTCCCCTTTCATCTGATATTGGCTTGCTTTTATAGAGGGTGAAAACTTTCTCTTATTTCTGCTGGGTAAAATGGTGTGCCAGAAACTACTTGTTTCCGGTGGGTAAATGGATGGATTGGAACCTTCTTATTTCCTATGGATAATAGGAGGCATAAGAAATGGCTTATTTCCAACAGCTAAAAGGGTGGAATGGAATCTTCTTAGTGTCCTATGGATAAAAGGGTGAGATGGGTTGCAGCATGAATAGTTTCACGGGAAACATGTCTTGGTGCAGGGAAAAGGTGAGATAACTTGGTGTAGGAATAGGTTCACGAGAAACATATGTCTTGGTGCAGGAAAAGAGAATATATATGTCTTGGGTGTATATGTTGTTGTAGAGTAGTGCATGACTAAAATAGGGTGTTGGAAATTATCTCATTTGCTTACCCAACGTGGGACTACTTCAAGCAATAGGCTTGGACTTTGGTGCTGCCAAGTAGACCAAAGTCTCTATTATCGAAGAGTTTCCATGGTACTTGTGGACCTCCGTAACCTTCCACACCTCAACCCCTCAAGCAAGCACTGTAAAACCACATGTCTTGGGTCCATGTGAGCTTGGTAGGTGTTGGGTTTAAAAGAATGTGCTTGGCATAGCGTGATATATTTTCTTGTTTGGCATGGTGTGAGAATTTAAATTTAGGTAAAAGCTTGCTTACTATTAATCTTTTAGATAAATATGTATAATAAAATTGAAATTAGCATAAAATCGTATGACCGTATAGAACGTTTGGGCCTTCAATCTTTTTGGGCTTTTCGTGAATTTTTTAGGCCCTAACAAAGGTTAATTGTTAACATGAGGAGGTGAGAGGGGAAAGAGTACACTGGTTTTTTGAACTTATTACGCACCATCACATATTTTAACTTTGTCGAATGACGATGCATGATACGTTTGTGGGGCAGGGGTGGTGTTGGAAGGAGGACATGAAACGGGTACACATGGCGGGGTAATTCTGAGAAAGCTCTGAAACAAAGATGGGTCTCAAGCTTTTCTTGTTTTCTGGAAAAGGGTTTTGCTTTTCTGAGTTATTTTATTTTGACAAATTTTTAGGGGGAATGAAATGTGTACATCATCATGCTTATTTCCCAAATCTATCATGCGTCGTTACAAATTTTAACTTTATCATATGAAGACACATGATAGGTTAGCGAGGGAGAACATGAAATGAAACAAGTACATCACCATTTTAGTTTCTCAAACCTGTCACGAGTCATTATGTATTTAATTTTGTCGCACAAAAATAATTAAATTTGAGACGTCAAAGTGGCAACGTATTTGTTTCTTGTAAATCATATTTACAAGATATTATTCCTTTTGTCCCAAATTCTACTTATTCCAAACGTCTAGTTTAGGTAGGCCACCACAATTTTTTCTTTTGACTTTAGGGAGTAACTAATTATTTGCATTTGCAAAGCTTTGATGACAAAGAAGGAATTTTAAAAATTTCACCATGCGTCATGACTCATGAACATGGTGCTTATATTGTTTGGTGGGAAGTTTCTTGTAAACCCTATTGAGTATCGATGAAGAAAAATACAATTATTGAAAGGAGTGTTGTAGATAATTTATAACATGTGTTAAATGTGATTGTGTAAATCCTAGGTAGATATGGATTAGGCTATTCCGTTCTGTAAGGGATTAGTATCATATTGTACTTGTACTTCTATTACTATAAATAAAGGCACCTGGTATGTGGAATATATGAATTACATATTCCACATACACTACAGTTTCACCAAATTCTCTCTATTCTTCTCTTGCCGCACCCTTCACTAAAAACTGTCCACAACACGTTATCAGCACGCTCTTTCCGCTGTGCTTAAGAGAATTATACCGGAGTTTTGGCCATCTTCAATCATGGGGAGTATTAATTTCAATAGTTTTCACTTTGATTTATTTATTTATTTTATTGAATTAATATACTTGCTATTGATTCAATTTTTTCCCCTGTTATTTTGAACGAGATTCAACGCATTGACGATGGAAATTCGGAGTTGAAGGCAATCCTGCAAACAAATTGTTCAACCATCATCATCCGCAATTCAGGTTCTTCTAAAACACGGTCTCGATTGTCGATATTTTGTCAGACCTGATTGCATGAACCTTCACCATGATGCATAACCCAATTTTCTGCGTTTAAAGAATTATTGATCTTCTGCAAATATTGTGTTAGCATCGACATTTAATATATCTGTCATATATTAAGTGAATTGATGATCGTGTGAACGAAGGAAAAATTAAGGGTTTTTTCTTATTTTTTTTCGCTTTTCTACAAAAAACATCAAATTTCGTTTTTCTGAAAAAAAACTGGACATTCTTTACCGAAATTTTTTTTTTCGTTTTTTTGAAAAATAAAGAAAAAAAAAAAAAAACCTTAATCGGAGCCGAGCCGGCCTGAAGCCGCGCCGAGCCAAGCCGGCCAGAAGCCGAGCCGAGCCGAGGCCTGCAGCCAAGGCCTGAAGCCGAGGCCTGCAGCCACACCAAATGGGCTCAGCCCATGTTTCTTTCCTCTGGCCAGCAGCCCAGCAGGGCCTCCAACTACCTCGGCCCGCGCCCAGATTGGCGCCCAGCAGGCCCAAGGCGCGCCACCCACCTCGGCCCAGCCCCAATCCTTTGCTGCCAGAAGCCCAGCGCCTCTGATTTTTTTTTCAGGGCCTATATCTAAAGCAGCCCAGCTGCTCCTTTCTTTCACACAAGCCCCTGTTGGGCTTAATTGGACCCCAGCCCCTATTGGGCTTCTTTTCTGCTCCAATTTTTTTTATTTTTCTTGCTGCCAGCAGCCCAAGAAAATAAAAGTTGGACCTGCAGCTTCAACCACGACCCACCGAAAATTATTTGGGTCCTATTTGCAAACCCCGAAGGTCCCGTAGACCTATATTTAATTACCTATCCCCAATATATGTTAAAAATTTATTATTTGTATTATTTTTGTTCTATATATTGCGTTTGATTGCAGGTATATATGAACTTGAAGTTCATAAATTCGAACCCGAAGCTTCGAATAAGTGCCATGAAACCTGAAGTTTCCTTAAAAACTAAATACCCATGAAACCCGTAGTTTTCATGAAAATTTAAACCAAACCATGTCTTAGAACCCGAATGTTCTAACTTTTATGATTATGGAGATTTTATTTCCCATAACCACCAACCACAATCTTGTTCCCTCCATCCAGTGGATTTCCGAACCGTAACAAGTTCAATTTCACTAACATGGAAGTTTCTAGTAGAAACTACTTTATGTGGGCACAAGTTGTGAAGCTCCACTTGACTACTGAGAAGTTGAGAAACATTGAAGCCAACAATGACGTGGATAGAGCTAAATAAGCCTCCGTCATGATCTTCATTCGAAGACTTATGCCTGAAGCATTATAAATGGAAGTACCTCAATGACGAGGATTCTATGGCTCTTTGACTCACTCTACGGATCGTTCTAATCATGCAAAGATGATCTTGCCCGAAGCAAGACACACCTTGCCCGAAGCAAGACACACTTTGTCGAAAGCAAGACATACCTTGCCCGAAGCAAGACATATCTTGCCTAACACAAGGCATGATTGAACTCCATCCGTGAATAGGTACAAATTCTGAAGTTTATAGAATCCGATTGAACTTTGACTGGAGAAGATTTTCTCGTCCTTCCATACCTCTAAAATGCTCCTGAAGAAGCACCCTAGAGAGTGGAGGTTCACTAAATTCTCGGATCTGATACTACCACTTTGCTCACTGAAAAGCACAACAGTGAAAGCGGTACCTCAGTGATTCGGCTGGAAGGTACCGAACGGTGTGATCCAGCTTCGGCTGGAGCCTACCGAATGGTATAGACTCAGCTTCGGCAGAGTCTACCGAACGGTATAGACAGTTTCGGCTGAAGTCTACCGAACGGCATGCCCTACTTCGACTGGGATGTACCGAAGGTCTTGCTCTGTTTCGGCAGAGGTGTACCGAACTTAAGGCTCTGCTTCAACAGAGGCCTACCGAATCTACTCTTCCTTCTTCGGCTGGAGAGTACTGAATAGTGGTAGAATCAGGGTCAACCAAGGGGGTGGCATCACGACCAAACATGTGATCCCTTGGCAACTAAGACCCAAAACTTCAAGAATAAGGGACAGTATTCCCGAACCTCAACCGTGCAAAATCTACCTCCATTTTGATGGAATAGATCATTGGTTATGCACTTATTTATGCCCCTACCAATGTTGTTGAGGAGTACCATTCGCATAGTCAATCTGTGAGACTAATTTTGCTTCACCTAACACATATGGGAAAGCAGAATTTTGACATGGAAGGCCATGTTGGCCGAAACCCCCTATCTTTTGGTTTAAGTTTTGAACAATTTTTCCTTTTTGTTTGGATGATTGTTTTGGTATTTGCTTTAAATTTTTTGGATATTATTATGGATATTGTCCTCGAATATGAGTTAATTGAATCATGTTTCTTATACATGTGACCGAATTCAATTAACATGTGATAAGGTATAAATGTGGGGAAGTTAGTTGTCTGGATGAACGTGCGACTATGCACACTAACTTCATACCTAAATCACCCCTCTAGCAACGAATTCAGGTCTACCTAACCTGATTAAGGGCAATGGCACTGCACCTCGTTGTATTAATGGTACTGAATTACTATTAAGAGGCCTTATATTCTCCGTTCCAGAAGAACGTTATTGAATCATAAGGATATTCGAGAGAACAATGATCATGAAAACCACTGTAGAAAATAGAGTAGAGTATCTTTGCATCACCTTCCAAAATATGAAGCCTGAACCTATGTTTTGGGGCCAATGGGCTACCTCCCAACTGGGACATGCCACATATAGGCCGGCTTGAAGCCGGGTGATTCGAGCAGTTTACTTGCTTTGGCACGACCGTTTGGGACATTCAGGTCAAAACACGATGTAATGTGTTACACAATGCATCACCTTACCTGAAGTAAGGATTTTGTGCCTACAAGCACACTTTGCCAAGCCTGCTCGTTGGGGAAATTGGATTTTTACATCATCCCTAGCAAAGCTACTACATAACCCTCTTTTCACAGTGGATCAAAGGGAATAATGTGGACTCTTCCAACCAAAAATGCAGACCATGTAAATATGGTTTTTGGTTGATATATCGACACAATGGTCACATGTCTATCCACATACACATTGCTGCTAAACTTCTGGCCAATTCTTACTTAAGGGCTCACCACCCTAATTATCCCATAAAGTCTAGAAGACTGGATAATGCCGGAGAGTTTATATCGAACAGTATTCGATAAGTATTGCATGTTTTTTTGGGCTTGAAATTGAACATTGAATTCCCCATGTTCAACCCCCAAAAGAGCCTCGCAGAAGCGATCACAAAGCGCATTATCAATTGATCGCCCGGACCTTGGTGAACGCACCAAGCTTTCGGTTTCTGCCTAGGGCTATGCAATCTTGTATGCAGCCATGTTGGTCCGCCTGAGGCCCATTGCTACCCGATACTTTATAGCGTTACAATTGGTTACTGGGTACGAACCTGATGTTTCGTATTTACGCATTTTTGGGTATGCACATTCTGCCATATTGCGCTGCCGCAATGTACCAATATGGGTCCTCAAAGAAGGATGTGAATCTTTGTCGATTGTGATTCTCCTTCGAATTAGCTCTTTAGAGCCCTTGCACGCGATCTCTTTACCGCCATTTTGCGGATTGTCACTTCGATGAGACAGTCTTCCCGCCGTTAGGGGGAGATAAGAACGTCAACGTTCCTGAAGAACGGCGCGAATTATCGTGGACGTCCCCACTATGTCTCATCTCGATCCCCATATTCTAGATTTCAGAGTATTGCTCCAGACGCTTTCTCTTATCTAGATAAAGTGACGAGATCATATATACCAGCTGCAAACATGCCTGCAAGGATAGACGTACCTAACGGACGTCGAGTCAACATCCCCGAAGGGTGTGCCGCCCCTGAAGGACAGTTTGGCCGCCCCTGTTGGACGGCCTGGTACGCCGACGGCTAGCCAATCAATCTGTTCTCGGCCTGAAGCGCGACAGATCATTCAGTTTGAAGGATTCACCTCCCTAGAAGTGGAGAAGTATGGCACAAAATGAATCCCTTCCTCGTTCGCTATCTCAACCATTCCACCTCATGAAATTAATCCGGATTATCCCGAGACCTGTAGTCTTGGTCCATTATGCATGCATGGATGAGTTAATGGAATTGGAATGAGATTATCATCGATGATATTCACGTATATGGTAGCTACCCGAAATAGTGAAAAGCGACGATATCGAACTGCGTTCCGTTGATGAATGTCGACGTAGAACTGATTGGTCAAATTGGAAACTAGCAATCCAGGTCGAACTTGATTCACTTGCGAAACGTAAAGTGTTTGGGCCTGTAGTTCCTACACTTCCACATGTGAAGCCAGTTGGCTACAAGTGGGTTTTCGTAAGGAAGCGTAATGAGAAGAATGAAATAGTGCAATACGAAGCACGCCTTGTGGCGCAAGGTTTCTCTCAACGCCCTGGGATTGATTACGAGGAGACTTATTCCCCCGTAATGGACGTCATAACGTTCCACTACCTTATCAGTTTGGTAGTTTTCGAAAAACTGAATATGCAGTTTATGTACGTGGTTGTAACGTATCTATAGGGATCTTGATACGGAAATATTTGTGAAAGTTCCCGAAGGACTTATTGACTGATTCAAATAGTTCTAGACCACAGAACACCCTCTCTATTGAATTGAGGCATTTCACTTTACGGATTGGAACAATCCGAGCGGATGTGGTATACCCGTTTAAGTGAATATTTGATCAGTTAGGGATATGTGAATAAACTATGCCCCTGCGTGTACAAAACCGAATTTGCTAGAGTTGCAGTCTATGTCGACGACATAAATCTCACTTAGACTCTGGAAGAGCTTGAGAAAACTGCCTCGCACCTGAAGTCGGAATTTGAGATGAAAGATCTTGGGAAAACTCGTTTATGTCTCGACCCGAAGTTTCGAGCAAAGTTCATATGGTATTCTGGTCCACCAATCGAACTACACCCAGAAGGTGTTGATGTTGAGTACACCCATGACCATTCATACGCTAGATGCAAATGAGATCCTTGAAAAGGTTGTGGAACCTGAAGTTCTATATCTAAGTTCAATTAGCGCTTTATTGTACTTAGCTCATTGCATTAAGCATGACATCTCATTCGTTGTTGATCTTTTGGTAAGATACAACATTGCGCCTACACGCTACCACCAAATAGGTGTTAAAGACGTTTTTCCGTTACTACGGATTTAGGCTTATTCTATCCCTACGCATCTCAGAATTAACCACAACCCCTTGGTTATCGGAATGATGCCTACCTTGTGGGTTACGCTGATACAGACTATCCGTCTGTTCCGCACAAGGCACGTTTCCAAACGGATTATGTCTTTACCGTTAGGAACACCGCAATATCTTGGAGGTCAACCAAATAGACCTTAGTTGCGATGTCTTCGAGCTCATCGCCATACACGAAGCCACCCGTGTACATGGGAGCATATTCGAAGCACCTGTAATTCTTCATCCTTCGTTGAGTTCCAACAACGATCTATAAAGACAACGCCGCATGTATCGACCAGACCATAACATGATACATCCAAGAAGTCAACACCAAGCATATTGCGTCTACATCATATCAGCATGAGCATCAGAAGATTGAAGTCAAGCATATCTGATCCGAAGACAACCTTGCCGACCTCTTCACGAAGTCATTGCCGAAGAAGCTTGTTCGAGGATTTGGTATGTGCAAATTTTCTCATTTGCTACGCTTGTAGTTCTCAGGGGGAGTTTCGTCGAACTCAGGGGGAGTATCCTGAAGTATACTCACTTGACCTTAATGTACTCTTTTTCCCTACGATCAGGATCATTTTTCCCATTGGGTTTTTGTTGCCTGACTAGGTTTTAACGAGGCACCCATTCTGGGCTGGTCATACTCTTGTGTGTTTTCTTACTACTTACGTCTTGAAGATGTTAAGTATCGACATTGCATTAACTCACTTTTCTCCTAGACTATGGATTTTGTCCCGTCTTGGGTTTTACCATAGCCAGGTTTTGTGAGAGTTTTTATTCTTTTTATATGCAAGTTCCCTATATGAGACTCGAGTGTTCTCTACTGTGCCTACGAGACGACTTCATCAACTATCATCCTGAAGATCTGATGCGATATCTACTTGAGTATTTGCACACTCAAGGGGGAGTGTTGTAGATAATTTATAACATGTGTTAAATGTGATTGTGTAAATCCTAGGTAGATATGGATTAGGCTATTCCGTTCTGTAAGGGATTAGTATCCTATTGTACTTGTACTTCTATTACTATAAATAAAGGCACCTGGTATGTGGAATATATGAATTACATATTCCACATACACTACAGTTTCACCAAATTCTCTCTATTCTTCTCTTGCCGCACCCTTCACTAAAAACTGTCCACAACAAGGAGTAAATTTTTTTTAAAAAAAAAGGATGAGCGCACTAGAAGCGTTTTGTAGATGGAGGTGAACATGCTGGGGCAAATTTGACGAAGGGGCGGGGGGCACTTGCCCCATGTTTTTTGTTAAAAAAAATACACTTAGTTTTAAGTAATTTGCTAAAATTATTTTTGAAAATATCTCTTTTTTAATTATTTTTCATGAAACAGACAAGTTCAACAAAAATTAAACAATCTCTCTACTGTAACTTTATCACTCGATCCTCATTTAATACCATCAAAGAAAAAACGTATACGTTTTTAGCGAAACGATACCATTTTTTAGTAAAGTTTAAAGTTAGTCATTTTTTCTTAAAATAATGAAAGGCTGATTACCCTTCCCTCCTTTCAATCGTCTTATATATTTGAGCTCATAACCCTATACATATATGATTTTACTATTTGTTTGACTTATAACAATATTGACCTAAAGACCCAATTAAAAGAGCACTAAAGACCATAAATGTATGCTAAGCACACAATGATATGAGTTGACCAAGTGCTCGATGAAATGCCTTATCGAAAATATTGAATTTTTTTTTTCGTGCTGCGCGCACTATTCTTGGGATGCAATGAGAATAGTCATGCATATGCCACTACTCATCGGTGAGCTACCATTCTAGCTTCACTCCTGTGAACATGAACGTCTAAAACTTAAAAAGAAAATGAAAGAAGTTTGATTAACCACACATTTTTAAACAAGCAACCTTGAAAATATGTTTGGGACGTAGATGCATATATAGTAGGACTGTATGAGTGTATAAAGAGAAAAACGGAATGTGAGAAAATTATTTTCCATGTGTTAGTATGGTCGTTGGATTGTCATGCCCTTAGATTGAGGGCTTTCCCTTCTTTATGGTGTGCTTCTATTGATAAATTTCAATTATCAAAGAGGAGAAAAAGATATAACTAAAAACTTTCTGTATATACACTTTCATTTTCATGGATTAACCAAATGTCTTACGTCAATTATGAAGTACATTTTTAACTCATGTGTTGTCGTAAGATATATTTGACTTTCCTACTTCTTTGTTTCTTTTGTTTTTTTGTTCTTTCCCAATTGAATTATAACTTTCCTAGCTATGGAGTCACTGGCAAGCAAGGGATGATGGCAAATTTAGTGAAGCATCTTCCCCTATCTTGAAAAACTTTGATAACCAAAATTAGTACTAAAAATACCATGGAAATGGCTAGGGATAGCATGGAGGCCCATAGCATTTTCAGTGCATTCTTAAATGGCTTGCACTGATGCGAAACGACGTCGGAAATTCCATCCTTGACGAAGGTGCAATCTGATAAGCCCTGCAGAGTTGGATATATATCTAGAAAATGTTGAATAGAGTGACTGTACGCCCATGCCATGTTGTAATTGTCCTGGGAAATAAGTTTTCCACTTTTTCTGCATGTTTCCATGTCGTTTTGGTAACAAGTGATTCCTGAAATGGCCTACATGAACAATGAATTTTCAATCAAGTAGTAATAAGCTTTTGCACTCGCTAAAAAGTAAAAACTACATGGCATGGCATTCAGCAATTTAAACAATGTTTTTATACTATCAATTACATATACAAACAATGTGAGCATCAGAAGCTAAACTGAGTGTGCCAAAATTCACTACTTGTTAATTGGACTTTTTAATAAAATTTAGAATGTTGAACTTTAAATGACCAAGATGAAGTTGATATATGAGTCAAGATGCGATTCAAAAATCTTATACTCTTGTCTCCACTCATGTGTTGACTCAACCTTAACCTAGCTCTAATTAACATAGCTCAATTAGTTTTCTAAGGCCGTTTGGGAACTTTTCTTTTCTGGTTTTTAGTTTGTAGTTATTTATTTTTATTTGATATATAAAACTGAAACAAAAAAACTAAAACGCTGCTTTCATTTTTGAGGTTTTGTTTTGTTTCATGCATTCTCGTCCTTAATTCTCTTTTTTCTTCCATGTATTGCTTCTTTATTTGTAACAAAATAAAAACGAAAAATTTAATATTTATCAAAGGAGTCCTAAATTTTCAAAAAGAATTGTGAGAAAATTTTTTTTTTGGTTCCCTTTTCTGGGCCTATGCAAACGGGGTTATTCTTTTGAAGAAACTGACCCCACAATTTACTTACTTCTGGTAACTTTCCAATTGGAATGCCACTGTTTGAGCAACTTTGTGGTACGTAGGTATAGTTAGGTGGTCCGGAGAAAGGATTGCATATACGTAGAATTCCCACTGAATCATCATTTTGTTCGTCTATTCCAAGCGACTTAGCAATTTCTGTCACTTTGGAATTCAACTGCAACACAAAAAAAATCATATACTCATATGTCATTAATAACATTTAATCTTATTAATCTCTTGTTAATATGTTGATTATAAATATTTAAGTTTTGACAAATAAAATACCTTGTTAATGAAAGTGTGTATAGTGTAGCCAATTTGACCCATCAGCTTCTGTGAGCGTTTAGGATCTAAGCATGGAAGAATGGAGCTTAGACTACTGTTGTGGCTGTTGTGCTCAAAACCCTCAAAAGCTGAACATGTATCTTTTGCAAAACTGTACATTTAGCAACAAATTAAAATTGTAGAAACCCTAAACGCATAAATACGAAACGAATTTTCTTCTTATTAGTACCATTAGTGATCATGCTTGAATCCTTTCTAAATTGAGAAGAAATGGAAAAGGGAAAATAAATTTTTACTCACTTTTGAAGAAAGAAATCAAAGCCAGTTAAGACCCAAATTAGAGTTGTTAATATCCAGCACAGAAAGATTATGCTGAGATGAAAGAAATTAAAGTGTCACATATGTAGTTTAGTTTAATAAAGAAAAGCAGAAGAGCAAGAACAAGGCTGAAAAGAAAGCTTACATTACAAGTCCTGGGTACCAATGCAGCAACAACAGAACTGATGATCAAAGCGGCAATTCATTAGTCTAACTAAGTTACATTTTAAGTACATGTTTGTCAATATTGGCTATAAAATACATTAAGCACCACACATAAAAATCTTTTATAAAAATAATATGAGTATCATATATATGAATGATACTTTAGAATTATTTGATCACTACTATTTTCAGTGTTTACTGGAAATCCTCTCCAATTATTCCATATTCTTTTTTGTTCGAAGCATAAAGATTGCGAGCCTAAATCACTGATTAAGTCGATTCTTATTATCAGAATATGTAGTTCTTATTCATAATTAATTTGGCAACATAAACATGTGCGACAAGAAGTTGTTAATTACGGTACATATGTATTCAAAACTTTAGCGTGTATATGTTCTTATTTAAATGTTTGATATTTGAAAATTAGAAGTAACTTGTTCACATGACTAATCCCGGCACCATCACTTCACAACAAAGAAAATTTACCTATTGCAGCGACCAATAAGACCAAGTTGACTGCTACAACCACAATATGTGCAACATATCTACAATACACAAAAAGGAAATCAACTACCCTATCAACAAAATTACAAACATATATTTTGTAACAAAAAAAAAATTACTAACATATTTAAGTACTAACAGAAAATTTGCTTACGGGGTTTGAATAATCCGATCAATTGTATGCCCATTTTTGTCAACAAAACGTTGAATGTTTTGGGAGTCTTTTCCAAGCTGACGGGATGTGACATTCAAACTACTAGCCAAGGCTGGATCATAAGGCAGCAAAAGATATTGCATATGTCCCATTGCGGTTGTTACTTTTCTGATGGTTCGTCGACCATTTTCAGCCACCCCCATTAGGGCTCCCTTCACTTTTTCTGTTCTCCCCATTGATCTTTCATTTTCTGCCAGCGCCAAGCTTGATGCCACTCTTCAATTTGAAAATTCCAAATATATGTTAGAACTTAGAAGTTATCAAAGGCAAAGAAGAGGAAAATGATCACCTATATAAGTACTAGTTTCGATTAAGTCCAAGGTTTAAAGACAATCCTAGAATCACCAACGAGGTATAGTAATATTTCTCTTTCTAATTTTGGTAAGTTGCGCTCGAGCTTGGTCAATCTCAAGCCCAATATTTTTTTTTGAAGTTAGGCTAAGCCCTCCCTATAAAATATTCAAACCCTAGCTCACTTTTTTTTATCTGATATTCTAATCAAATTAATCTAAACTACTAAGAGAGGGGATTCGAACTTGAAAGTAGAACGGGGCACATATATATTCATGTTATAGATAATATTGACATGTGATAAATGTGATTGTGTAAATCCTAGGTAGATATGGATTGGGACATCATAAAGTCATTGTTCTATTATGATTGTACTTATTTCACTATAAATAAAAGCACTAGACATGAGGAATATATATTGTAATTCCTCAAGCCCTTCTCTCTTTCTCTACTTTTTCTCTTTACCGCATCCCTCAATAAAATAGGCCACAACAATATTCAAATAATTTGATCCGATTCTTCGACTAATAATAATTACAAGAGAGCTAATTCCTTCAAAACACTGAACCAAATTAGCCGATTAGACTTTTGTTAGTTAGAAGTGATCAAACTTTTGACTTGTTCTAATCCTACAAATTTTTCATCCTCCCTCACTTTACTGTCATTCTTATTTACCATACTACAATATTCACGCATGAAATAAAATTCACATCGATATGCACTTACATGGCCAGAATTGTAAAGAGAAGGAGGAGTATGAACATTGAGATGAAGTTACGGTCCAAGAAGTGTTTAATGGGGCAACTACTCCTAATGCTCGACTTCTTCAAGAAGGCTATGCAAATAGTAAATACCAGGCCACACAGCAACCAAACTCCCGCAATCACGTATCCATGGACTCCTGTAAATGCCGCAGACTGGAAAATATGAGAAAAACACACAATAAGAAATCCCATTTCTTTACGAGTTTTCCCTTAATTTCTTCTTAATATTCACTTGTATTTATTTTTGTTTTCAAAGACCCCAAATTCTACATGAATGACTTGTACGATTGGTCAAATTAAGATCATACGGGTATATATAAGGAATCAACTGCTATCTTCTTAGATAATTTGACATAATTATGTTACCAGACTATTAATCTACTAATGATATATATAAGGAATCAACTGCTATCTTCTTAGATAATTTGACATAATTATGTTACCAGACTATTAATCTACTAATGATGGCTAGATTGCCATCTTTCTCTAATCTATATATACCCATTGGATTGAAAATTTTAATACATATATTAATTGAGTAGACTTAATTAAAAATGAGGGATTGGAACTTACAGCCCAGTAATGCTTATTTCTAATGTCGTAGCCTCCATTGTAGGACTTTAAGTGGCGCAAAGGATCGGGTCTGTTGAAGCCGCTCTGCTCTCCAAACACCACCCTTGCCGGTGAAAACACAGACATTGAAACCAAGAAGACGACGAAGGGGACAAGAACCCCGTTCGAGATAACCATGACAAATTAATAACCTGGCGGTCTAATAAGATTTGGTACAACACAATCAAATTGATTAAAGAAACACTATGTCCTTTTGCAGGCCACTCATGGAATTTAATCTTTTTGCTAGCTTTTAGATGGTTGAAAGGTTGAATTATGTTGGTGTGACTTAGTGATTAAGGTAAGAATAGCTTGTGGCTCTGGTTTTTGTCGGAAAGGAACAAATGTATTAGGAAGAGGAGGAGGTAACGAATCAGGGGGCGATATTTATGCTCCTCTAAAGTTCATAAAATTGACCGTGTTTTTAGTGCTTATTCTTCAAATTTCCTGTCTAGCTTTCTGCCTAAGCCTCTCTTTTCGCAAAGAGAGGGAGTTGGCCTTTTGTTTAATAATTCTCTCGTCATTTGCATGTCAGCGTTATGTGTACGTGTTTTCCATGCAAATTTCTAGGGTCGTAGGACTAGGACGGTGGAAGTCAGTGCAATGTTGTATGTGAATGAGTTTTCTTTTAGTGTGATATAAGAACCTTTATATGTCGACCAACACCTCTCACACTTTTATGACGACATTTTTATATGGACTAGGTTGGTGTAAACGACACTAGTTTGGTGGGTTTAGTTCACTCAATGTTTAGAGAAATAAACTAGCTTGTTTAGCGGTACTCTCTCTTCTTAATATTGAATGATGTGCAAAACAAACATAAATTAAATGAAGGCAGTACTGCAGGAATATGACTCATTGAATTAACCATTTACAATAGTTACAATATATATCTGGTTTGATACGACCCTTATGTGGAATGAATCCTAAAATAAATACAATTATGAAATTACATTCCTATAATTACGAAGTAGGTTTTGGCTTAATTGATTATAATCTAACACCCCCTGCAAATTGAATGAGCCTTGGCCAGAAGATCTGCGGGTTGATTAACAGAAAAGATGTAACATACACGATGACTACCAAGGGCCACTTTTTCACAAAAAAAATGATAATCAAGTTCAATATGGCTAGTGCGAGCATGATGAACAGGATTAGCAGCGAGATAAATGGCACTAAGATTATCACAATGTAACAAGACAGGAAACGAAAAAAAGGACACCAAGCCCACCAAAAAGAAAACATAGCCAAGTCGTCTCGACACAGGCATGTGCAAGAGAGCGATACTCAGACTCGACACTAGAGCGGGATATGGTCGGTTGCTTCTTAGAACACCACGAAATAAGATTGGAGCTAAGGTAAGTAAGATAACCTGTAGTGGTGTGCCGAGTGTTCGGACAACCAGCCTAATCAGCATCAAAGTAGGCAGACAACGTAGCCCAAAAAGGTTGAGGTCGATGATGTAGGTCAAATTCAAGTGTACCCTTAACATAGCGCATAATGCGTTTGGCAGCAATAAGATAAGTAGTGCGAGGGGCGCTCATATACTGGGTACGTAACAATGTTGACAACAAAGGCAATATCAAGACGAGTCATGGTAAGGTACTAGAGAGAGCCCACTAGCTCACGATAAACCGTCGATGAAGCAAGGAGAGAACCGTTAGTGGCTGATAGAGTAACTTTGGTTGCAACAGGGGTCAAGGCAGGTTTGTAGGAAACCATGTCAAATTTCTGTAACAAATCATGGACATATTTGAGTTGAAGGCTTGAAGAATTATGGGTAACCTACAACTTAAGAAAGTAACTGAGCGAACTCAAGTCTTTGATGTCAAACTGAGTGCTAAGGAGTTGAATAAACTGAGTGAGCAAATCGGAGAAGCTACCAGTAATAACAATTTCATCCACAAACAAGAGCAAATAAATAAAATGAGATGCATGACGAAATATAAATAGAGAGGAATCAATATGACTTTGGATGAAGCCAAGATAAATGAGGTAGGAGTTGATCTACTGAAACGATGCCCGAGGAGCCTGTTTAAGACTGTAAAAGGATTTGTGTAGATCAACAAATCCCGAAGGTTAAGCCATGTACACATCTTTCTGAATGAACCCATGAAGAAAAGCATTTTTCACTTCCAGCTGACGAACAGACCAATTCTTGGAGACTGCTAAAGTAAGGACATTGCGAATGGTGGCTGGTTTGACAACAAGACTAAAGGTTTCAGCATAATCAATTTCAAGAAGTTGGTGAAACCCCTTGGCGACAAGTCGAGCTTTATAGCATTCTATAGAACCATCAGAGTTGGGCTTGATACGGAATACCGTAGAAAAATATGATTTGGCTCTTCTAAATAATTTCATTGATTCGTCAAAGATATATACAAGAGGTTTGTACAATAGGAAAACCTACAATTTAGGGATACAATATTAAGTATAAAATCAATTACATATAATATATATAAGTTTTCTATCTTAACATAGTTGACTTTCTAACACTCCCTCTCAAGTTGGAGAGTGGATGTCAAGAACTCCCAACTTGCGTAACATAAGTGAAAATTTTTCCTTGCCCAAAGGTTTGGTGAAGACATCAGCTAGCTGATGTGAAGAGTTCACATATTGTGTGGCAACTGTGCCATCAACAATTTTGTCCCTAATGAACTGGCAATCCATCTCGATGTGTCGAGTTCTTTCATGAAAAACTGGATTAGCAGCTATGTGTAAAGCCGTCTAATTGTCACAGTACAAAAAAGATGCTCCTGAATGTGACAATTGTAAATCTTCCAATAGAAAACGCAGCCAAGTAATTTCACAACAAGTGCCTGCCATTGCCCTATATTCGACTTCGGCAGAAGATAAGGAAACTGTTTTTTGTCTCTTTGTTCACCAAGAAATCAATGAACTACCCAAAAAAACACAATATCCAGTAGTTGAACGACGAGTCATAGGACAACCAGCCCAATCTGAATCACAATAAGCAACTAAATTCAATTTGTTGTTCGATGGAAAGAACAAACCTTGGCTCGGAGTGGATTTGAGGTATCGGACAACACGAAGTGCGGCATCCATGTGGGGCTGTCGTGGTTGATGTATAAACTGACTAAGTACATGTACTGAATATGTGATATCTGGACGGGTAATAGTGAGGTAAATTAGTCGTCCCACCAAACGGGTAATGTGATATCTTAAGTAGTTCACCTTTGTCAAAAAGTTTAATTTCTTCCATAGGAAATTCCATTGGTCTAGCACCTAAGAAACCTTGATCCTTGAGTATCTCAAGTGCATATTTTCGTTGTGAGATATAGATGCCTTGTTTGGAACGAGCGACTTCGATTCCTAAAAAATACTTCAAGTTCAACAAATCCTTGATGTGAAAGCGAGTGTGAAGAAATTTTTTGAGAGAAGTGATTGCATCAATACTATTTCCTGTGATCACAATATCATCAACATATATCAACAAAGCTATAAAATTCTTTCCATTTTTACGTGTGAAGAGAGAGTAGTCGGCTTTAGATTGGGTGAAACCGGCTGCAAGAATAGCTTCAGTAAATTTAGCGAACCATTGTCGGGAAGCTTGTTTGAGTCCATATAGTGACTTGTTGAGGCGACACACAAGATTCTCCCCCTGTCGCCGAAGTCCAGGAGGAAGGGACATATAAATTTCTTCATGTAAGTCTCCGTGAAGAAAAGCGTTATTGACATCAAGTTGTTGAAGAGACCAATTATGACTGGCGGCAACGGCAAGGAGGCAGCGGACCGTGATCATTTTTGCAGTGGGTGAGAAAGTGTCATGGTAGTCTATGCCCTCAGTCTGAGTAAAGCCCTTGGAGACAAGACAGGCCTTGTAACGTTCAATAGAGCCATCTGCACGATGTTTAATGCGGAATACCCATTTGCAGTCAATGGGAGTTTTACTTAGGGGCAAAGGAGTGATCGTCCAGGTATTGTTAGTAGCGAGAGCATCAAGTTCGGAAGCCATGGCTTGGCGCCAGTTGGGATCATTATTTGCCTCTACAAAAGAAGAAGGCTCCAAACTTCGACTAATAGAGTTAACAAAAGAAAGATGTGGTTGTGAGTACCTTTGATAAGAAATAAAATTACAGAGTGCATATTTAGTACCTCTTGTAGGACGGGGCACCGAAGACGAAGAGTGGTGTGGTGTGGTGGCAGAATCACCTGCGAACAAACGAAGTCCTTTAAGTAAGAGGGTGCTTCCTTGTGGCGTGTTGAAACACAGGTAGGATGGGATGATAGAGGTAAGGAAGATGGTAAAGTGAGAGATGGCTGGTTGTCCAGCAGAGAAGAGGAAGTAGGTGGTGAGGTATTGGAAGAATGAGAAGAAGGGTGAGCTGATGCAGTGGTCTCGGCCAAGGCTGGGGTAATTGTAGGTGGGGCAGGTTCTGTTGGGATTTGGGAAAGGGAGTGGGCAGGTTCTGTGGTAGTGTGGGAAGGTGAGTGGGGGGGCTGATCATGATTATGATCAGTGAGTGAGGTTGGGGAAAGGTTAGGTGGTGGGTTTATAAGAGGAATGCATGTACTGGAGGAAGGTGGGGATGGAGAAAGTGTGGTTCGAAACGAAAAATTATCTTCGAGAAAGAGCACATCACAGTTGGTAAGTGTCTTATGGGTTTCAAGATCATATAATTTATAGGCTTTTTGACCCACGGGGTAACCAACGAAGACACACTTGTGAGCCCAGGGAGCCAATTTGGATATGGGATGAACGGAAGTGGCGTAAGCAAGACAACCAAAAACACGCATGTGGTGGTAAGAGGGTGGCTTGTTGTAAGAGCCTCAAAAGGTGATCGGTTATTAAGCAAGTGTGTGACGGTTGATAAGGTAAGCGGCAGTAAGTACACAATCCTCCCAAAATTTATTAGGTAAATGAGATTGAAAGCGAAGAGCTCTAGCTATTTCAAGAAGATGGCGATGTTTTCTTTCCACTACGCCATTTTGTTGCCGCGTATAGACACAATAGCGTTGGTAAATGATTCCATGAGCGGAAAAGAAATCCCGCATGGAAAAAAATTCTCCCCCATTATCTACTCGTATTTGTTGCACTTTCGTGTGGAATTGGGTTTCAACATAGGCAAAGAAATTTTGTAAAGTTGTTTATGTTTCATGTTTATGACGCATGAGAAAAACCCACGTGAAACGGGAAAAATCATCAACTATAGATAAAAAATAATAAGCCCCAGTGAGTGAGGGATGTTTATTAGGACCCCAAATGTCACAATGCAAAAGTGAAAAAGGACTCGATGTTGAAATAGAACTAGTAGCAAAAGGTTGACGAGTTTGTTTCATCAAATGACAAACATCACAGACATGACTCGAATTAAAAGAACAATTTAAGAAAGTGCTAGCTAATAGTTGCAAACGGGCTGAAGAAGGATGGCCTAGGCGTCGGTGCCAAAGTTTGGGAGAAGTGATAAGGAGATGGCATGTTGGTTTTCTGGAGTGAGCAGTGGTGGTGGAGGCTAACGCCACTAGGTAGTAAAGGTCACTGCGGCGCTTCCCAACACCAATCGTCGTCTTCGAAACCAAGTCCTGCAAAATACACCAAGAGGGAAAAAAAGTGACGGAGCAATTCAATCCATCTGTAATTTTACCGACTAATAAAAGATCAACTTTAAAACTAGGCACACACAAAACATCTTTCAATTGTATATTTGAATTTAATGAAATAGTGCCAGTCAAAGTAATAGGAGCCTTTTCTCCACTAGGTAAAGAAACTAGTGGTAAATGATGCAAAGATGTGTCATTCGTCAATAAATGAGGGGAAGAAGTGATGTGATCGGTCGCTCCACTGTCAATGATCCATTGGCCATGAGGTGAAGTGACCGGTAACAAACGTTACAAACCTTTGGTGAAAGACCTGGCGAAAGCGGCATGGGCTTGTGGATTTGATGATGATGAGCCACTTTTCTCAGAGAAAACAGACAAAATTTGTTGATATTGATCATTTGGGAGATTTGGCAAAGCTACTTGGAGGTCATAGAGTGTAGGTGTCAATGTGGAGACTTGATTTGCAGAAGGGGAACCTCGAATGCAACTGTTGCCATTGAAAGAATTATTGTTGTTGCTGTTTGTGTGTTTGGCGCCCCTTATTCCTTTGTCTGCCATGAAGCGGATGATCTGGAGGGTATCCGTGAAGTTTCCAACAAGTGTCCTTGGTGTGGTAATCATTGTTGCAATAAGAACAATGGAGAGGAGGACGAGGGGAACTTAGACGAGAACGTTCATTACGGACTGCCATGGCTGCAGTCTGCTGATCTGGAACATGACTCGAACCAAGTTCTCTTTGCTTCTCTTCCTGGCAGATAGAAGAATAGGCTTGGCGAACAGTAGGAAGCGGCTTCATCAATAAAATTTGGCCCCGGATTTCACTATATGATTCATTTAAACCCATAAGGAATTGCATGAGCTTTTGACTCTCATTCTATACACCACACATACAAGATGCTGCCTCACTGTAAAAGGCCAATTCATCCCGAAAAAATTTCAGTTTTGTGTAGTAGGCAGAGACAGAAAGTTGCCCTTGGGTAAGAGAAGCTATTTCTTGTTGAATTTGGAAAATTCGAGGAGCCTTGTTCTGCGAAAAAAGCTCATGGAGATCCTCCCAGATCTCATGAGGAGTCTTCAAGTAAACGACGCTGTCTTGGATGTCGGATTCAAGAGAACCCAAAATCCATGTGAGAACCATGGCGTTGCATCGCTGCCATGCTGCAAAATCTGTGGGCTTCTTGTCTGGATTTGGCTTCTTTACGGTTCCGTCTATAAAGCCAACCTTGTTCTTGGCACTTAAAGAAATATGAATTGCATGGCTCCATGTGCCATAATTTTCACCATTGAATTTCTTTGAAACAAGAACCAACCCTGGATGATCCGAGGGATGGAGAAAAAGAGGGTCTGTAGCGTCGCTGCTACTGTCTGCAACATCATGCTTGCCAGATCGTGGCTGAATTTCGTCGCCCATATTAGAAGGGCGCAATGAAGAAGAAAAATAGAGCTAAGTTTCGCAACCTGCTCTCGATACCATGTAGAAAAATATGATTTGGCTCTTCTAAATAATTTCATTGATTCGTCAAAGATATATACAAGAGGTTTCCTTGTACAATAGGAAAACCTACAATTTAGGGATACAATATTAAGTATAAAATCAATATCAAGAGAAGTAAGAAGAGCATGTGGAAGTGGATACTGAATTGTGTCATCAATGCGAGTATTAGGCTTCGTGATTCCGTCACGAAGGCGAGTGACCATGGGGTGAGTGGATGTATGCTGAGGTGGAGGTGGAGGGACGGGTGCAACAGGCTAGGCAGATGATTGTTGTTGGGCTGGAGAATTAGGCTCTGCTCTGGTCAACAGAAAATAGGAAAGCTAAGCTGGGCTTGGTGTTGCTGGGTTTGGCGCGGCTAGGCTTGGCTCGGCTGGCGCGCTAAGAGTTTAACATTATGACACGAATATATATACTATGTAAAGATATCAAATATGATGTGCTCAAATAATTAGTGACCAACATGTGACGAGATTGTGCTTTTGACACTTGTCCTCTCCTATAACAAGAGTTTAACATCGTCAACTTTATAATAAATTGATGGAGTAGGCTACGATGCTCGCAAGCATTGGATGCTCACACCGATCTCACCGTTAAAAGGAGGGAGGAGGGAGGAGAGAGGGGGAAAAGGAGAGTGAGATTGGTGTGAGCATTTAATGCTTGCGAGCACTGTAGCTAGTTCCTAAATTGATAAGAAAAGTTAAAAAAACAAACAACCCTTACCTTCTCCGCAACCGGCAAAAGCTCTCTCTCTCCTCCTTTCTTTCTTTCTCTCTCCCGCATCCCGGTTTCCAATTTTCCCAATTCAAAAATGTATAGTCCATCTCCACCGAGTTTGTCAAATTTAGCATCGCATGCAAAGCAACCATAAAAATCGTGACTCCTCAGCATAAATTTCAATTGGTCCTCGTTACACCTGAAGTCACAATATTTAACTTCAATACAGACAAAACCTGCAAATAAAACCAATGAAATCAAAGTAGAAACCTGTAACAAACTTAAAGATGATGCTTTTATTATCCGCGCGCGATTAAATCAAAACCTATAAGAAACTTATAATGCCATCTAAATGAAGACGGCATCAAAACGAACTTCAATGACGTGGCATCTATGCCATTAAAATAAAAAAAAATTAATTGCTTTGTATTAAAGCCAATCGAAAGTATGGCGCATGTGAATCACCTTGGAAGTAGAAACAATGATGTTTACTAAGACTGCATTTTTTGACATGAACCAGTTCGTGAGATGGAGAGCGCCCCGTATTCAAGCAAGTACTCTACGTGTCATAATATAAATGGAGTGACACATAAAATTATATCATTTTCTCCACTCGTATTATGTCATGTGGAGTACCGCTTGAATACCCGTCACTTAAAAAAATATGTCTACGAGATGATGCTTGCAGTTTATGAAGACCCATTGCATAATGTCTAACTTAGAAATGTGCAAAGACTTCCTCTTGTTTTGTAATCGACTTGATCCTATTTTTTTTTTTGGGTGGTTGTGTTCCACTTTAACTACTTCCTCAACCACGTGTCAGAGCAAATACACATTGAACACAAAGTGAAACAGTTGTCACTATTATATGCTTATAAACCGGCAAAAATTCTTGGGTGCTCCGGAGTACCCCGTACTCCGGATTTTTTAACCGTTGGATCTTGATTTTTATATTTTAAAACAAAAATCTAACCGTTAAAAAACCCGGAGTACCCCGTACCCCGGGGTATGCAAGAAAGACTCATAAACCGGTAGTTAGATGCCACCTTTGAGGTTATTAACCCCTCAAGTGTGTAGAATTGGCCGTGGGTTTTGGGGAATTCTTGTCTATTCATGTGATATTTTGACTACATTTGAAAGAGGTTCAAGTGTGGTCGGAAAAGAAGCATCATAACAATCATTCTTCATGAATGCAAGGCTTGTCACCAGGTTCCTTTAGAAATTCAATCGTTCCATAATTTCAAGGCTTCCTATCGGTCATTACAACTGTTAGGTTGATATTATATGCATGTTTCATACCTCTTTTACCTATTATCTAGTCATGATTTTGTATCAAATTGTTGGGTTTAATTTGTTTTGTGTAAGTGTTATAGGAATTATAATTTATGAACAAAACATAGAATTGAAGGCTTAAATTGGAGAGACTCGAAAAAATTTGCCGAGATAGCTGAATGGGATTTGTTGGACTTGTGAAAACATGGGAAGTTGGGCTGATATAAGATGATCCAAATTGTGCTAATTGGCTAGCCCAAGACTGGAAGCGGCTGATCTTGTTTCCAGTAAGGATTGGGATGTAATTCTCTTTTGGCGTGTGGATTAGGGCTGGGAATTTTGTACCGAAATACCGAAACTGAACCGAAAAATACTGAACCGAATATCGAAAATCCCGAAACCGAAATACCTCGATTGGTTCGGTCCCCGATACCGAAAAAATACCGAAATTTCGGTACGGAGTTCGGGACGATATTACTATATATTCGGTAATACCGAACCGAACCGAATTGAAGAAATTCGATTCTCAATTGTCAAAAAATACCAATCAAACCCATCCTTTCCATTCCATCCATCCCCATTGCCATTCGATCGAACCCATCTTTTACACTAACAATCATAAACCCAGTTCAAGTAATCAAACTTCAAGCAGAATCCACAAATCCAATTACATTAAACAGTAAAAAATTTCTACCTTCACAGAAATGGTTCCAGCTAAGGCATCGAGGTCTTCAAGCAACTTCCCAATCCTAACCTCGTTCCAAGGATCCCTGTACTGCTCCCTCAATATGTAATCCGTTGAGAAATTGTACACAATCGTCGTCCTGCTCTGCGATGGCGTTCTGTTCAGCAACTCGCTCTGCGGCGGCCCGTCCTTCGGCGGGTCTAGAAAGAACCACTCGAAGATCTTCGACCTCGCTTCCCACAGTGCATTCGTCACCGGCGACTGGTACATTCCCGGCCAGAGGCTTATGGGCTTCCGGGTAGAACCGTTGGGGACACCTTGGTCCGGAGGCGGGTTTTCGAAAGGGGAAGAAAGGGTGGCGACGACGGGAATGGCGGCTGGTGAATTGGGATTTGGAGGATAGAAATTCAAGTCCATGGAATTTGGGGGTTTTGGGAATTTGGGTTTCTGGGAATTCAATTCGGTGGATTTGGACTCAAATTTTTTGGCCATTTCGGGATTTCTAATACCGAAACCAAACCGAAATTTTCGGTATCCCAAAATTTCGGTATCCCGAACATTTCGGTTCGGTTTCGGTATTAGAAATCCCCTCCCCGAAATTTCGGTATCGGTTTTCGGGATCGGTATTTCGGTTCGGTTACTGAACCGAAACCACCCCTAGTGTGGATTAAGGAAAAAGGTATTAATACCCTTTTGCATTAGGATTAAAGAATTGAAGAATATGTATTTAAAGCAAGTCACGACACAAAATCTCGATCAGACCCTCACACACATATCAGACCTATAAAGAGAGGGAGAAGCCGAGAGCAAGGGGAAAGAATTGGGACGTCAAACTTTGCCGTGGAGCCGAGATTGAAATTTTGCTTGTTATTTTTCATGTTTGCAAATTCATCCATGTTATTATTTAAAGTTATCATGAACTAAATTTCTATTGTTAGGGCTCGGATGTAGCCTAGCTATGAAACTTGAATCTTTCGAAGTTTATTAATTCAATTCATCTTTGCATGTTGAGTGCTTGTCACCGTTCTTAGTGCTTGCAATTAATTGATCACTAATTGTTTGATTAGAAGAATTAGGTTGAGACCGGAAGGAGATATCTACTATATAGCTTTTTGTAACAAGTACCATAAATTACATAGTTAACTTGGAAGATTAGATTATGGTTTGTGTAGTTTGTAGTATTTTCCAAGGAACATAATGGGTTTTTAGCTTTTTTAATCCATAACTAGGAATCGAGTGGGTTGTTAGTGAGGAACACAACTAGTATAACTCGGAAGAGAGTATTGGTGAGATTAGGGGAAATAACTATCAACATGCCAGGTGATTGAGAATCAATAATTAAGGGAGATTCGGGTGGGATTAGTTAAGTAAAATCAGTGTCCTAGCACTTATTTTAATTTGCTTTTTTTAAGTGTTTATTTAATTATTATTTTATTTGTTTAATCAACTACTTTTAGGGTATTTTAATATTTATTTCTTTATTTGTAAATTGTGTTAGTAATTAGGTTAACTAGATTCGTGTCAAAATAATACTCTACTACTACTTTACTACTTGAGCGATATTGTACGCTTGCAATTATCATCGGAAGTCAGCAACTACTTCTGCCACGCTCTTCAAGTCACCCATATGGCTTTCCTTAGAATTTATGGTGCCCCGCCCCGAAGAAAGACCAAACCGGCAAAATATTCATCTTGTACCAAGACTTCGAGTGTTACCTTGAAGAATGGCTACCCGACACATCCCTAACCAGAGAGAAACAACTCTCCAAGATTCTAAAAGGCGTAAGGTAATCAATGTCACTCATGTATATGTAATTACCAACTAGATCTTCTACTAATTTTTATTTTATGCAGGACAATCCTCCTAAGCCTAAAGCACCTTCACAAGAGAGGGCTTTGCCATGGGGACATGATGAATGTCAAGAACTATGTGATATGGAAGCATAAAATCTACTTATAAGGGGCCTCAAAAGGAAAAAGGGGGAAAAGCACAAGATTGGGAAACGAGGAAATGTGCAGATATCGAGCACTTCTTGGATGTGAGGAATTGAAAACTGTCTCATCCCTCCATCTACAATAACTTGGATTTCAAAAGAGATGATATTCGCATCTTTATGGGCTACTATAATGAAAAGTAAGTTCATTTTCTTATTACTTAATCAAAAAATTTCTCTACTTTAGTTTAGGGTTCGTTTGGTAAGTGCTTTTAAATGACTGAAAGCGCTTTTAGAGAAAATATTTTTGGAACCAATCTTTAGTAAAAATGCAAGTTAATCTTGAAAAAAAACACTTTAAGTGTTTTCTGCAATAAGCACATGACTGGTGCTTCAAGAAGCACTTTAAGTACTTTTGGAACCCAAAAATATTTTCTCTAAAAGCGTTTTCAGTGAGTTAAAAATACTTACCAAACGAGCCATTAGTTAGCTAATTGTTTTGCATTACCAACACTTCTTATACCCATAACACAACCTTCATCTCAACCCCAATCCCAACCACCAACGCAAACCGAATGGTCGTCCTCCAATGCCTCATCTGGGAACAAAAAAGCAGTCAAGGAAATGGGTCAAACTTCAATGGTACGTACCATTGAATGATACGTAATGTTGAATGATTTAAGATTTATTTGGGGCCCACTGTAAATTAATCTGGAACCATTTAATGGTCGGACCATTGAATGGTACGTACCACTCAAAATTTTTTCCATGGAAATGTCAAAAATATTTTTTCCTCATATTTGAATTGTGTGAAAATCTTATCAAACTTTAAATTTTTAAATATGGGTACATTTTATGTTTAAAAAAATTGAGTACAATATTATATAACAAAGTCGTACATTTCAAATGAAAAATGGGTACAGGTACTCATTTTTTTCTACAATATAATGAGTAACATGCAAAACGGTTTCCTCTCAAGAACCAGAAATTGTATTTAAGGAATGTTTTAAAATCAAAATATGAAAATATATATATATATATATATATATATAATTTTAATAAAAAATGAAATTCTATATTTTTATTGGAAAAATCTTGGGTGATACATACCATTCAATGGTACGGCCATTGAATGATCCCAGATTAATTTGCGGTGGGCCCCAAATGAATTTTAAATCATTCAATAGACGTACCATTAAATGGTACATACCATTGATCAATAGTACGTACCGTTGAAATTTGACCAATTTTTATTTACAAATAATAAGATAATTACGCTAAATTATCAACAACATTTGGAAAAATTTACCTTGTCCTGCACACACACAAATGTTAAAGGTATTTTGATACAGACGTCTGAGTTTTAATTTTCTAAACTAAACATATCTGCATTTTAGGTTTTTGATTTAATATTTCTTATATTAATAAATGTCCAATAATCTATTTTGTTAATTCAAAATTATATGATTTATCCTTGTTGAGGTCTTTTTTGTTGGAAGGCTTTATTGGGTTTGTATTGTAAATAGGTTGATGAAGCCTTTGCACCCCATTTCTGAGTTAGCGAGAACTAGGCTCAAAGCATCCCGAAGGAGAAGCGAGTCCTAGGGAATACTTTGTTGTTTTTCAGGTAGCTCCAAAGTGCTTGATTTGATATTACGTTGAATGCTTCCAACGATGATAAAGTATTTCCAGCGGCTTTGAAGTGCTTCCCTCGGCTATCAAAGTTCTTCTGGTGGCTTTTGAAATGCTTTCCGCAGTTGTCAAAGTTCTTCTTCTGGGGGTTGTTGAAGTGTTTTCCGCAGTTGTCAAAGTTCTTCTTCTGGGGGTTGTTGAAGTGCTTCCCTTGGCTATCGAAGTTCTTTTAGTGGCTCTTGAAGTGACGAGTTATTGTTGAAAAAGGCTTGGCATGAGAGCTTGAAGTGTGGGAGCTAAAGATCCACAAGTTTAGCAAATGAGATGATATTTGGTGTTAATTAGACTTAAGTTTAGCGTGACGGTTTCTAAGAGATTTTGGTGGTGAATGAGTTAGTCATGGTGGTTGGGTTCATGTGTAGGAAAATGAGGAACTTAAGGTTTGGTTTATGGATTTGGTGCTTTTACAGTAGATGGAAAGGAAACAATTGGAAGCAGGAGAGTGGGAAGCTTGCGGCTAAGCTTGTGGCTGGTGCAGGAAGCTTGCAGTAGCTTAAAGAGAGATTTCCAAGAGCTGGGAGGAAGGGTTTTCCTCTTTTGCTTGCAGCTGAGCGTCCCCCCTTCATCTGATATTGGTTTGCTTTTATAGAGGGTGAAAACTTTCTCTTATTTCTGCTGGGTAAAATGGTGTGCTGGAAACTACTTGTTCCGGCGGGTAAATGGATGGATTGGAACCTTCTTATTTCCTATGGATAATAGGAGGCACCAGAAATGGCTTATTTCCAATGGCTAAAAGGGTGGAATGAAATCTTCTTAGTGTCCTATGGATAAAAGGATGAGATGTGTTGCAGCATGAATAGTTTCACGGGAAACATGTCTTGGTGCAGGAAAAGGGTGAGATAACTTGGTGTAGGAATAGGTTTAAGGGGAAACATGTCTTGGTGCAGGAAATGGGTGAAATAGCTTGGTGCAGGAATAGGTTCATGTAAAACATATGTCTTGGTGCAGGAAAGGAGAATATATATGTCTTGGGTGTATAGGTTATTGTAGAGTAGTGCACGATTAAAATAGGGTGTTGAAAATTATCTCATTTGCTTACCAGCGTGGGACTACTTCAAGCAATAGGCCTAAATTTTGGTGCTCCCAAGTAGACCAAAGTCTCTATTATCGAAGAGTTTCCATGGGCCTTGTGGACCTCCGTAACCTTCCACACCTCAACCCCCCAAGCAAGTCCCGTGAAACCACATGTTTTGGGTCTATGTGAGCTTGGTAGGTGTTGGGTTTAAAAGAATGTGTTTGGCATGGCGTGAGAATTAATTAAACTTACGTAAAAACTTGCTTACTATTAATCTTTTAGATAAATATGTATAATAAAATTTGGATTAGCATAAAACCGTATAACCGTATAGAACATTTGGGCCTTCAATCTTTTTGGACTTTGCGTGAATTTTTTGGGCCCTAACAATCCTTATAATTTAGCATTATCTACAATAATTAAGATTTATCTCAAATTCAATTAAAAGTTGTTCCATACTTATCCACCAAAAAATAAAATTATCTAGTGCATTATCTATGAATCAAACATATATTTTAACTATACCAAAATGATGAAATATTCATTTTTATATAGTTTCATAATTGGGTACGTTTTAATTCGAGGTTGGTACGTTTTTATTTGACGTTGATATTTTTATTTGACGTTGATATGTTTTCATTCACCACCGGTACGTTTCCATTTGGCATGAGTACGTTTTGATTTAAAAAAAAAAGACTTAAATATAGTTGAAATTATTTAAAATATATATTAAATATTGATGTTACACCCCGTACCGGGAAATAATACTATTTTATTCCCGGAGGTGCAAAATGACGATTTTGCCCTTGGTTGACTTTTCGGTTGACTTTTGCGTCGTAATTCGCACGACTCTTCCACTTGTATTTTCTCGACGTGCTCGTCGCTACGATCGCGTAGACGCGAGCGGGACGTCATTCGGTTTTCGGATGAGCGTTCTACGGACGTTAATCTTGTTACGTTTGGTGACTTGGGCCTTGGGCCCAGTAGATTGTGTTAAGCCCATTTTGGTCTCTGTCTTTCCTCCTCTCCCCGTGTTCTGTCTCTCTGTCACTGCCAACCTGCCCTTCTCTGCAATTGAATTTCTCAAACCACCCAAACTCTCCCCGAGCTGGCTTGGTGGCCAGCCACCTTTCTCACACCAGCCTTCATCACCATCACCTTCATCACCCTCAGATCAAGCCCAGAAGAACAAACCTGTACTCTGTGGATCAAGCCTGGAGCCCAGAATCTGGTGGGTGTCCCTAACAATTTTCCCGACCCACTTTCTCGGCGATTTCAACCTCGATAGCCCTCAGTTTGTCCACCATTCATCTCACCGAGGTCCCTGCAACCTCGATTGAACCTTGCATGGCCAAGTTTGGCCGAGATTTGAAGTTTTGGAAACCGGCTCAATTGGACCCGAGAGCATTTCTTGATTTTCCGACCACCTCCGGCCAAATTTTGGCCCCCTAACTGGTTTTGGCAACCCGTGGCGTTCGGAGGACGTACGTTTGGACTTCCCGGCTTCAGTAATTGTGAGTGGGCCCCTTCCTTACTTAAATTAAATGTTTTACATGTTTTAGACATTAATTTGGGTTTTACCTATGCTTTTAAAATGACTATTGTTTTATTATGTTAGCAAACTTATTAATCTATCCCTACATTATTGTTATGACTTTAAATTAGTATTTGCCTCGTATTTTCGGTAGGCTTCGTACTTAGTGGTACTTACTTAGTTACTTGAACGATTCGATATAATTGGTTAGGCCATGGAAATTAGTGGGCTTGGGCCTATATTTCCATTTGGGAATAACACCACTAAATTGGTGATTTCCGTATTATTTTTATATGCGTTTTACGATTATCGAACCAACCCTATATTGTCGGGGGTTTAGGGAATTAATTATTTTAATTCCTTATTTATGCGTTTGGAGTTTTTACACCCGTTTGACGGGCCTTGGGCTGTATTTGGGTGAACCTTGGAAATGGTAATTTTATACCATACTTGGGGTTCACCTAGTTGCCATTAAGTTGGTATTTCTATACCTTGGTACCCAAGTGGCGTATTCTTGGTATTTCACGTATTGTAGTTATACGTTTGGCATTTCGGGTACGGCACCCGAGTACACTTTATATATATTGGTTATTTAAAGGTTATCCCAAATAGGGAAATGACCTCACGTTGTTTTATTTTGAGATACTCCGTGGCATGTTTTGCACGCTCAACTAGGAAGGCTCACCCGGTGTTAGTTGTACTCGTCCGAGGCCAGGACCAGCCTTCACGTGATTGTTCACACGCACCGATACGCTCACTATGGATTCATAGTAGGTGCCAGCCTGTTCTAGGTCGCATGGGCGACTCGAACTCGTTGTGACGCGCTTAGGCGCCAGCTTCACGTGATCGTAGTACATGAGCGTACTATTATTTATACACCCAGCCTGTTCATGATAGAATATATCTGTATGAACTCGTGTGTTGCCATTCCTAAACGAGCGTCTATCTTATAGTTTGGATTGTGATTTTCACCAATGGATTTTCGCTGATGCCACGGATACTTCTATTTGATTTATGGGTTTTCCGTATAACTTTATTTTACGAGCTTTTTGATAAAGTATTTCATGCCGAACGGTGGCTTTCTGCCTGTTTCGGACGGTAAGTATATTTCCGTACTTACCTTGTTTTCTACCTACTATACTAGTACGTTTTCTGTAACGGTTTTTCAACCAAGTACTTGATTTTACGGCGAGGGGTTAGTATTTTCAAAAAGGAAAGGTTTTCGTAAAAATAACTAGCTATGGCCCACTCACCCTTCTGTTTTGCTCCCCTCCAGGTGTAGTGGCTGGAGCTGTCGACGTTAGAATACGGTGGTATGACAGTGTATCATTCTTGGTAATTGTAAAATTTCTGTATTCCGTACTTTGTATTCTGTACTTTGTACGACTGTTATGGTATTAAATTCTTTCCGCCCGTATGATTGTGTACACACTGATCTTAAACTATTCAGTTATTTCTTATTCCCTTCAAATTGGCTTTCGTCACCCTACGTGGTGTCGGCCAGCACATCCGACTTTTAGGTGTTCACGTGTACATCCGGGTCGGGATGTGTCATTGACATATAAATTAAATTCAATTAAATTGAAGTGACTGCATCTTAATCAAAAATTTTAAAAACTTAATAAAAAAACTAAAAAAACATAAATACTTAATTTACAAACGCCTAGAAGACATCTAATTCTAATTTCTTTCAAATATTAACCGAAAAAACACAAAATACAAACAAATACAAGACAACTCAACGAGGTGGGCTCCTACTCATCTGTCTCTGCCACCCGAAACTTCCTCGACATCAGGCTGGCTGTACAAAGGGTTGATAAACTCTACATACACTCTCCACACTCACAACCGTTCAACCAATGATTTTATGCCACGTGAAAGAAAGCCAGCTTATCATTGGTCCGTAATAGTCAGTCCCCCACTACCAAGAATACGATAGCAGACCTCCCAAACAGTGAAGTTTTCATCCGATTGGTCCTCGTAGCCGGAACACGCGGCCAGCGATTCGTTTGTTTTAAAACGAATCTCAACCGTCCAAATTACAGGGTCCTACCGTACTGGTGGGACCGTCAAGATTTCACGAGACATTAGACAAGCAAATTATTCAGAGAGTGCATAGAATTTCTCAGATCAAAAACAAACAAAAACGAAATAATTTGTATTTATGAAGGAGGAGTGGTATCGGTAGAAGAAGGAAGACAAAGAAGCTAAAGCCTCGATTTGGAGGGAGGCAGAGTGACTGTGTCTTTACAGATCTCTCTCTCTCATCCACTTTCTCTCTCTAAGCGCAGAGAAATAAACATTCATCAATGGGTTTGTGGGAAGCTTTTCTCAATTGGCTCCGCAGGTTAACTCCTCTCTCTCTCTCTCTCTCTCTCTCTCGTTTCGGTTTTCAATTTGTTGGGGTTGTTGTATGATCCAGTTTTGATACATTTGTTTATGGAATTCAGATTTTCTTAATTGTTTTTTACATGTACGGAATGCACAGGGACTTGGTTGAAAGATTTTCCTTGTGTTTTGGGTTTGAAAGTAATGATTTTTTTAGTGGGATTTTGATTTGAATTTGTTGGTTTGTAAGGTTTAAATGCATAGGTTGCTTTTGGGTTTCATAAAAAATGGTGGAAAAGAAAACCCAAAAGAAAGAAGCTCAGAATTGCCTTTCTTTTGCTCCTTTTTAGTTTTTACCAAGCCTTTTTTTTTTCCTTGGAATTCTGTCAATGTATTTTTATTGAATAACTAAACTGATATGTGAAAATATTATTATTTGTGGGTTTGCTTCCCTTTTGATATTTCTGCTCAGAATTTTGCCTTGTGGGTGGATTTAAGACTGGTACAGTATTGTGCCCTTTGGCTACCAATGATTGCTGCTTATTTATTGACCCAAACAAAAAAGATTGCTTGCTTATTTATTTATTTTTTTGCCTTGGGTTGAATTGCTGAGCTGATATAGGCACCATGTTTGTGGAAATATCTTGAAGTATCATAGTGGCTGTTGTGGACGTTGTTAATGTAATTTTTGATGCTTTTGCATTGATACAATTATATAGTTTTCCGAGTGTGAGAGGGAAACTTGAATTTAGATGCTAAAGGATTGGTGTAGGGAAACCAACAGCGTGGATTCGTAATGTGGCAGAATAATAGAAATTAAGAAATTTTTTAGATCGATATCACGCGTTTTGAATAACATCACTATATATCAAATTGTTATATTTTCAATCTGTTTCTCGCAAATTATAACTTATGTCAGTGATTTATGCGTCTATCAAATGGAAAAATTGCACATACATACTAGTCTGTAGTCATGGATTCTGTTGAGGCATTGAATGGAATCTAGAAAATGAACCTAAGCAACTTTGAACTATCTTTGAACTTGTAACTCGAGATGGAAATAACTTTCTTGCAGAGCTATTTTTCCTTTTTTTCTCTTTTGGTCGCGGGGATTGCATTTGGAACCTTTGAGTGGGGATAGCTAAATTTCTGGCAACATTGTGTGTTCTATATTTAAATTTGTTTATCGGACCTCAATGTCAGTTGTTCACACTGCACGTGCTTACGTTATTGTACATGTGATTACAGCCTCTTTTTCAAGCAGGAAATGGAACTATCTTTGATAGGACTTCAGAATGCCGGAAAGACTTCTCTTGTAAATGTTGTTGCAGTAAGTAAATCAGCACAATGACCTTGAATTAGTGTTTTCCTTTTCGTTTTATTTGGCTGATGTGTCGAAAACTGGATTTCTTTTTGTTCTTAGACGGGTGGATACAGCGAGGACATGATCCCTACGGTAAGTTATCTTTTCAAAAGTGTTTTAATTGCTACTATTTTTTTTCGTAAACAATATTCTTACGCCAAATGTTTGTACCTCTTATGAAGAGCTTCCATGATCCAATGTCTTTCTAGTGAGTGAATTAATTAATCAATGAATGACAATGTGGGCATCTGATTCAATTTTCAGGTAGGATTCAATATGAAGAAGGTAACCAAAGGGAATGTTACAATAAAGTTGTGGGATCTTGGAGGTCAACCCAGGTTCCGCAGCATGTGGGAGCGATACTGTAGAGCCGTTTCTGCTATAGTGTATGTAAACCATTTCCCATCTCAAATTACTTTACTTTTGGAGAACCCTCGAAGTATAAACTTTAAGTTTAAAAGAATTGCGTCTGCGTGTTTTTGTTAAACTGTACACCCCTTGTCCGAACAAACGAATATGTTTAGTTGTTGTTTTCTTGTGTATCAAAGACATTTAGCTGATATGCAGATATTCTGGTTAGAGGCCCATGTGTGTTGATAGGCGAGTGTCAAAGATTCAGAATATACATTGACTAATGATTAAGTTTAGTTGATCCTTGTATTATGAAGACTTAAAGAAAAGTTGTGCAACTTCTTGTTTGCTGCAGTTATGTTGTTGATGCTGCGGATCCAGATAACATGAGCGTCTCAAAAAGTGAGCTTCATGATTTGCTGAGCAAAAACTCACTAAGCGGGATCCCACTACTGGTCCTCGGAAACAAGATTGACAAGCCGGGAGCTCTCAGTAAACAGGCATTGACTGATGAAATGTAAGTCCAATTATGCGTTTATTACTGAAACTTATCAAAAAAGAGAAAAAGACGTGTTGTTTTGGTACTGATCATAGCATTGTGCTGGTGCAGGGGACTCAAGTCGATTACTGACAGAGAAGTTTGTTGCTTCATGATCTCATGCAAGAACTCAACCAACATCGACTCAGTTATCGATTGGCTTGTAAAGCATTCCAAATCAAAAAGCTGAGAGAGGGTTTTGCTTCTCGGCTTTTGATTTTTTCTGTGTGATATAATTTTATTAAAGGATTCTTCGTGTACGAGGTGTTGGTGGCGGGATTCACTTGTCTGATTAACTTGTTTGCTGATTATTTGTTGTTGTACTGTATTATACTGTATCATTTCTTCTAATTGGAGACGATCTGGGGTTGTTTTGGTGCTCGCAGTCTCCCTTTTCTCCCCCAGACATCTGCCTACATTCACATGTTCGAATTCATGAAGGTTTTGGAGACTAGTATTCTTCTTCATGCATGTGAAAACTGAAAAGTTAACAGCATTTTTGCATCAGTAATAAGAGGATTACATTTTTCGTTTCAAGGTTAATTATAATAAGAGACGTTTTCCTTCCCATGACGCTGTCGTCTAATCTCACCATAACGTTTTATACGACAACTCCATTCTGTTGCTGTTGATGGGAAAGATAGATTGGCTGCTGCAAGAGATAAATGCCGGAGATCATTGTTTAGGCTGAAGACACAGCAGCGAAAGTAGCAGCAAGACGAGAAGAGGAAGGAGTTGCACAGTTGAAAAAAAAATTAGGGGAGAGAAATGGCTACCTTGTTTTGCCAAACAAATGCAATTGAAATGGCACTCACTTTGATCATTTAACCACCTAACCGAGATCATGCATCAAGTTAGTAGTGCAGCGCAGTTGAGCAGGCAGATCAGTCTGTCGATTGAGTTTTGATAACAAAACACTTTGTCTCCCGATTAATCCCTGAGATTGGATTGTAGGCAGCTGATTCGATGTTAATGAGTATCCCTGGACTTCAATTTTCTCCGACTCTCTTCGTGTTCGGATACCAGCTCGGCGTTCTTCCTTTGGAAGTGGAAAGATCGCACCGGAAACAAGCTATATATTCAGTTTCAGTGATTCAGAATGCAGGTGATGACCCTAAATTTCACTTTACCTTAATTCACTTTTTTACTCGTATGAGGCGGCGCGCGACATTTTACGTTGTGGAAAAAAGGAACACGATAATTACCCTTAATTAATTAGAATTGAAATTGGATTAGGAAACCACCTGATATTTAGTTTCCTATTCCTAGTTAGAAAAGTCTTGGCTCCCAAGCAACCAGCAGTCCTACACCATGTCGGATTATGAAATCATGCCATTAGCGATGTATAAATAAACTCGAACCACAACAAACAATCAACTCTTGTTAAATTGTAACCCGACAGACACAAGAATCATAAACTCGAACGATCGTCCTTGTTCTCCCAACCCATATATGGCACTTTCCAAGTCTCTCTTTGTTCTTTGCCTACTGTTTACTTCCGTCTTCTCATCAGCCGCCGCACAACCGCCATGCACGAGCCGTATCTTCTCCAACAAGAAAACCTACGCCGCATGCAGTACGCTCCCCGCTCTGAATTCGACAATCCACTGGAATTATTACCCGTCGACAGCCACGGTAGACGTTGCATTCACACAATCTGTGGTGAGTAACTCGCGATGGGTTGCATGGGCCATAAACCCTACCTCTACCGGCATGATCGGTTCACAAGCCATTGTAGCTTATAAAAGAACCGATGGAACTATGAATGTTTACTCTTCGCCGATTAAAACCTACGGGACACACTTGGAGCAAGGGAATCTAAGCTTCCCTTTGTACGACGTCTCCGCGGTTTACGAAAACAACCAAATCATCATCTTTGCCACCGTAGGCCTTCCGAATAACGTCAGTGCTGTGCACCACGTCTGGCAGCAAGGACCCATGTTCGGAAACACGCCCGGAATGCACTCGCTTTCCGGACCCAACGTGCAGTCCTTCGGAACCTTGGATTTTATTTCCGGGAAAATTGAAACAAGCAAGGGAACGAGTACTTCGATGTCCGCCTTAAAATATGGCCATGGAGTTGTCAATACCATTAGCTGGGGCATACTTATGCCCATCGGCGTAATCGTGGCAAGGTATCTGAAGACGGTCGAAGGGGCCGATCCGGCATGGTTTCATGCTCATAGAGGATTGCAACTGGTGGCTTTTGTAGGCGGGGTAGCTGGGTGGGGGAGTGGAATTTTTCTCGGTTCCAAATCTCCCGGGATTCAGTACAAAGGGCATAGATGCATCGGCACCACTCTATTTGTCCTTGCCACGATTCAAGTGGCCGTAGCTCTTTGTCTGAGGCCGAAGAAGACAGATGAGAACAGAAAATATTGGAACTGGTTTCATTGGGCCGTGGGATACGGAACAATCGTGCTAAGCGTCATCAACATTTTCAAAGGCTTTGACATCTTGGAGGCGGCAAACAAGTGGAAAGTTGCTTACATTTCCATCATCGTTGCTCTGGCATGCATTGCTGCAATCTTAGAGCTACGCAAGTTATGGCCTTTCATTTCCAGGCTGAGAAGTAGGCGAGCTGCTGACCAAGAAATTATTGAGAGTCAAGCAGTAGTATAATTTATATTTATTTTTTGTTGTTAAATTTTTTGTAATTTAATACATTAATTAAATTGTGATTTCTGTAAACACGTATGTACTTTTATATCAGTATATTTGTTACATTCAATTAGCACTTCAACGTTACATTTTACAGTTGTTCTGTTGAGTCGTTGTTAAACATTCAAAACAAAATTAGAAATAAAAAAAGTTGAAACATAAAAACTGCATATGGCCAAGTAAATAAAGAAAGCCTCCGTATACATAAATCTGCCATGCATTGCTAGACGAAGTCATAAAGATGATGCGCAAGACAAAAGTATTGATCTTTGACGGCAATTCGATCAAAATTTCTGTCAAAATTAATTTCGTTCATGCTTAAAAGTGTATGTGTAATATTTCAATATTACGTGAAAGAGCAACGTACTTTTGACTCTCGGACCAAACGGTATATTAAAACAGAGTCGATATCCCAAAAAATATCCATAGGAGGGTTGGGGATTCATGTATGTTTCAAGTGCTTAATTGAGAACCAAAACTACAGTTTACGTGTAAACGGTCAAAACTGAGAGTCCTATCCGAACCGCGCAACCATTTTTTTCTTCACAAAAACCTTAGCCCTTTTGGATTTTTAGCGCCTAAAACCCCCGGAATTTCTTCACTTCACACCTTCGGCCATGGAAGCTCTGCAAGCTTCCCTTCCGCAAGTCCCTCACACCCAATTCGAACCCGACACTGATAAAATCAAACGCAACCTCACCAAGAAAGGCCTGCACCCAACTCCCAAGATCGTCCACACCGTCCGCAAGAAAGAAATCCAGAAGCACAACCGCAAGCTCAGCCGCCTCGCGGAGGCGGACCCATCTCCGCAGCTCTCTGTGTCCCAAAAACAGGCCTTGGCCGACGAAACCCATTTCCGAACTCTCAAGCGCGAGTACAGGGACTTCACCAAATCGGTCAAAGCGAAGAGCGGCGGTGGGGAATTCATGGTTGGGAGGCCTTGGGAGGGGATTGAGAGAATTGGGTTCCGAGAGCTCGCCAGTACTAGTGCGGAGTACGGCGGAGAGAAGCTGAAGAAGGAGGAGCTGAATGCGTTGAGGGAAATGTTCGAGGCCCGAAAGCGTGAGGAGTTAAAATGGGTGTTGGATGATGATATGGAGATCAAAGAAGAGTGGTTCAATGGTGAAGACAGGGTCTGGAACCCTGCTAAGCGGCGGAGACGCGGCGAGGGCGAGGTGATTCAGTTCCTTGTTGATAGGTTTGTATTGGGATTTTGGTTTTGGAATGGATTGGTAGTGGTTGTAGAATGCTGCACTATCTGGGGTTTTGTCAATTTTGGGAATTTTGTTTGTTTGTTTCTTGAGGGTGGTTTTGTGGTGCAGGCTTAGTTGTACAGAGTTTTCGGCGAGGGACTGGAAGCTTTCGAAGATGATGAAGCAGTCAGGGTTGCAGTTCACTGAAGGTCAGATGCTTAAGATTCTTGGAGGGCTTGGTGCTAAGGGATGTTGGAAACAGGCATTGTCTGTTGTGGAATGGGCATACAATGATAAGGGGAATAAACATTGCAAAAGCAGGTAGTTTTATTTGGTGAAAACCTCGGTTGCCTTCATATATGTTTCTTCAAGCACAATTTATTTATATGCACTTATGAATTTCGCAAATCTGATCCGAATTGAACTGCTAAAGGGTCTTAAAATTTTAAAAATAATGGAAGAAGCTCGGTTGTCATGCGTGTCAAGGATGTTATCCTATATGTCAAAGGATTTCGTTGCCATTCTTTCTGGCATAGCTTTGATGCAAAAGCAAGGATTTTTCTTGGCCAGAGCCATATTGTGGAAGAATACTCTCTACTGACTAGGGTTTGGAGTGGTATTTAGCATATTAATCAACCTACTCACACAAACAAGTAATGTTCTAGATTCAGATACAAATTCAACCTGGATTTTGGGCAGGATTAAACCTCAAGTTGGTTGTTCATTGTTTGGTAGGACTTTGAGGATTATGTAATCATGTACGGAATAGGACGAGATGCAATATCGTAGTGATTCTGTTATAGGCAACAACTATCGGCCTGCAAACTATTCCATTGAAGCTTCGACAATCTTTTTTCAGACTTTTTAAAAATATGTGCATATGTGTGACTATATTATACTGCTATTGGCTCGGTACTAATTCTACACAGATCTGTTAAACTACCCTCTTCTATCTTGTTGACAAATTGATGCATGTTGTAGGTTTGTTTACACAAAACTTTTGGCAGTTCTTGGGAAGGCACGAAGGCCCCAGGAAGCTCTTCACATTTTCAAACTGATGCTTGTGATGCCTTGCTCTTTTGCAACTTTTTTCCAAATCCTCTGTCATACTTTTTTGAGTTTTGTTGGATAAATTCTTACATGCAAGTCATTCAGGGAGATTTCAACATATATCCTGATGTTGCTGCCTACCATAGCATTGCGGTAACACTGGGTCAAACCGGTCTTCTGAAGGAATTGCTGAAGATTATTGAATGCATGAGGCAGAAACCTTTCAAAGAAAATAAGAGTTTGTCTCGCAAGAACTGGGACCCTGTCATTGAACCCGATGTCATTGTGTATAATGCTGTAAGAGAGAAATTTTGTGTTTTGCGCTTGTTATTCCTTGTTATAGGTTAATCTGTGTGTTGATGGGGTTCTTCTCTCTTCCAAAATCGGTTGCCAGTTACTGAATGCTTGTGCTCAAACCCATCAGTGGAAGGGTGTATCTTGGGTCTTTAACCAGTTGAGGAAGAGTGGCCTGAAACCTAATGGAGCAACATATGGACTTGCTATGGAGGTAATAATTGGATAATGTCATGTATTAACACGTAATACTTCAAGTATATGTCTTTGTTGTTATGATCTAACGGAATACAGAAATACAATGATTCAGAGGTCGAGAATGTGAAAGTATACTAACAGGAGATGCTTGTTGTTGTAAGGCAATGCTGCAATCTGGGAAATATGACCTCGTCCACGAACTCTTTAGGAAAATGAAAAAAAGCGGCGAAGCTCCAAAAGCTCTGAACTACAAAGGTAATTCTGTTTGTATCTCATCTGGTATTGAGTTGGATGCTGAATCATTTTTGGTCCTCGTACATATGATGTATCATTTCCCAGTTATTGTCAAAGCTTTTTGGTGTGAAGGGAAAATCGATGAAGCTGTGGAAGCAGTTAGGGATATGGAACAAAGAGGAGTGGTTGGGACAGGCAGTGTATATTATGAGTTAGCTTGCTGCCTTTGCAACAGCGGCAGGTGGCAGGACGCTCTAGTAGAGGTAAGTTTCTTTCTCTGTGGAATTTCGGTCTATTGTGAATAGCTATTATTGGTTAGGTGTGGTGTACTCAAACTATGCGTGATATGTGTGGAAAACGTTATTTATCTGATCCAGTCTGCAAAGAGTCTTCGGCATTGTCGGATGCTCTGGTAGAAGGTTGTTTTTTCTTTCTTTGAATGAGGTGGATGAAGGGATAAGTTTCTCTGCTGGGTTCCTCGTACCATTATGATTGGTTTATAGTGTAGTTGTCATGAAACAGATGATGGTCATTTCTATAAACTTTGCTTGGTTACATTTACTATTTTGTGTTCCTGTGTACCTGCTTCGAATATTCTTAAGTGGACTTGTTCCTGTAACAAGTTTCGTGAGGGTGCATTTATATAATGGCGATCATTTTGTGAGTCGCAGAGATATGTTTAGCACTTGATTAGCATAATAAGCAGCGTCTACCTTATTAACAAGTTTCAAGTATGTGGGGTGAGGTATTGAAACTATATTCAGCTAGCCATGGCATGAAGAAGTAGCACTTAATTTTAAGTTTTCTTTAATACCTACTGCAGGTTGAGAAGATGAAGAACGTATCGAATACTAAACCTTTGGAGGTCACCTTCACAGGCATGATAACGTCGTCCATGGAGGGAAGACATATTGATGACTGCATATCTATTTTTGAGCACATGAAAACCCAGTGTTCCCCTAACATAGGAACCATAAATACAATGCTGAAAGTCTTCGGACGTAGCGATATGTTTTTCAAAGCTAAAGAATTGTTTGAAGAAATCAAGACGGTTAAACCTGATTCTGACCCTTTACTAAAAGGAGGTGGTACTTCCCTTGTCCCCGACGAGTATACATATATCTCAATGCTCAAGGCATCTGCCAGTGCTCTGCAATGGGAATACTTTGAATATGTATACAAGGAAATGGCTCTGTCTGGATATCAAATCGATCAAAGTAAACACGCATTGCTACTTGTTGAAGCATCCAGAGCGGGGAAGGTAATGTATAAAGCTAACAGTCTTTATTTCTTTGTCTTCTACTTACATCCGTAGACCCTGTTGTATTGTACTTGGTAAGGATTGGATGAATCGGGAGCTTATACTTCGTATGTTGTTTGATGCAGTGGCATCTACTAGAGCACGCATTTGACGCAATTTTGGAAGCTGGAGAAATCCCCCATCCATCGTTCTTCACTGAAATGGTATTTCAAGCTACAGCTCGACATGATTATAAGAGAGCCGCAACCCTGGTCAATGCCATGGCTCATGCCCCGTTTCAAATCAGCCAAAGGCAGTGGACGGACCTTTTCGAGAAAGATGGAGACACGGTCAGTCCGGATTGTTTAGAGCAACTGTTGGATGCTCTAAACAATTGTGATGTAACATCGGAAGCCACGTTCATAAACTTGAAAGAATCGTTGCTTTCTCTTTGTCGGTCTTTCAGATCAAGAGGCTTATCGAGTTCCGGCACTTTTGGCAGTGGAGCCGCAGATGCATCATCCTTGGACGATAGTAACGAGGGATTTGATGGCATCCCCAGGCCGGGGAGGGATCATCTTGTTGGTAAGAGTACTGATGTTCCTTCGGATGAGTTTTCTGTTGGTCAGACTCGCACCAGAAGTGATGTCGACACGGTCAGGTCATTGAATTATGTTTCAGATGAAGATGGAGAAAACTCAGAAGTCGATGAGGAAATCGAAACACTGATAAGCAGAGTCAATTCTCACGACTCGGATTTGCCCTCGGCAAATGAAATACTGGAAGCTTGGAAGGAAAGAAGGAAAAGGGATGGGATACTCTTCCCCTTTCAACAAGGGCAGAAGTAAGTTTGGGCTTTCCTTTTCAATTTAGCATATTTCTGTCAATGTCTACATAGGAAATGTATTTATCTACAACTCTCAACTCAATGTATTCACAGATGCATATATCTAATCTTGTGTTTTCTTCTGTGGGAAACTTTTGTTCTCGTGAGCGTGTGTGCGTGCGTGTGTGAGAGAGGGAGAGCAAATGTCCAGAGAAAATATCTCATTTTCTAAGAATCGTAATCTTCCCATGCACTTATACAACAGCGACAACTGCAAATGCGCATCATTTATCTACCTTGGCATGAAAAACACCCTCTCTTTCCTTTGCTAGCATTTACTCATCGTTTAACTCTCAGAATCAGAAAACCTGTAAGCTCCTTACAAAATGATACCTGTAAAAAGAGAGAAGGAAAGTTCACAGACGAAGCTCCCACGTTCCAAATATACAAGCCCAACCTATTTACACTACAGACGCATGAAGACATCGCTGCACCAGCGCATCGTCATCCCACGCGCATGGTTCTTGCTCAAAAATGAGTTACCCATGTGTGAGTTTCATGTCAAGGTCTGCAAAAAATTTGCAAAGAAATACATAAAAGGCGTGGATAGGTGTACTAGATTAGTTTTTACCAAAACAAATCTTCATACATGAATCCTTTGCATGATAATATATAACCTCAGAGCGAGAAATCATGAATCTTGTAAGTTTATTTTAGCATGAAAAAAAACTAATATTTGCAAATCACTATATTGAAGGAAAAATAATTCAGCTGCACGTGCTACTGGATAAAACTGCGACCTTTCAGTAGGGACGGCATTTACCCAAATATTGGCCAAGCTCTCAAAATTCAAAAGTAAAAAGGATGCAAAGATATCCTACAAGGGAATACTCAGTCTACAAACATTTTATGTTAAAGGTCAACTTATGATGCAAAATTGCTTAAGAGAACTTTACCAAGTTTTCTACATTTCAATGCTTTCATTGCTGCTTTTGCAAAAACTTGAGCTGCTTCTGCTTCAGCTTCTGCCGCCTCCGCCTCCCTTGCTGCTTCTTCAGCTGCTGCAATGGCAACCTCTGCCTCTGCTACCGCCTGTGCAGCAGCAGTAGCAGCCTCTTGTGCAGTCATGCTTCTCATCTTGGTTAAATCTGCATCTACTTGGGATTTAGTAAGGATGTTGACATCACTCTTATCTGCTATTGAAGAATCCTTCTGCTTTCCGTCCAAGAGCAACGCTGAAGAGCTTCTTTTTTTTTCAGAAGTAGCTGAACTTGATGGAATTCTGTATCTATGCTTTACCTGCAACACAGACCAAAAAAAACAAATTCCTTAGTTATGATCACATAAGTTTTTGTTTTTTCATTAAGAATGTATATTCCATATCATAAACTTCTTCTCCAGTGGGAAGTAGCTTAGCATCCATACCAGCAGTCTTAAGTCCTTATTCACACGCATCCACAATTGAGTCTTATCAACTAAACCCTGCTGCACAATCCCATCCTACATCACCTAGCATTCCTTATCCTTGTTTACTAAAAATTCTTAATCCCACTAAAGCTTGTTGTACTTTTATACGCAAGCGGAAGCGAGTTCTAACAAAGTACCAAATATCAACGTCATAGGCGAAAGTGAAGAAACAAACAATCTCAAAATAAGAATACAAGAGATTTACATCATGGTTCGGCATAAAAGCCTACGTCCACGGGCGAAGCACAGCAAGGAATTTCACTAAATAAACGGAGATTACAAAAGAGTGTTTAACTCTCACAACCCAAATCCAACAAATTACAAACCCTAAACCAAACGAGTAAAGAACCCAAAACAAACGCAAAAGATTCTCCGAAATTGTTCTCTACCTCACAAACTCACAAATTGACTCTCACCAAATTGCCAAACGAATGAGCCACACAAAATAATAACCCTAAGGTCCTATTTATAGAGTATAGGACTTAGGTTTACATAGGAATCCTAATAGAAAGTAAAATTCAAATCCTAATAGGCAAGCAAATCCAATCCTTATCTTACAAAGATAAAGAATCCAACAAGGAAACAAAAAACCCAACCTAATTAGAACACAACTAGCCTAAATAGGATTCCAAAATAAAATTGGTAATACAAACCAAATTTCTGCATTATCCTAATTTTGAGCCGCAAATCTCAACAAAACTTACCTAATTCTTGTTCCAATTAAGATTGCTTAATAAATCTTAATCCTATTAGGGCTACATAAAACATAAAGGGTAACATGAGAAATAATAAAATAAATAATTCCCAAATTAACTAAAACCCTAGCCTAATTGGATAACGAGCCCAAGTACTGTTGTAGAGCCTTGTAGATGCTCCTCATCAAACCCCTCTGGTTGGAAAAGACTCGTCCTCGAGTCTAAAATCGTCGACACCAAAGACTCCATGAGAAGCTTGATACTAAATTCTTCATTTCCAAAAAAAGATTTTTTGAGATATAGTACCATTCTTGAATATTTATGTTTATTCTCATGCATCACATACTAAATAGAGCTTCCGTATTACCTTAGACTTAAGATTCTAGTATTTATTGGCATTGACACATTTTTCAGGCTCACAGGCCAAGGTTTCTTACATCAATCAGATAAATGAGATGTTAGTCCACACATACTACAATAATTGTGCTCTAAGATACCAAAACTTGAGAGATTAATTACCTTAACCAGCTTTCCGTTGGCTGTCATATGCTTTAATTTTGATGACAGTAGCTTTTTTAGGTTTGGTGGTGCCCAATATTGCTCCTACAAAATGAAAAGTGATAATGTCGAATTCCTCCAAAAGATCAAGTATTAGTAAATGAGTTACTGAGGAAATTTGAGATTCACAACAAAATGAAACATAAAACAGAATATGAGGAAAGCATGCACTCTCCCCTATTTTCCTCATTTGCATCCAAAGATGGCAGAAACACGTACTTTGGTTTGACATGTTAAGTATTTGTTATTTAAACACGAAAGATTTCTGAAATTTTTCGTTGAGACGGGTTTCCAAAACTATGAATGAAAGACTCACAATATACATACCTCTATGTACATAGCAATTGCAGCTCTGTCAGAACCCCCTGGCTCCTTCAAATTTGTAATAGCCTCTAATATAAGGTGATCCAACCTAAAACCAACCAGAGGAGTTTCCATAGAGCTAGTCAATAACCACGTCAAGAAAAATAAAATAGCATGTCATACAATACACGTTTTTTCGCCATTTTAAAGGATGAGATGTGGATGCTTCTCAGAAAATATTTTTGTAAATGTAAAAGGATATCAGAAAACTGCCACACAAATTAGTAAACGTAACCATCCTCATATTCCAACCATATCAACAGTCTTCACTTAAAGTGACCTTTACAGCTATGCTTACATACAGAATTCCTATTCAGTTGTTCAGGAAATACAAAGTTAGTGTATAGAGACTAAGCATGAAAGGAAAAAGGGATGAGAAAATGGTACTGATATATTGCACAGAACTGTTCATACCCGTCACAGGACCCCTAAAGACAAAATATTATAGATGCTGTGATAAAATTCATTTGTGCAGACTGGCAATAACATGACAATATTCATGAGTATGAGATTTTAGGGATTGGCTACAATACTTACATGTATATAATACAATCACCATCTGACGGTCAGATATAATTCATAAGTATTGTAGCCAAGTTCGAGATTTTTTATGAAAATAAGATAATGAGATGAGGGAGGAAATAACAGGTACTGTTGATCCTTAGTGCTAACTAGTTATTTGACCGTTATCCCATTAAATCAAGATTTTTCAGATCCAGTTCTTGTCGTAGAATGAAAGTACTGTCAATATCCATGTAAGCAGTGAAGATCTAACCTGGCAATTGGTTGTTTTGAATCTTTTGATTCAGTAGTCTGCGACTTTCCACCAGAAATGGCAAGAGGCTTAGCGTCAACAACTTCTTCATGACTTTGGATTACAGTGCTCACAGCCAAAGGGTTATTGTTATTCTCATGTTTAGGAGTTGGTAAGTTCCTTTTAAGTGCAAGCTTAGCCTTTTGTCTAGAACCCCATATTGCGGTCACATTTATATTTCTCCATTTGTCCTATCCAAGGAAACAACTACAAACATGATTAAACAAAAACACAAAATCTTATATTGACAACCAAATCAAGCATGAAGATGAACAGTACAGTTTTAGAGTACGAAAGCAGAACATATCCAGATCAAATAATAAACCTTGTTTTTTTCTTTTGAAAGCAACGATATAATTCATTGATAAGGTAGGAAACCAACAGTACAACAAACATGAGAGCCAAAAATGCAGCAACCTAGTTAACCATTACAATCCTTCAACAAAAGATCAGATATGATGTCCGGAGGTTATACATCCTCTTTTTTCCTATAGTAGTTTGACAATACCCACGAAGCTAAAGTCTTGAAATTGGATACCTTGAGATCAACATTTGAACGCAGGTGTAAGATAGTATTGAATTCTGGATCTGTCAGTATTGTGCGCCATTTTCCTGCCCCATGTTTAAGTACTCCAGCTTTAAGGGCTGCTTCTTCTTCGGAGGTCCACTTCTGCTTAGGAGCACCCATCAACCGAAATCCAGAACCCTTCCAAAACGAAATCTGCCCAGTCAAATTCTGCAGTTCTCAGAACTTCATAGCTTATCAAATTCTGAATAGTAAATAGCTTCAACTACAATATAGGAACTTACAAGACCAACAAACTACAATTTTACCATAATTCTGAATGGTAAAAAAAACCTACAGTGAAACTTAAAACCCCTGTTGTAGAATACCTTGAACTGAATTCATCCACTAAATTATATATTCCATTACATAAAAGGCATCACTGATTCAAGTCTTTTTCATTTTTATACAAACGATATTGGAGGAGGGGAGAATTGAACTCGGGACCTCGAATTCAAGTACTATAACAAACATAGAAAAACAGATGCATTGCCTTTGATTTAGAGAAGCTGGGTTTAACTCAGAGAGTGCCAAGAAAATTCTGGCCTCTAATTACAATTAACTGTATTAAACATCTTCCAATTGGGTATATCAATTTAATAAAATTTCAATTAAAAGCTTAATAATTTATCATTTTTACATAAAATTCTGTCTAAATCCACTCAAATTCTGAACTATTACAAGAACTTGAATTCAACTAGCTCACCTCAACTAAGAAAATTCACATCAATTGAATCAAATGGCAATGCATGTCGGCAATTCCTGCACCCACAAAAAAAACCCAGAATCTCATTCTCATAATTATCTCAATAAAATACGAGTGAGATTTTTAAAAATTGAAATTCCGGCAAGTCGCCGGTAATAAAAAAAGAATAGAACAAAACGAGATGGGAAGCAGAGGATTACCGGATCGGAGAAATTACTGAGGAGCTGACGGAAAATGTGGGCAGCTGAGAGATTGATTGGATAATCCGAAATTTGAAGAATTTGAGAACTTAACGAAATTCATGCAAATATTTATATGAACTTTTTTTGGTATTTTTATCGACTATTGCTGTTCGAGTTTGTGTTGAATTTGTCGGAAAAAATGAAAATTAGAAGGAGAAATTGTTGTAATTGAAATTCTTCCATTGGATTTGTTTTTGTTTCGCTCGGCCTTTCCTTTTGATGGACAGACGGGCCTGAGGGGGATGGGACCCGCCAAATGGTTAATGCTAAATGCCAATAGGGGTCTTCGGTTTCTTGAAATTATGTTAGACCCCTCGTTTCGAATACACTACCTCTATAGGTTTTTTTTTTTTTAATTCTCTCTTTTTGTTTTTTGAACAACTTTACAAAGTCTTGGAAGTTAACGAATGAGAGATAAAAGAAGAGTGCAGTAAGGATGACGAGATAGATATATAAACAATATTGTACCAAAAGATTCCACAAATTGACCCGAGTGATATATTAACGGTGGAATTGTACGAAATATTCTAGATTAGAATCTACTAACAATTTGAAATTCGCTAGGAATTGAAAAAAACTTAAAGTTTATTAGCCCTCGCCTTGCTAGGAGTACTCATATATAAGGGCAAAATGATGAATCTTGTTTGTGACTCCGTTCTCTTCAAAACGGCAGCTCATGTGCTCAAATTCGCAATGCTTGGGACTTGTTGCAGATTTTACGACTTTTTAGTTGCTTTTTGATTATTTCAACCATCTGTTCTACATCACAAACTAAGTTACTAAATTAGAGACTTCATTTTTCAGTCTACAAATATGTAGAGTGGTACAAGTATAAAAAGAAAGCAACGGTCCATGTGAGATAAGAAACTAATTAGTGTTGAAAATAATTCAAGAGCATTCATTATTGCACTTAAGGTCTCAAGTTTAATTCTCCTTTCACGAATATCACTGATATAAAATTAGAGAGTATGTTCGAGTGTAAAATTGTGAAGTAACAACTTTTGATTTTCAAAATGTCAAGTGCATAAGTTTGTTAAACCAATTGACTAGAGTGATATATCATTCTTCTTTGCACCAAAATTTGAATCCTGCTATATATAAATTAGTTGAGAGTGATTTAAAACATAGTGGTGATGTGTATACCCAAGTTTCGTCTCTAGACACCCTTGTTTCTCTAGACATCTAATTTACTTCCACACATTTCTTTGAACACCCAAAATAATTTACTAAACTTTCAAGAATACCCTTCTTTTACTTTTTATGAATTTATTTTTCTCTAGACACTTAATTTCCTTATATTGATTATGAAGGTTTTCTCGTCAATTTGACAATTTTTACTGATGGCATAATTCTTTGTTCTACATGTGACTACATGGTTCTTTTATTTCATGAAGCAAAATTTGCACTATAACCAGACGCAATATCATTAAAAAAACTAGAGCTTCAATCCATGTAGTCTAAAAGGGGATCTTATCTCATCAAGAGAGATGACTAGTGCGACTGGATTAAACTAAGCAATGGAAAGATCCGAGCAGTGTGGTCCCAATTTAGGGGATCAATGGACCGCAACCCCCAAGTCTCACTAGAATATTATGGCGGTGGCTCCGCTTCAATTTTGGAGTTTCGAGAGATTTGTATCTCTTCATCCCATTATCGTTGACCGTTTTATTGGGAGGTGCTTAGAAATTAGCCACTGGAGACTCACGAGAGTGGAGGTTGCGAGTTCATCGGATTTCCGGTGTAGAGCAGTGGTGACGAAGTCTGGGTTTCAAAGATGGAAAGCCCTCGAGTCCGTTGGAGTAAATGATTTTCTTTTGTTTTTGCAGGTTTGGGTCTCGTTTGCTGCATTTCCTTGAAAGATATGAAGCAATTTGTTTGCTTAAGCAGTCGTGAAGTTCATATAAGCACGGTAAAATAAAATTCAACATTTGCGAAGTTTTGTTTGACGGGTGTCCAAAGAAAATATTATTTTTCTTAAGAAATCATTAAGTCTTTTATGGTAATTTGCATAAGGGTATATGCCTCTTTTAAAAAAAAAAAAACCTTAATGGGGACGAAACTTGAACTCTTTAAAATATCAGGAAAAATCTTGAGTGGTACGTACCATTCAATGGTACGACTATTGAATGGTTCAGATTAATTTGCAGTGGGCCCCAAATGAATCTTAGCCATTTAACAGTACGTACCATTACCACTGAAGTTGGACCCAAAATATCATCGTATAAAATAAAAGGACTTTCTTGTATTTACAGAGCTACAGTTAAAAGAATCTATTGAGATGCTCTTATTAGATTTTGGGGTATAAATAGAACCAATTCAACAAAGTTATGGGCAGTTTCTGTATACTTTCAAACTAGAGGAGTGAAACAGCAATTTTTATCAGAATTGTTGAAACTTGAAGACAACACTGAATATTACCTTCTATTTTTATCTTGGTCTTCACTGTTTCAGCTGCAATTTTTACATTTCACAAAGCGCGCGCGAGTTTTGGTTCTTCCGTTGATTCGTGAACCGGCGATGGCGAGCTCTCTCCAGCGCATATCGAGCCACGGTCGTCTCCTCCGAGCCTCTGTTGCCTCAGGGTCCCGGCCGTTCTCGGCGGACGCTCTGGTCGAGTACATGCCCGGCGAGATCGGAAAGGTCGCCGGCATTCCCGACGAACATCTTCGCCGGAGGGTACGACCCTTTTCGTTTTCCTTCTGAAATTCAATTCGAATTCTTTTGTAATTTTGACTTAATTTCTCAAACGGAGGCACATAACCCAATTCGATTTTTCGATTTATCGATCGAATTAGGGCACTGGGGATTCATTGTATCTGTAGGAAAATAGTAAATTTTGAGGCTTTACATAGTTAATGTCATATTTTTTTAATTTAACTTGATTGTGATTGGGAATTTTATTGATATATGTGCGTATATGACAGGTTATAATATACTCACCTGCAAGAACTGCGTCTCAGCAAGGATCAGGGAAACTTGGGAAGTGGAAAATCAACTTTGTGTCAACACAAAAGTATGGTTTCTTGGTTCCCCATTGTTGTTGTTCGCGGATTCAGTTATAGATTTTTGGATTTTATATTGGTTGTCATAGTTTTTTGGGGTTGTGAATATCTTCTGATAGGTTTTATACATTTTAGTTTCTACTGAGTGTAATATTGTTCATCGGGTTTTGTGTTGAACAATGTGAATGTTGCGTTAGAAGTGATGTACTTATGCTAGTGATTTCGTGTTCAATTTTTTCACCTTCAAAACACTTGAGCAACTATTGTTAAATTTGAATCACACCAGACTACTTATGTTTTATAAAGTATAAATTAAAATGATGACCAGTTAACGATTCCCTGTCCATCAGTGAATCACTTTGTTGATAACACTGCCTATTTTTGAACTTTTTCTGAGCAGTCCAGTATTTAAAATGACAATAAAACCTGAAAAATGTGTTGTTTTAGCTAGATGGTGTCTTTTTTGGATTTTGATTGGGATATTTCAAGTCCTCTCTCAGTCGATCCGTGAAACAAGCTTATTTTTGTTCTCTCTTAATTATTGAATGATTATTTTGTTAGCATAATTGGATGATTAATAGCTCATCTTCATGATTTGTTTGTAGGTGGGAGAATCCATTGATGGGCTGGACTTCCACTGGGGACCCATATGCACATGTTGGTGATTCAACACTGGGTTTTGACAGCGAAGACGCTGCAAAGTCCTTTGCAGAGAGACATGGTTGGGATTATGTGGTATGTTTGTTCGTTTTCTTTGTGCTTCTTAAAATTAAATTCCTTGTCTTTTAACGCAAAGATACTTTGTAGTTTTTCCCAGCTTTGAATTTCATGCAGTTGTCCTCACTTTGTCCTAGTTATTTCTAGTATAACAATAACACAAACAGAAACTGACCATTTTAGAGCTAACCTTTATTGCACTTCTTAAGTAAATCTTGGATGTTTTCAACCTAGCAGATACTATTCCCTCAAAAGGGGGAAAAAGAACTAGGCCTGTGTCCAGTGAATTGCAGATATTACCTTTTTGAACTCTAAACAATGTTGTGCATACATAGCTCGTTATGGTAGAAGACTAGTAACGCTTTAACTGTAATCCTATGTTTGGATGCGGGACTTTCAAAGTCCCAAGGAGTTTTAGACTCAATTGTTAAAAATGATCTAGAAGAGCACTACCAATGAAGTACTCAAGCATTACAAGGCTACTTTTAAAACACTACAAATGCACTCAAAGACACTAAATCTGGCCTAAGTCCATTATCTAAACACACCTCAGTTTACTTTCAAAACAGTTTCCTTTTTTATGATGGGAGCAAGTTCTATTATCTCTAGATCTCAATTTTAACTTCCCTTTGACCTATTAACGACACTTCTTGTACTCATCTGCAGGTTAAAAGGCGGCAAACACCATTATTGAGGGTATGCGATTCTTTCTTCATATTTTTCTGAAGCTACTTCTATTCTTTCTTCATATTTTTTTCTTAAATGTATTTTGGGTTTTTGGGGAAGGGTGAATACAGAAGACTGTTGTCATTTGAGATTCAGATGGTGGTTTCGTTTGGGAATTAGAATATAAAATCATCCTGAAATTTTCATGAATCACAACCTTTTGGTTTCTTTCTGCCTTTTTAGAGTCTAGGACTTGCTCTGAAGGGCCCTGTATGAAAATTTTAGTTTCCAACTCCATTAATTTTAGCTACCTTAGCAATCATTTCCTAAGTGAAGTGTTTCATTGAAGTTATGCCGTTCCCTCTCCTTTTCATTTTACCATCAAGCCATGGTTAGCTTCACCGTAAAACAGATCAAACTGCTTTAACGCAAGTTTTGTGGTTGGAACAGTAGAGAACGTTTTGTGATGGCATTGACAGAAATGTCAGTGGCACAGTTCATTGCAAGTTTAGTTGTTAAATTGGATGCTTCACTCTTATTCCAAAATTTGTTATGGAAGAAATGTTGTGAGTTTGCCTGTCCTTGAGATAGAAATTTGTTAGGCAGTGACCAGCTTCCTTTGGATATTTCTGGTCTTCTGTTTGGGATTCCTCTTCCTCCCTTTTTAACCTGCATTGTTGGGATGTTTCAGGCATCAAATCGTTATTTGTATAAATATATTTTGGTGTTTTAACTCTCTTGAGATTTTAAAAAAAATCTTTATCTTGCTGTTTCTCCGGTTTCAGGTGAAGGCATATGCAGACAACTTCAAGTTTAAAGGCCTCCCGAAAACTGAGGAGAGTTGATTTTGTTTCAATGGGTTTCTTTCCGGGTTCTATCTCAGGAGGGAGCTTGTGCAACAAAGCTTTGCAGTTTCCTTTGTCGTATTTTATTGAACAAGTTTACTTGATCCAAATGAAACACCGAGTACAATAATAAACGGGATTCATGCTGTGAAGTATCTCCTCCTATTTCTTTGGTATAAATGATGGTGCATTTGTATTCTCTGTATGGTCGATTGCATTTTTACAGTTCTTGTATCTCCGTGCGTACATTCCATACCAGTTCGAGAAATGCATTGGAATGGAATGGGTAACTTTGCTTGCATTGCAGTGCAGTTTGAATTTTTTTCTTCTGCCCTTCCTCTCTGTTTCCCACCTTTGCCTAAATCTCAATCTCGTTGTTGGTTCACTGTTACCTGTTGCACTTAGTAGCTCGGGGTTTTGAAATTATGTGTTGCTACAATCAGTCGCCCACGTAATCAAGCAGTTGGTTGTAATATTGATTGGGTTATGTGATCAAGCCGTTGGATGGTAATGGGTGGATCGTATGTTCAAATATGAAGGATGAATCCCAGTTTGAACTTTCATCAAGCAGTTGGAGGCACTTCCAAATATCGATTCATTATATTATCAGTTTTGCCGATCATTTATTGAGAAAATTTGCTATTCCGTCTGTGGCAAAACGATTATCGATTTAGATACAAAACTGAAAATTTGCTATTCCGTCAGTGTGGCAAAACGATCGTCGATTTAGATACAAAACTGAAACTGATAACTCAAACACACTGATAGACTTGCCAGTGGATGATCCTTGAACCAGATTGAGATTGCTGAAGTTGTATCCACCATGAATCGGCTGCTAAACCCGGTGAGGAGAGAATTTGCCGCCAGCATTTTTAACCCCATGTGAACACCCTGTTAACAGTAATTCCACTAGTATCTGGTAATAACTGCTTCGTATAATATTTGGATTTACGCGACAGATTGATCTTTGTCCGCCGCCTCTCTGGTATTGATTCAATTGAACATTGTGAAAAACCGCGTCTCACAAACCTGTGCGACAAACAACGGGTGTCATTCTTAAAGATTGATCATTGACCCTTTTTTCTTTTTTCCTTGTTAAAATTAAACGAAGCCCCAAGAAATACATACAATAGCCATCTGTAACCCTCATATGTGAATCATCTACAAGCATATATAGCATGTATTTCAAGTAGTAGGAACTAACCAGTCTGCAGTGCGGGTTGTAAGCAAGAAAAGCTTCTCTAATCCAAGAGAAGATGCCTTCTTCTCAATGTAATCTGCAGATATTAAAAATATAAGAAATGATAGACTGTAACAGTAACGATAATACAGTTTGTAGATATACAATAGTATACAGTACGTCAAATCGTCCTTTTTGTTCTTAATTGGGTGCCAAATTTCAGTTGCAAAGCATCTTGGGTAAAATAAATCCAAGATGTTCAGTAGAAAAAGAACAGGAAAAAACAAGATGTAATCCAAATGTATGTAGCTTCCTGATTTTCTTCCTCTTTCTGTATCTATTTCAATATACAATCCACTTTTTCGGTATATATAATATCACTTCAAGAAGAAGAGTCGAAGCTTACAGTAACAGTAAAAGCATTTTTTTCTGTAGAGTAAAATCATTTGACACGCTGCGAGGAAGAGAACAAATGCATACTTTTGGCTATAATTGACCAGTCATTCCTGGTCAGAGGTTCATGTAGAATTTGGCATATTTTCTGTAATCAGCTATTGTTAATATAATTAAACCCTTTCAAAAAGTTCATGTAGAAAATATGCTCAGTAACGACCATTGAAAGTACAGAAAGAAATGAGGAAAGCTGCAAGAGCAAAGCTATATCGATGCTTATTCAAAGTTTTCAAAGTATATTACCAAGTAATTTATCACCCTGCCCTTGACCGCGGCAATCAGGAGAAACTGCAATAGCAGCAACCTCTGCACATTTCTCCTCCGGGAAAGGGAAAAGAGCAGCACATGCAATGATCTGGCCTTCTCTTTCCACCACAATGAAGCAATCCAATTCTTCACGTAGCTATTGGTACAAATTCAGTTCAATAAAACAATACAATTTAAGATCAGTTTTAATTAATAATCACGAGTAAAAAACAGAAGGTTCCAGAAAACAAAATTATAAAAGACCAGGAACACAAACCTGTTCGTCACTTCTTGGAACCAATGTGCCTGATGCTTCTAAAGGTTGTATAATTTGTCTTATTCCAGAGAAATCAGATGCCCTAGCCATCCGGGTTCCTTCATACAGGTCACTAAGAACAAACATTTAATGCACATGTGAGTGGATAAATGGAGGAAAACTTATGCATAGCAGCATATGTTAGGTACAATTGTTTGCTCTCCTTTTTCATAATTAATGTAAAAAAACTCTTGAAGTTAGATTTCAAAAGAAACCAAGAAGCTATCCCTATGTACCTAGTATCCAATCTTAGCATGAGTAACCGACGATGATGAGAATTCTTAATATTGTTGTTATTAGCATTCCAAAAACGTCATCTCGCACTCCTCCCTCCTTTTTACTAGGGAGGAATGCAGGATGGCTTTTTTGGAGTGCTAATAACAACTCCTAAATATTTTTGAACTAGTGATTAGAAGGTACAAAAATAAGACTGAAACAACCAGGAACCATTACTACTTATTTTATGCACAATCCAAGCATGAGGAGACCAAAGCAACCTCAAATGAACTCATGCAATTCTATTAAATGAATTTATAGATGTAAATGTGGTTTGAAGAATTGCCACTTGGATTTCTACTAAAATGCTGACCAGGCTAGTAAGCCACAAAAGAGGAAACAAGCATACGCCAGGCAAATGTAAAAAGCAGATAATCACGTCAACAACAAAAATCCTAGCAATTAGGACCATCAGAATAGCTTATCATCACATTAAAGTTTATTAGGATCTGACATCAGAAAGTCATCAAAGTATACAAAAATTCGGATACATTTACTGCAAAAAAATAGCATACCTAGCCACCATTGTCCCCATTCCATCTCTTTTAAACAATTCCAACAATAAAACTCCCCCTTTAGTGCCATCTAACAGATGTACTCTTTGAACACCTCCCTGGCAATAAACCAGAAACTACCATTGGCTGGGTTCTTCAGACTCAACATATAAAGAAGCTGGAACTTTAAACTATGCAGACAAATATTTAATGGAGTTTGTAAACCAGGGGAAAAAAAGGACTGTTATGAGCTTACCCTGCAAACAAAGGCCGCAGCAGCCAATTCAGAAAGGTAACCATTTAATCGACTTTGCCTCTCATGACCTCCAATAGCAAAACCTTGTTCACCAGTCCACAATCCATTCCCATTTTCAAAACCAACACCATTGTGAAACCTTGCAGTATAATTTCGCTCAAGAGCCCTCCCATTCTGGTGAGTAGCATTACGATCATCATATCCAAAACCAGACAGATTTTCTTCATCAACAGCTTTCACATAGCTAGCAGCTACCTCACTTTGCTGAGCCCGCCTACGAATCAACATGTCTGCTTCTTCAAGAGTTAAGAAGCGAATAAGACGTCCACTCTCATCAAGAATTGGACCATCTATTATGCAGATAAGTTTATCTGCTTCAATAGCCAAGGCACAAGCTGTTGCAACTTCGTACGTGCTGAAATATATAAAAGCAAAAATCATCAACTAGGTATTATATATGTAAGAAGAGTTGGCAGTAGAAAATAATCAACCAAATAGATAATAAGCATTGTGTAAACTTTTCATTTGAGACACCAAAATGGAAACTATTAGAAGCTATGTCTATAAAGCATACTTGCAATTTAAAATTTCTCCAGAGCTGGAATAACCCAGGTTGCTCAATATCACGATACAATCATCATCAAGCCTCTTACGCATGCGAGAAACATCTACTTTCTTGACTTCACCTGTTGCCCCATAATCAACACCTGCAACAACTCCTCTTCTCTGAAAAATGAAATAACAGCAGTACTTTTCAGAATTTGGTACCGACCAAAACATTCATAAATCAAGAAAACGACTTAATGTTTAATGTCACTTTAGAAAGAGTAAGATTCTTACCTTGGCTGCAAGAAAGTTGCCACTCTCGACGCTGACACCAACTTCATGCAAACGACTATTGTCACCATGTCGACGAATATTGCATATGGAAGGTCCTGGAGAAAGCTTTGCTTCTATTGTCTTAGATATCGCCCCAGCTGCTTGCTTTGCAGCATCTAGAGAATCCGAGTCAGTTACCCTGTACTGACCAACAAACTTTGGCTTCTTTCCTGAAAAGTAACAACTAACATATACCTGCTTAGTTTCAACCTTATAGCACTGCAAATGGCTTAAACAAACCAACAACTTCAAGAACATAAATGATTAACAATCTAACTTAACTAAGTCGTCCATGCACAGAAAATAAAAATACATATGCATTTTGAAAATCAATAACACTAATAAATCACATCTTGTGCTCCACTCCATGATATCATGCTTAGGCTCCGTTTGAGATTGCTTCTCTAAAAAGCATTTCTACTCATAAGTGCTTCTACTAGACGTGCTTTAACCACGTTGAAATGTTTACTAAAAATCCAAATCCTACCTGGAAAAACACTTGGAAGTACTTCTTGAAGAAGCACCTGGAAAGTGCAAATCCAGAAAGTGCTTCTATGAGCCAGAAGCACTTCTAAGTTTTTCAGCAAAACGCAATCAGAAGCACATTTAGGTGTCAGAAAACGCTTTTAGCCATCCTAGAAGCAACCCCAAACAAGCCCTATTGATTGAGGATATACAATAACAAGCACATACAATAAAACACTCACCTCTCTGTGCCAAAAGGTCATCAATTTGCACATGGGTTCCTGGAACAAGAACAAACCTGATCCCCAGGTGATGAAGAAAAGCAATATCCTGCATAAAACCCAAATATATAAATATATACACTAACAAATATAGTCTAATACAAAGAAAAATTAATTAAATAGAAGATTGCTTTAACTAAAATGCAGCACACAGCTCTAAAAAGCAAAGAAAATGAAAAAAAAAATTATATGATCTTTCCTTCCGCTGATTGACATTGTTAGTTTCATTTTCTCAGAACTCAAAGAGAAAATTTTCTCAGCAACCAAACAGTTCAAAGAGAATTTAGAAAAGGGCAGAGGACCTGCCTTGAGAATGGGTTCCAAGTAAGCGCTACTAGACACAATTTCACCCGATATAATGACGACGAAGGTACCGCCGCGGTGTGCCCACAAATACGGCCAAGCCTCCCGGAACCACCGAACGAACTGCTCGTCCTCCATGCAATTGTAGTTCTCACAATCGCTCTCGCTCTCTTCCATCACAGGGGCATACGCATTGCTGCACTTGAGGGAAATTCCAGCCCTGCCCTTCCGCCTTCCGCTATTCGCCACAGGCAGCCGCGAGGGTTTTTCGGCGACGGTGAGAGAAGAGCGGCGAGGCAAGACTAGCTGGTTGGTTACGGCGGCGAGTCGCCGGTGTGTTCCTAGAGAGGTGTACGTGGCAGGCATTGAAGGGGTTGAGAGAAAAATCCAGAATGACCTAATTCAAAAGATGAGTGCTGGAATTGCGGGTGGAGTGATCTCCGGAAGCCGCCATGGCTGAAACGGGCCCCACATCGAAGTTCACCGGTTCACAATTTTCGGCCGTTGGGGTTATTTGGGCCTAAATTTCGCACCAATATAATACGCGGCATAATAAGTAATTACGGTACGTGGGACTAAATTAATTATTTTTTTGTTATTTTTGTTAAAAAATTGTTTGACTAATTCAGTTGTACAGCATATATTACTGATTATTTAATTGAGTATTTGGTATTATTTTATGCTGTGTTTAGTATGAAAAACTTCTAACTGTAATTATTTTTTAAAATAATTTATTATCTTTAAAAAAATGATAAATAAATTTTGCACATCAATTTTCTCTTTGTTCACACTATTATTTATGTCTTTGATTTTATTTTTTTAATTCGAAAATAAAAAAAATATAGTGCAAGTGGACAAAAATAATGTGTAAAAATCATTTTCTTTCTAATTTACATATATTATAACAGATCAATAATAATTAATTGATATCAAACTCGCTGTTTATAAAAGTCGGAACTTAATGCTTCATTATAGTAATAACTGTAACATCCCGTAAAAAGTTTGTTATAAAATAATTTTCGAGGGAAATTTTGGACACGTGTGTGATTATTTTGTACACGGGACCATGTAATTTTACTATTTTAGTGGGTGCACAATACCCCAAAACCCAAAATATATCTTTTCCTTCTCTTCTTCCCCGTCACTTTTCCTCACTTTCATTTCTCTCTCTCTCTCTCTCTCTCGTTCTCACCATTTGTGCACAGTGCACATCGACGAAAACCCGTCGAACCGAGGCGAACTAAAATCAACACCATCTGCGTCTCGACGCCCTGGACTCGACGGTGCAAACCGTTCGTCCAAACTCCCGACCATTTGACGGGAAAAGCACACAGAAGAACTGGACCTTCTCGGCGATTTTCTCACCATTCTAGATTCTAACTACCACCATTGGATTCCTCTCGTTGAGTAGATGAATTTTCATATGTCGTTTGCTTCATTTGGTTGAGTTTTGACATAGATCGACAAAGCTACAGTAGGCGCGGCCTTTCGAGGCAAATGCAAGCTATTTCCCGAGCTTGTACGGCCAAACCAAAGGTACACCATCATTCTACTCCTCTCTAACTTCATTTTGGTATAAAGAACGTGAAATTTGGCCAAGAAATGAAGAAGTTATGGAGATTTGAAAATTCTCCAGAAAACTAGCCAAATTTCCAGCAACGGTGACGCCATCGACCGGAGCTAGTTGCAGTAGCGACCGGCTTTAACCCGGTCCAGACCGGCTGGTGACGTTAGCGATGACGTCAGCAACCAGTCTAAATCGGGAATATTCTTGAGAATATTCCTTTAACGCCGTTAGGAATATTCCATTAAATTTAACGGAGATGCTGGAATATTCCGTTAGATCTAACGTTGTCAGCTGATGCCGTCAGTTGACTGGCACGTTGACCCAACGCGTGAGCATCGAATACAAAGGACTACCTGGGCTACCCAGGACAAGGGGGCTACAACCCGGCTATTTACAGGTGAGTGAGTGGGTCTTTGTTTTGATAAATATATTATTATGTATGGTTTTCACTACTTTCTTTAAATTGTTAGCATGACTCATATCATATGCGATTGTTAAAGGTAGAACATTCGTATTATATTTGCCATACATGTTTCTATATTGTTGCTCATTCGTAGATGTAGAACACCCCGGGTATCAGTACTCAGTCCTATGGCCAGGACTAGTCTTGACGTTTGGAGGTGTCACTCCTAGTACCGCTACGCAACTTTGGATCCATTGTAGGTACTAGCCTGTTCTAGGTTGCACTAGGCAACTCGAACTTGTGTGACGCACTTTGTGCACAGCGATTAGCGTTAGACTCGCGTCATTGTAGTACTCAGCATATTTCTTATATACCTAGCCTGTTCCTCGTAACTTATCTACTTGGGCTTGTGTGTTTACATATGGATGAGCAGTCAGTCTGATTTTCGAGAAGTACCCGTATTACTATTATAGTATTTTGAGGATCATACCAGGGAGTATGACGTATTTTCAAACGTTATACATGTTTTCTAGCGAGGGGATAGTATGCTCTTGAAAACAAAGGTTTTATCAAAATTTGCTTTTTGACCCACTTACCTTTTTATGTTTTGCGCCCTTCTAAGACTTAGTGGTGAATTTGATTTCTAATGAAACATGGGCTTACTTTGGCTGTGGTTGGTGGTTCTAACACTTTCTCCAGACTATGTAGGATTTGCTCCTACTTTTAGTTAACCTATACTTATCCATCATCTCGATGATGTGAATGTTTATATTCCCTGCACTATTTACTATGCTCTGACTGTTATGCACCTGTAATAATGGGTTTTACCCATCACCGCACTCTTACTTCTGCTTCCAACTCTATATCTACTCACTTTTCACATTTACATGAATAATTGGCTTTCGTCACTTAACACGTGTCAGCCAGCACTTCCCGACACCTGGCATGTCAGAATCGGGATGTGTCAATAACATTTATGATTATACTTTCTTTTTAAAAAAAGGGTATACCCTTTATTGTATTTTTTTTTAATATTAAAAAAAAACCCTTTACTATGATTGTGATAACACCGCATATACATGATTCTCTCTTATTAAATTGTTTTGACAACATAAAATACTATACTATCTTGATGTTTGATAAACATCACCCAAGTATAACATAAATATTTGTGTGACACATAAGTTTACTAATAAAAGCCTCACTACTGTGTGTTACATCATTGTTGGTGAATCACACGATAGTGGTTAGAAGATGCTGAAATATTTCTGTGAGTCTTTTTGACTCCCAGAAGAATGAAATGTTGTGGTTTGGCCACTAGCTGATCTCCTTTTTAAAAGAAAAAAAAACTAGGAAGGAATTGGTTCAATAAGTTAGATAAGGTGTGTTGTGTCGCAGTGTGACACACGAAAATGATCGGTAGCTAGAGTTAACAGGCTCACTGTCATGTGTGTCATAGAGAGAGAGCTGCAATTACCTGAAGTAGGGCATCAAAGAAGAAATGATGAGCAACAATCTCACAAGCTATGACCACAACAAATGTAGTGCTTCTGTGTAAGAAAATGTAAGGCTGAACTTCCCGGAGAACCTCCACAAACTTCACATCTTCCTCCGCCGGAATATTAACACACGCCGCAAAGTCACGATCATCGTACCCTTTGGCCACTATTTCCCTTCTCTTTCTTTTCATTCCCGTTTCCAACAGCTGACACTGATGAGAAGCCAACCCAACACCCCCAACTCTCCGATGATTCTTCGCTTTCAGCAAACCGTAACTGAAAATTTTGGGTACTAGCTCACAGGGACATGAAGACCAAGTGCGATCATGGCCATAGTACTTTTGATGGTAATTCCATGGCCTTGATCTTAAAGTCGTAGCCATTTTTGTGCAAAACCTAAGAACTTTTTGAAAAAAAAGGAAGGTATTTATTTAGGTCACAGAGACGCGGTTAAAATGCAGCAAAACGATAAGAGTTAAGCAAGAAGGAACTGATGAGAAAGGATGTCGAGTTGTGAACAAAACAAAATCAATCAACTTTATATCAAGCAAAGTAGATTGTGAAAGGAAAGCATTATTATTGAGCTCAATTATCAAGTGGCCTTTCTCTTTTCTCATCATCATGTTTTTGTCTATCTTTCTATATGTAGTCATGAGAATCTACTTTTTTCAGAACTTGACTATATATATATAGTCCACCAAGCTAAGTGATTCACATGGGATTATAATATTCAAAATTTATGACTACTACTATGTAACTTCATTGTCGTATCATATTTTTGTTTTACTGTTTATGGAGCGGGGTACTTGACAACGTGTTTATTCATATATTTTGTTGTTAATATATTAATTGAGATGTACCGACACATATCGATATTTATATCGACTACATGCTGCGAGAACATATTCGCGTCATATAGACACCAAATTGACGTTAATATATCGACATCTCAATGATGTCATATCAACATGACATTTGAAAAAACTTGAGGTTTTTTTCTAAAACTAATTGAGCATAGGGAGAATGACTTCTTATAAGCTGTTGCAAAGTTTCTTAATTTTCTGATATGAAAAAACTGTTCACATGCTCACAAGTCACAATATCGACATCTCATATCAACACGCTGTAGGTAAAGTGGAGTGAGATACATACACACAAACAGGGAGTGTGATTTGTTGCATATGGATCTCATTCAATCCACACTCCCTTGTGACTTGTGAGTGAAGAGTGGTTTCCATGCGGCAGTCCTAACGAAAAAGACGCACATGTCAATGCATTTGATTCACGTTGCGGGAAAGTTCAATTATTGTAGATATTTTTAAGCAAAGGTAAATTGGTCACCCCTCGCAGGACATAATTCAAAAAGTTTGAATAAGGTTATTTGGTTGTATCAAGGGGGCCACATATATAAACCTCAACTTTGTTCACCTCTTTTTTTTTTTTTTAAATTAAATTAATTTTTTATTATTAAAAAGAAAGGAAAAATTTAAAACTATTACAATAATTTAGGACGCAGGGGGGGAGTTTCGAACTCGGGATGCATGGGTAAAAACTCAGCATCTGTTTCACTAGAATATTGGACCATATGCGAGACAAAGAAACCAAAAACCCATGGTATTTAACACTGAAACACACACTTCATTAGGTTAATCAGCTCATAATTAACCTTCTGATGCTTGCTTAAGATATAGAAAAAAGTTTTCTTTTAATACATTTCTTTTCCTATTATTTTTTTCTTAAAAATAAATTAGACCTCATTTGTACTGAAAATAAAACAAGCAAGAACCAGAAAGTGTTGTGTTGCTCATGGCACATCTCAACAATTGATGTTAAATACCTCCATATAAAAAATAGAGAGCATAACTTTCACTGTATTTATAGGGTCAAGTATTAATTTGTGGATGGAATTTAATTTACAATGGCAAGGAATATGCTGTTTTACCATATAATGGAAGAAAGATAAATAAAGTACAAAGAATTATGCTCATTTAGATTACAAGATTCCAGTGGCATATAACATCAGTTGGAATATGTTCTATTTTTTGGACTAAGTTAAGAGAACATTTATATCTTCGTTAAAATCCATGCTTCCTTTCCTAAGATGATCAATCGATTTACACTAAGGAGTGAAAAAATAAATTGGTAACAAATTCGTCTTCTACGATATTCAAATTTTAAGACCTCTCACTTACAGTGAATAAAAATACCACTATAACGTAGTACTAAATGACTGTCGTCTTTGTTAATTTTGATATATATGGCTAGACCTGGCAATTTCTTGCACGACCCGTTAATCCGACACAAAACGACACGAAAAATAACAGATTTTGGGTCAACCCTTTATTTTAAAGGGTAAAATGACCAGACCTGTTAAGAACCCGTTAAGATAATGGGTATAACACGTAAACGACACGAACACGACCCGTTTGCTAGGTCTAGACACTATGTAGTACTTGAAACCACACGAACATTAATTGTAATTTATAATAATATTATAGAACCAATAATTGCGGAGAATATTCCGAAAATATTAGTTTTAATCTAACAGTACTTCAGAGTAACATGAAGAAGAGCAATAAGTTTCATGACCTTAATTTTGGTGGTAATTCCATGGTCTATATCTTAAGGTAGCCATGTTTTGTTTGTTCTACAACACCCAAGTTTTTTTACAAAAAAACATATTTGGGCTGCACAAACAAGGCAAAAACGCGGCAAACCGATTGGCTGAAGAGGAGGTGGGTAGAGTGAGTGAGAAATTTCTACGGTAGGTGCATATATGTCATAAATTTATCATCTAATAGTAGAGAAAATCATATCTGACCATTGACTAATGAATATATATCATACATGCACCTACTGTAGCCAATTCCGAGTGAGTGTAGGACACTTGTTGCTTTTTATATCAACCACGAAAGTTGCCACTGACCTTGCTGTTGAAGAAAAGGAAAGCTTGGCTTCTTAAGATTGAGGAGAAGTTCATCTTCAAGATACTTTGTTACCGATTTACGAAACTTCATGCTTATAATCAAAATCGTTCATATTATAAATCACTATGTCAAAGAACATCTCTGCAAAAAAAATAATTTAAAATAAGATCATTTAGTCAATCAACTGTAGCGAATAGATAGACGATTTATAATGCTTTTAATGTATCCGGCCATTTGTTTTTATACAGTTTGAGGACTAAACGATCTCATTTTTTTTTATTGATTTTAGAATAAGATAATTTTTACATAATGATTTATAATATGAATGATTCTTATTATAAGCACAAAGTTTCGTGAATCGGTAATAAGATATCTTGAGGAGGAACTCATTCTCATCTATTGAGGAGCCAAGTTAATTCCATTGAAGAATTGTCGATTGTGAAAAAGGAACTCATTCTTCTCAATTATTCAATGCCCTTTTTTCCTTTCTTATGTCTCTATCTAATCTCTTTATAATTTTCACAAGTTGTTCTCTCGTGCATCCCATATTAAATCTATTTTCTTGTAAGTTTGGAGAAGGTGATTCATACTTAAGCTTCTTCGATAAAGTGACAAGAAATACTATTAGACTAATAGATTGTTACAATGACAGTTTTTTCATAATTTGTCAGTTTTGTGGTACAATAAAAATCGCAGTTCTTGAGTTCGAACAACACTAGTTAGATCATATGATTCTCAACTTAAAAGACATTATCGAGAATAAGTTTAGCAAATACAGAAGAAGATAAAAACAAAAGATTGCAAAATTGTGAACATGTAGTGAAGACATAATTTTCACATGTTAGTTGACATTTCTTTCTATCACTCTAAGTGATCACTACTTTACATGGGATTTTAACTGAATGGTTAACATACTTATCACTGCATTTCGCCACCATTGCGCGACAGTTCAAACCCTAGATATTTAGATACTTTTCACATGTTAGTTGACATTTCTTTGGCATGGGTACACCGCTATATAGTGGTGTTACATGTGATATAGTGTCATAGTAGAAAATATACGGCAGGAATAATTCTTATTATTATTCTCATACAAAACTGGGATATATATACAACCCTAGTTACACAACCCTAATTACATAAGGAAACAAACTTTACATTCCTAAAGGAAACCTAATACCGTGTGACTCACGCTAACACTCCCCCTCAAGTTGGTGCATAGATATCACACATGCCCAACTTGACGAGTGAGTCATTAAACTTTCGACTACATACTGCATGAGTAAGAACATCTGCAAGTTGTTCCTCGGACATTACACATGAGAGAGAAACAATTTTTCTTTCGAGTTTCTCCTTGATAAAATGTCTGTCAACCTCCACGTGCTTAGTCCTATCATGTTGCACTGGGTTGTCTGCTATATCTCTTGCAGACTTGTTATCACAATATAATCTCATAACCTCATTTGTCTTGAATCCAAGCTCCCAAAGAAGCTTCCGCAACCAAAGTATCTCACACAGCCCATGTGCCATACCTCGGTACTCAGCTTCAGCTGATGATCGTGAGACTACTTTCTGCTTTTTACTACGCCACGTAACTAAATTCCCTCCAACAAAAGTAAAATATCCCGATGTTGACCGCCTATCAGTTACATCACCAGCCCAATCTGCATCAGTAAAGCCTTCAATTCTCAGATGTCCATGTCTCCCATATAATACTCATTTTCCCGGTGCAGACTTCAAATATGCTAAAATATGCATGACTGCGGTCATGTGATCTGTACTTGGTGAGTGCATGAACTGACTCACAACACTTACGGCATAAGCAATATCTGGACGAGTATGAGCCAAATAAATTAGTCTCCCTACAAGTCTCTGATATCTGCCCTTATCAACTGGTACCTGATCTGGATATATGCCCAGATGATGTTTCTCAACAATAGGGGTGTCTACCGGTTTACACCCTAGCATACCAGTTTCCTTCAACAAATCCAATACATATTTACGCTGAGACAAGAAGATACCTCTGGATGAGCGGGCAACTTCAACTCTCAGAAAATATTTTAAGTCTCCCAAGTTCTTCATTTCGAATTCAGCCGCAAGGTTTACCTGCAACCTTGATATTTCATCAGAGTCATCCCCTGTAATAATCATGTCATCTACATAGATAATCAAAGCAGTTACTTTATTCAATCTACGCTTCACAAACAGCGTATGATTGGAATGACACTGACGATATCCATTCGTCTTCATGGCTTGCGTGAACCTGTCAAACCACGCACGAGGAGACTGCTTAAGTCCATAAAGTGACCTACGCAATCGACAAACCCCCGTGTTCCCACCTGCATTATATCCAGGCGGAAAAACCATATATACTTCTTCCTCCAAATTCCCATGAAGGAAAGCATTCTTCACATCGAACTGTTTTAAGGGCCAATCCAGGTTTGCAGCTAAAGAGATAAGTACACGTACCGTATTCATCTTGGCTACAGGAGAGAACGTCTCCTGATAGTCTACACCATATGTCTGAGTATACCTTTTTGCTACCAACCTTGCTTTGTATCTGTCTATGGACCCGTCAGCCTTGTATTTGATTGTAAACACCCAGCGGCATCCAACCGGCTTCTTCCCGTTAGGAAGCTTCACTACTTCCCAAGTTTTATTTTTCTGTAGAGCCATCATTTCTTCATCCATTGCTCTCACCCACCTTGGATCTCTCAGAGCTTCCTCCACTTGAGTTGGAACTTTAATGGACTCCATGTTATTCACCAGAGCCTTGCGTTCCGGTGCAAGATTCTTACAAGATACGTAGTTGGCTATTGGATACCTCACTTTCCCTTCTGGAGAAAACCTGTCAGGTGGCACATCTCGATTTTGTCTTGGTGGCAATTTATACGTACTTACAATATTATTTGAATTAGTTGTATAATCATCTATTGTACTTACCTCATGCATATTCAGAGAAGATACATTGGACGGCATTGTGGGGCTAGAGAGAAAGGGTACACTGCCACTAACTTCACCACTGAGATCGGTAACCCTGAGTTGTTCGTGTTCAGTCCTGGTTTCGGCACAGTCTAGCCATTCTTGATTGTCCCCTTCGGCAATAACTGCCTGGTTGTTCTCTTCGGCAACAACCTGCTGCAGTGTAGCAGCACTGATTTCATTCCTTTCGGCACTCACGGCTTGTGGCCTGTCCCCTTCTCCTACAGAATGAGGCTCGGGGTGACCACTCATAACTCCCCCTAAATCACACTCCAACCAACCCAGATCACCCACAGTCTCACTCTCCCCCTGGTGATCTGAAGTGGACGGTGAAGAGGAATAAAAATACTCGGATTCAGAAAAGGTAACATCCATAGTCACATACATATGGCGGGTTCCAGGATGATAGCATTGATAGCCCTTTTGGTGAGGAGAAAAACCAACAAAGACACACCGAAGGGCACATGGATCAAGCTTACTACGATGTATTTTGTGGACATGAACATACACCACACAACCAAACACACGAGGAGTGAGAGTGTTGGTGGACACCACGGGAACATGTTTACTGAGCACCTGAAGTGGGGTTTGAAATCCCACAACACGGGATGGCATACGGTTTATGAGGTATATAGCATAAGTGACCGCTTCAGGCCAAAAACGCTGGGGTACAGATGCACCAAGGATCAATGCCCGAGCAGTTTCCAAGATATGACGATTTTTCCTCTCGGCAACTCCATTTTGTTGAGGAGTGTGTGGACACGTGTTTTCGTGGAGAATTCCATGAGTACACAGAAACTGAGACAACTCAGAATTAATATATTCACCTCCATTATCAGAGCGGAGAACTTTAATACTCGAGGAATATTGTGTCTTGATCATCTGATAGAAAGACTGAAACACCATAGCAACATCACTTTTATGTTTAATCACATATAACCAGGTCATACGGGTGCAATCATCAACAAATGTGACGAACCACTTAATTCCAGAAGCCACACTTACAGGGGAGGGACCCCAAACATCAGAATGCACAAGATCAAACGAAAACACACTTTTATTCATACTTGAAGGAAACGAAACACGATGGCTTTTAGCAAGAATACATACTTCACAATGTAAGTCTGATTCATTTATTCCATGAAATAAACTAGGCAACAAATGCCGTAAATAACCAAAAGAAGCATGGCCTAAACGGCGATGCATCATCCATACATCTTTTAATGTACTAGCAGTGGACGTTCGAACCGCAGCAGCTCTTCCTGGAACGACATCATCCACATAATACAACCCCTCTCTCTTAGTGCCACGCCCAATGATCTCCTTGGTCTGAATATCCTGAAGCAGACAAAAAAATGGATATATTAATACAACACAATCCAACTATTTCGTGACTTGCGGTATAGAGAGTAGGTGATGAGATAAAGATGGAACAAATAAACAATGATGCAAAGAGAGGGATGGTGTAAGACACACGGTGCCTGCTCCATTAACCGAAGCAGTAGTACCATTAGCCGTCTCCACACATGTTCTCCGGGGCTCGGTCATATACTGAAACAAATTCTTATCATAGGTCATATGATCCGTTGCACCAGAGTCTAGAATCCAACCTGTATGATGAGCTGTGTCAGAGGCTAAGAGAACACGTCCTACAGTACCTGTATTTGAAGATGGTTCACCAACAGTCGTACGCGTCAATAATGACTGACTTGGCTCACCAGATTGCACCTCGGCTCCTGTGATATTGCTTGGTGTTGTAGCAGCAAGGGCTGCCCGTCCACTAGTAGAGCTATTATTCCCACGATCTTTTGCCCGCAACCGTTTCTTCAACTCCGGAAACCACTCGGGTACTCCATGCTTTGCAAAGCATGTATCTTCGGTATGGCGGGTTTGACCGCAGAAGGTACATTTTAAATTATCTTTGTTTTCCCGAGTAAATGGACGGGACTTCAAAGATGAGTTCGACACACTCCCGGAAGGGGAATTGGCAGGAAACCGTGACACCATAGCAGCTGCATATCCTCCTCCTTGGCTGTCAACATTACTTCCACCCATCATAGTTGCGTGACGTTGAGCTTCACGCCTTACCATAGAGAGAACACTTCCTCAACAGACGGAAGAGGCTGAGTTCGTAAGATGTCACTACGAACTTTATCAAAAACATCATCCAAACCTGCCAGGAAGGCATACACGCGGTCCAATTGGACTTCATCTCGCAGCGTCTTCAAATCTTGAGCACATTCCATCTTAATTGGCCTTCGTTGATCCAACTCCTGCCACACAGATTTAAGATCAGCATAGTACACCCCAACTGGACGTCCTTCCTGACGGAGTCGAAACGACTTAACCTTCAACTCATAGATTTGAGAGATATCAGAACCATCGTAGTATGTTCGAGCAACCTCTTCCCATACTTCTTTGGCGGTACAAAGGTGAATAAAAAAACTCATGATAGCTGGCTCCATGGAGTTAATCAGCCATCCTTTCACAATAGCATTCCCAGTCTCCCATGTCTCAAACTCGATACTGTCTTCACTTGGTTCCTTGATGTTCCCCGACACAAACCCCTTCTTACCACGTCCTGCAATATGCATCTCCAATACTTTGGACCAAAGTGGGTAGTTTGATCCATTAAGCTTCACTGCACTCGGCACTGCCGAGGCATCATTCTGGATTATCACCGAGTTCAGAGGAGCGGAATTATTGATAGAACCCCCACCGAGTCCAGGTTTCTGCCCCGAGCCACCATCTTCTACGTTCACCATCCTTCTTTACTGCAACACACAGCAACACCGATACAACAAGGACAGAAAGTGCACAGTCTTTGCGAATCACAGCAGCAACAGCACGATGAGATTTTTCCCTACCTAGGGTTACGGTACCAAGCTCTCGATACCAAGTAGAAAATATACGGCAGGAATAATTCTTATTATTATTCTCATACAAAACTGGGATATATATACAACCCTAGTTACACAACCCTAATTACATAAGGAAACAAACTTTACATTCCTAAAGGAAACCTAATACCGTGTGACTCACGCTAACGGTCATATGTAAACGTCTCTTCACGTTGCATCATAACATTGATACAAAACTATGGTGGTGTGTATATTATTCGTGCCGTGGAAGTCCTTTCTCTTGCCTTAGACCATTTTCACCTCAATTTGGTTCACCATGGTACTCCAAGTCCGAATTCCACATTGAAAAGGTGCTTGAATTTGAGCCTTGAATTTAGAAGTCGTCTTCGGCTAGCACTTTTGTTTGAAACCTTGTGTTGTTAGAAGTGGTATGACATACTTGAGAAAGTACGATCGAGGAAGTTTGAATCGTCTCCTGGATAAAAGAAAGATGATGAAGAAACAAGATTCGTGTAATGTGGCATATAATTAAGTATCGACCTGTTTCCTAAGACCATCAATTTGAATCTGTTCTATTTGTTTGGAAGTTTGGATGGAGCGAGATAGCTAGCAAATATCTTCATTAATTTTAATATCTTTAGTAGCAGGGTCCTTTCATCGTCAATTCAATTGCTTCCGGCTGCTGAGCCTCTAGCTTACATCGATATTTTTGCACCGACCACCTCACTAATTTTCTAGCTATTCATTTGCTTCAAAATTTGCAAGGGCTTATAAGAAATTAGGCCGCTACTTATATTTCTAAATGATTTTATGGTAGAATCTCAGTTTTCGTCGGAAGTTACGTAGAATTATGGTCAATTAGCAAATGTATTCATTAATTTTGATCTCTTTAGTAGTAGGGTCATTTCTTCGTCAATTCATCAACTTGCTGTATTGATTGTTTTTTTAGACAAGACAGAGAACGAATAGTAGCAATCCCAATAAAAATCGAATGCCACTGCAGTCTAAATCATCGAAATGAAGAGATTTTGTGACATACTTTTGGGTTTTGGCATCTTTAATAATTGTGGTGGTGAAAAACAATCACAATAAAAATCGAATTTGTTGGCATTGGATTTGGGAGAGGGAGGAAAGAGAAAACAAGGAAACACGCAATTGTGTTATCTTTCAAAAGAATCTCTAATAAACAAGTTAGCAGTGTGTTAGAGAAACTTCACAAGATAAATTACAACTTATACTGAATGGTTCTACTTCTAATTGCACCAAGACTTTTTATAATTAAACTAAACACATGTTGAGCTATGCAGGTGAATAAGTGTGATTAGTAGTAGACCACTGGTCCGGCTCTAAAATCTTGACAAAATGAGCATGCATTTGTTGTGAAGGTGCGAGAAAGTGGTTTCTTATAGTGAATTTAAGTTAGCCAATTTATTAACAAAGTAGTGATACATGAGTAATTTGCAAAAGTAATTTGCGAGGTGTTTCAGTGTCGTTTGATTGAAATCAAAGGATCGATACAGTAAATAAAGAGTACGGTACAAGTGGGTCGAAAGTGATCCGCAACAATACATGAAGCGATTCGAATAATGTGAATGATGATATTGGTACTTCGTATCAACACCATATTAACAACGTATATCAACATATTGGAACCAAATATTAATGACATATCAACAATATCAACATCCAGTGGATATTGACGGAAATTCTTCTCTATTTGTTTGGTAACCAACTATGCTCCTTTTTAAGCACCTGCAATTCATATGACGGAAATTCTCATGAAATTAACGTCAATGATCAATGCCCTACATTTTGTCTAATTAAACACACATTTTAATGATTTTTTTATTCAACATCAAATTTACAGTTCGGTTATAACACGAGCAATGCTCTCCCAAAATAAATTGAAGAGGGCTCATTACTTGCTAATAAACTTTTTCCAGTGTGGATTTCAAAATTAAACCATAAATTTTCTTTTGTTACAACAAAATTGGGGATCCAGGACTGGCTAAGCTATACAACAAGTCAACAACAGTTTGGTATCGAACACACCATTCATAAAAGTTGACCTAAGACCTCTAACTTAGGACTAGAAACTGTCTTTTCAAACTAAAATGCCCCTCAATTAGGAGAACTTAGATGGAACGGGTTCACCGCCACGTGGCGTCTCAATTCAGTAACACATCGCCATATGAAAAAAAACTTGCACATGACATTGCATTATTGAACAAGGGACATCACTTGACAGTGAACTCGTTCTATGTAAGTCTTCATCAATTAGGTCGTTGATAACCTCATATCACCTAACCAAAGCATCTCTAATTTAATCACATTGCCAAACATTAGGAAAGCACTATACTTGCCGACCGAATACGACCTGCACTCCAGAATGGCACGAGTGGTAGGCTCATCCACCACAAAATTCATCTTCTTTGGATGGAAAAGACCGAAAGCACTAAAGAATGCTTCCATTCTACAGCAATATTCATGACATCCAACCGAAAAATAAAGCAAAACATGAAGGACTTTCAAGCGAAAACAACCCCGTAACTACAGAATGATCACATCCTGTCCATGAGAATTGTTTGCGTAACCCCAAGAGTCGAAACATTGTACTCGCACTCTCCAAACCGTTAAATATAGACAATGTGACGAATTCAATAAGCATAACTGATAACTCAATCATAATAAACTGTAATCGGCTGATGAACCATAGCTGATCACAGTTGATTGATTGATAAAAAATTAAGCATGATGGTGTCGAAAATTAACATAAACCTGCTGTTATTCAATCCAAAAAGTAAATTTACTCACATAAATCCAACATATAATCCCTTGTGTCTGCATTACATATTCCCAAACTAAACAACACTGTTAAACATCAGACACTAATACTTAATCCTAAACTTGAATGTGACTTTACCCCAACATACAGCAAACACGAACGAATCGTCAATGATTAAATCGCCAAGATATCTCTCAGAAGCAAGCATCCAAGAGGCAACAACAGCAGAGTGCTGCTAAACTGCACAGTACATATACAAACAAACCATGTCAAAGATCGTACGCAGATGTCGCTTATCAGGATTCACCTTCATCGAATATTAAAAATAAATCAAACAAACAAACGAAAGAGGAGAAATATTTGACCACCAAAATAGACCTTCTTAGACTGTTTTAGTCAACAATCACTAATAAATTTAAAAAGAAAAAACAAACAATAATACATAAAATTAAGAGGAAACCGAATACAAAAATTTGGAGATTTTTAAGAACCAAAAACTGTGCAATCAAGGACGAGTTTAGAGAGAGAGGGCTTACCATCCTTCAAGGCAACCAGCACTTTCTTTCCTAGGAGGGGGCTGCTGAGCATACTGGGGGGCATAGCCCTGTTGTGGTGGGTACCCTTGTGGAGGGTAACCCTGCTGAGGGTAACCCTGTGGAGGGTACCCTTGTGGAGGGTAAGCATCCTTTGGAGGATACCCTGTTCAACGATCAAACAATTTTCAGTACCAAATTCAAAGAACCAAAACAAAAACTAACGAAAATTGAAGAAATCAAAAGACCCCAAACATGATTCGTACCTTGTGGAGGAGGAACACCGACTGGAGCTTGCTGCTGATTGTAGTAACTCATCTTCTACAGAAAAAACAAAAAAGACTGGATTTTTTAGGACTTGGGAGCAATTAACCAACTGGGTTTTGATCGAATGTTGAAAAAGTTGAGAGATTTGGGAGATTTTATAAGATTTATGAAAGTCGGCTGAAGATTTTTGAGGACTGGAACCAGAGAAGAAGTTTCGTTTGGAATCCAATAAGCAGAAGTAAAGGAAAGGAAACCGATTATTTAGAGAAGGTTGTGATGTGAGCCGCGGTTTTCACACGGAGCTTTAACAACACACGAAAAGAGGAGAGAAAGATAAAGTATAATAATGCAAATTCTTTATATAAAAAAATAATGATAATGGGAATTTACGTAGTGGATTGGAATGTAATCTTTTTTTCAAATATACCGGTCTGTTTTCGGTAGTTCAAGCTACTATGCAATTTAATTTTTAAACAATTTTTGTCGTACTATTTTTTGTTAATTTCTTAAAGTCTTAATTATATATTTATCAAACTACTCAATAATCACGGACTATTAAAAATTTATTGCAAATATACACCTTTATTGTCGTCCTATTCTACTAAACAAGTTATTTACTCTATTAAGAAAGAAAAAAAAGTTTCTTGTTTAGTGTTAATCTTTATTCTTGTTTAGTTGGACAAGGAAACAGGAATTTTCTTTTCTAGAGAAAAAACGATGGAAGAAAATGGTGGAATTAAACAGCATTCAACGACCATTGCATATAAACTCAAGGTCAAAATGCAAAATTCGTCTTTGGTCTTCACCCTCCCTAAACTTTAGTTGTTTATCGTAACAATAACAAAAATAGATGAAACGCATAAAGGATTAAGAGGGTGAAGTTATAATTTGTTTTTTCTCTGTTTACATATAGATTTACATGTATTTGATGAAGGGCGATGTCATCAGCATTTTAAAAACGTCATTGTGTAATCTTTTCAAGTACTTTTTTTTTTCTCTTATATTTTTTATATATTTAGAGTGCAAAATGATTTTTTAGAGTGCTAGTAACACTACTCTCTGATGAAATAGCTTTTTTATTGTCATTTTTATAAAATCAAAGCCTCATTTCCAAAAATGAAAAAAGAAATTTATTACTTTCTTTTTTGGGAATGAATATTCTTTACATATTCATTGAGTTTATGCATGACTAATATTGCGTTGTCTCTCTTTTGATAAGAGTGTTACACCACGTGGTAGTGACATGGCCTCAGCCAAAAATTACACATGTTTTGACAAGAGTGTCGGTATTCACAGAAGATCCTTTTGTAATTCATTTGATTAGAGAATATCATAAACTATTTAAGTAATTTTCACTTTGAAGGTTTTGTTTTTAAAGTCTTCAAAGTGAAAATTACTTAAATAGTTTCATTTGTTGTGACGAATATTTAGAGAGAGAAGAAGAGGGGAGCGGCAAAAAGAGAAGAGAGAAAGAGAGAAGGGTTTCAGAAATTCTGAGATGATATTTCTCATGCCTAGTGCATTTATTTATAGTAAACCATAAGAAGAGAAAAACTTGCTCTTCAAGTAAGCATATACCTAACATGATAGAATCACTAGATTTACAATAATATCATAATCCATATCTACCTAAGATTTACACAATCACAAAATACCAATATTAATTGTAACATCATTCTATTTTTCTTTATTTTTTACCCCTTCTTCCTACCACCCTTCTTTCATCTCTTCTTTCTCCAATATACTCCCGCATTTTCAACTCAAAAAGTGAAAACTAAAAATAAAATAGTTATCAACTTGAGAGGGAGAAAGTGAGAGGGTATTTGATGGAGTCAAAAAATCATCCCACTAAGTTACACCAAGTCAGAAAAGAACAGATACTTTCCATTCCGGTTGCTCAGAAAAATGAACTGCACAAAACTATGAATTTTACAACATCGCAACCGATCCTGCTACCCTCTAGAGTCCAGACTACGAATTTTACAGATCCGTTCCACACATCTTTGTTTTCTTCCAACTCGGCTTTGAAATACGGCAGCCTTTTCTTGCATGTGCCATGGCCATGTTGACTTCGCAGAGGACGTGTTGTAAGCTGTTTGTTTACCACAACCAAAGGAGCCACCAGTGGCGCGTCTGATCAGCAACTTTTCTTGTGCTTCGGGGGGCAACGCTGATTCTTTCTACATTTGAGGAGCACCAACTGTGATACTCAGGAGAAGAAGCAAGTTCCTGCAAGGCTCTTGTTGTTGCCTCTCTGGTGAACGCTTCCCACTCTTCTTTCGAGTATTTCCTCCTTTCAGGTGTGGTGTGGAAGGTAGAAGGAAATAACCATGTATCTGACGGTGGAGAATCAGGAATTTCCAATATGCGGCGGTTCTTTTTGGGTGTTTTCAACGATTTCCTGCAGGAACATTCCATATAAGTAATGAATGACAAAACCCAAAAAACATAGCAAAAATCAAAAGCAAGTTAAGAAACATACACGCTATACTGCATCTCATCTAATACATATGTTACTAGAACTCCATAAAACATTACCAATAGACCGGCATGCATAAGATCCACAAATCTCAAATTGTCCTTTGGATTACCAGAATACTGAGTAAACATTTGTGTTACTCGCACGCGCACACAATTATAGACATTTGGAGACAACTCCTACGTAACACTCTTCAATTAAAGATTGTTTGGTGTTTACTTAGATTGCTGACTAAGGAATAGTATGGTGGTTACTTACCTGGTAGATACCGACGAAGGAAATGTTGGCAGACACTGGAAGGCCATGACTAAGCTCCAGAATTGGAAAGACAGAATCTTACACACGCGACGAAGGAATTTCCATCTAAAGATTTTCTTTAGTATTGCAGAGACTACGAATCCAAATACTATAGCTTCTGTTGCCAGTAGGTGATCGACAGAACTCTGAAAGCGAAGAATATATAAAATCACTTTTCAGATAACGAGACGTAGATGTAATCACCATTATTGAAATTTTGATAGACAAAACTTGTAATGTAGACTTATTTAATGTACCTGAAAAATCACAGTAGCACCCAAAATTTTGATGGACCAATTAACAAACTGAGATGTCATTATATCGATTAATCCATCTTCTGTCAGGACCAGTTTGCGGACTGCCCAGAAGCCCAACCATGCTCCAGCCAGAAAAATAAAAGCCAGAAAAAATATAGCCAACTGCAAATTATGAGAGAATATCCCAAGTATTACAAACAGTTACTGTGTAATCCTCAAGTGTTTAGGTCACAACAAAAATAAAATAAGATGCAGCAATGGTTTAATAATAAAGAATAAAGGTGCGACTTCATGCGTATCTTGAGTGTAAATCAAATTCATTGTGATCCATCAACTATTACACACCTAAGGGACTAAAACCTCAGATGCAAGAAGAAAAACCATAATGTACAAAGGCTAGAACAAGAATAACTATTATCAGATGGCTTGCATAAAAACCGAGAGTGTGCTTCTAAGCCTATAAGGTATTATATGCCATTCAAAAACTCAAACTCTGATTTTGGCATCAATTAGTAGCTAGTACACACCTGAATAAAACTAAAATCCAAGATGGTAAGAGAAATGGAGTAGTGCAGAATTATAAGCAGATCTTACCTGAAAGGGAATACAGAGTACATCAAAACCCAAAAGAAAAAGATGAAATGCATATTAGAGAGTATATTCAAGAGAGATGTTTGAAAATTCATGCTTTATAGGAAAAAGTTGTTTACCAGATCATATTTCATCAAAGCATGCAACTATATGCCGAAGTCAATGTGATACGAGGAAATCTGTTCCCCCAAATAGATGGCTGTTTATTGATTATTCCATGCATATCACTTGAAATGCCTATAACTTAGTTTTTAATGAAAACCAACTCTAAGGGAAGCTTTCACTGGGTAATCAAATGAAGTTGCCATATATCTCATTCCCATAATTGTTACTCGTTGTTCAAACTTGCAACAGAAAAACAGTAACTTATCAGTTTATATCGGGCTGAGTAAACCAGCTATAATTCAGCAACAATACCAAAAGATAAACATTGTAACTTCCTACAACTAGAAAACAGAAAACATGGATGATTCTATTTAAAATAAAGGTCTCCAGCCAAACATGACGATAATATGCAATCAAATAATCTGGATGGAAAAAGAGGAAGGCATTTTTCTTTATGGTGAAGATAGTAGGGCAACTAAAAGAATAATTCAAGATAACTTACAGGATTATACATGTCTTCGCTAATTCCAATCTCTGTGAGTACTGTACGCAATAACCCAGGTAGGTAGCTGAGGAGAAAAGATCCCAAACCAACCTGATAAGTGAGAATTACATCGATCATTATCATGTAAATGGAAGGTGTAGAAAGGTAAATTAACTGAGCTTTGGTACATACCACAGATGAGTACATAAAAATTGCAAGAGAATTCTTCCGACCGGTTGGAAGAAGCTTCATCCCCTGTAAACAACCAGAAAAATTAAAACGCCATACTCAGTTATGTCTTGGATGGTGTAAGGACTTCATTGGACATTCAGCAATCTTATCAAGAAAAAGGATTACATCAGTACGGCAACTACATTACCTGAAAAAGTACCATCAATATTACAAGGACCACCCCGATTGCCATTCCACTGCCGTAATAAAATACTAATGACTTGCTCAGGAGGGACGCCAAGCTCATCATGATTATGCCCAATATCAAAAACGTTACGCGATATTTAACAAATTCTGCAAAACAAAGAACACATTAATGAACTGGTCTCTAAGTGCAAGGATTAGAGTAAGAGATAAAATCATGTGCATATTAGACTCACGAATGTTACCTTCTTCAATGGACACCTCCAAGCTCTCTAAGGATGAACCATATGTCCGTATATCTAAGAGTTGGTGCTCAAAAGGTGACATGGACCTTGACCAGGAGCCCTTGGGAACCTTCTGCCAACGGCTGTGAGGGCACATCCCTATCGCAAGAGAAGTATTTCTGCAACGAAAGAAAAAATTGATCATTCCACAGACAAATAACTTCACAGCAATAGAAAATATATTTCAGAGACACTGGTAATATCATTGTGCACAAAAATTAATTTCTTCCAATTCAGTTAACTCTTGTATGCACAGTGTCTGACAGGCAAGTAGAATTAAAACCTCACATGGCCCATAGTATTGATAACTCACCTGTGGAAACAAACCTCAAAGGTCGGTATATGAGTGCTTGAATTTGTTCCTGATACCTTCACCTTCACCGTGTTGGCAAACTTCCTAATATTTTTAAGCCTTGACAGTCCACGGATATGAACTCTTTCACACAGCACCGAAATGCCAGGCTTGGAGCCAGGAGAATTTTTCACTGGCACGCCATGAGATAATTGTAATCTATCCGACTCGGAAATAACTGCAAAACCAAAAGAACAGGCAAGGGATGAGTAACCAAATTCTAAAACTTCTCAGTCATTACCATGAAATAAGTCATTTCTATCTGCCTACAGTTCAAACTAATCTCAGTAGCCTTTTTCAACCTTAACAAGACGTTCCGAAAAGCTGTGTTCTAGGAGGCACATTTTGGTTCCCAAAAGAAAAACCCATTTTAATACATCCAACACCCACTCCAAATCAAAATTTGAAATAATTTCCCACAATTCTTCAAAAAAATTAAGAAACCAAATGAATAATTCTACTCCCATTTACTTCAAAAACCTACATATAATGGGTTTTCGAATCCTTGATCAATTCGTCGCAAAAAGATTCAAATTTTAAACTTTTATGCTCAAACCAATTATAAAATATTAAAAAAAAACATATTAGGGTTCCAAATTACTGTTTATCTTACTAAAAACCCTAGAATTTATAACTTCGTTGAGTTGAATAATAAGCGCAATAAAATTTGATGGGGAATTGAAAAGAAAGTACCTAGAGAAAGCTCATTGGAAGGTTCGACGGCGGACGAAAGCGGGAGCGAGAGGAAGAGAAGCCAGAGAATGCAGGCGAAGATCCGACCCGAATTTGCAGAAGCCATGGCTTCTGGTTCCGACTCCCGAATTACACAGAGAGGGGGGGGGCGGGGGGAGGAAAGGCGCGCGTAGAAAATACGGGACTATAGTAAGGGTATATTTGCTATTTTGAAACGGATAGAATTCCTTTTTATATTGGGCCGAACCGACATTGGTCGAGCCGCGGTTGGGACGCGTTTGATATTCGCAGGCTGGGCTTTGTTATTAAAGAAAATATATATATATGGGCCAGGTTTACCAGTCGATTCTAAATTGGAATTAATTTTCGGAGTGAGGTTTGCTCACCCGCCCACTTGGAATATGCACATGATTCGGCTATATAGTGTATAGTATATAGTGTATGATGTGATACGTCGTCAACACGGGTCATGCGCACAATCCAAATAAGCAAGTGAGCAATTATGTTTGCGGAGTTGCTATTGGCACTCAAAAAATATAATAATTCGATCTCATTCTGTTTTTTTCTGGTTAATGTTTCAACCCCGTTTCCCTGATGTGAATTGTTCTCCATGCTCATTAATGAAATTCTATCGCTCAGCTTTAAGCATAGTGCTTAGAGCCTAGACTTCTACCAAGCTTACTGGCTTGATCTTTAGAGGGTTCTTTGGCCTTTCACCACACAAGTGCCCCCACACTCCCATGTTTGCTAGTTTTGTAGGTTACAATCCTAATCCAAGAAGTGAAATTTTATGTTCCAACAAAACTAAATTTGATTCCCACTACAAAAAAATAGCTATTTGCAACGAATTTATTGATCGGAAATCCATTATTGAAGATATCAATTATCATTCAAATTAATATTCCTCCAAAAAAAATATATTTTTCCGACAAAATATCTTATTGCAAATATTAAAGGGAAATTAGCTATTTTAATCCCTTTTTGGGTTTTGGTTGCACTTTTGATCGCTCTCCAGCAAAATTATTGTTCTAATCAAATTTAGGCATGAAAAGACATAATTGCCCTTTATTAATCAGAAACCACCCATGAAACGCAGCTACACCTTAACGATCCCCAATGACACTCCCCATTTTCGAGTTTTAACCACCATATACACAACAACACTTTCACGACGTTGTAAGAACTTTCCAAAGACACCCCAAGACGCTTGAAAGACACTCCAACGACACTTCAACGTCACTACTCCTTTCGTCATTTTGAACCACCATAGAAAGAGGGCTCATTCACCATCTCTTTCTTCATTCCCTAACACCATTGTACCTCTTCCTCTTCCTCTTCCAGCAGTCGTGGACATATCCACTCCATAACCACCACAATAGCACTCCCCCTCTTCCACCGTCTTTTTATTCCCTAGAATCCATCCCCTTCTTCATTCCATAACCACCACAACATCACTCCCCCTCTTCTAGCGGTCGCGACTAACCTTTAATGGGTGGGATTAAAGTTTTTGATGGGTGGGAAATTAAAAGGAAATTACCTCTAAAAATGGTTTCCCTCCTGTTTGGTTTCTCTTTGAAACTCCGAATCAACGACCGATTGGTTTCTCTTCAACCCCACTTGGGGTTTCAGTGTTAGAGCTTCGTCGCGACCACTTGGAAAAGGGGGAGTGTTGTTCTAGTTCTAGTGGGTTGGGAATGAAGAAGGGGATGAGTTCTAGGAAAAAAAATCCGCGTAGTGGCACCACTTACAGTTTGGACGGAGTGGCTCCGTCACCAATGCTGGAATAGTTTGTTGTTGTGAGTTTTGTTTTGGTTATGGTGGTTAGGGAATAGAGGAGGAAAAGGTTCCTTGAATGAATTATTGTGGATGTGATGGTTCAAAAATAGAAAATGAGGTCTTTGGAAAGTCATTACCGCGTCGTGAAAGTGTTGTTGTGTATGTGGTCTCGAAAATGGGGAGTGTCATTGGGGGTCGTTAAGGCGTAGCTGCGTTTTCTGGGTGGTTTCTAATTAATGAAAGGCAGTTACGTCTTTGTATGCCCAAATTTGATTAGAACAACAAGTTTGTGGGAGAGACATCAAAAGTGCAACCAAAACCCCTAAAAAGATTCAAAGTAGCTAATTTTCCAAGATTAAACTTGTAATGTTTTGGAAAAGTTTTTCCGAAAACCATTTCATCAAAGCCGACCGCATAATGTAGTCGAAAATAAAGCATTTGTGCCGGCTCTTCGGACATGTATCTTTTTCAACGGAAGCTTTTACAACGACCACCGACGGCAACTTGCCCTCGGAAAAAAGTTTTTTCCAACAGAAAATAGTTTTTGGTATTTGACCCTCAAAAATGAGGTTTCATTTACAATTAACAAATTCAATTCCAATATGATTACATATAGTTTTTTCTGTCAAATATGCTTGATTATAGATAGTTAATAACCAATTTAATAGGAATGTTAAAATCGGTTCATTCCTACTTCAACCCCTTCTCACTATGATTTTTTTTTTCTTAGAAGGGGATCAATTGGTGACCAAGCCACGACAATCTATTTTTTCGGAGGCCGGAAAGACTCACAAAGGCATTTCAGCCTCTGCCTGACCACCATCATGTGATTCATCATTGCCAGAAATCAAACCCAAGATAAGCCGCTGGAATACAGGCTTGAAATTCGCCCCAACCACTAGGTCACCCCCTGGTGATTCCTTCTTACTATGATTCATTCTCGTTTTAATTCAGATACGTAAATATGTGATTGATAAGTACAATAGGCTCTTTCTATACAATTAGTGTCATACGTCTAAACTTTCACACATATCCTTTCATGTGACTTCTATTTATCGATTCAATGAAGATGCTAGCACAATGTGAGGATTAATGTGTTGAGATTCTTAGCTATGGAGAACAAAGTAGAATAAGTAAAATTCAAAGAACAAAAATGTAATTTGACCTAATTTTATATTGCTTTTAGTGCTTGCTAGCTTGCTTATGTCCCCCTCAACACCAAGACAAAGCAAAGCACCAAACGAGAATTTTGTTTGATAAAAGATGGGTGCCAATCAAGAAACATGAACATGCATGTTAATTCAACATTTTCGAATTTTGTTTGATAAAATAGTTTTCGGTATTTGACCCTCAAAAATGAGGTTTCATTTACAATTAACAAATTCAATTCCAATATGATTACATATAGTTTTTTTCTGTCAAATATGCTTGATTATAGATAGTTAATAACCAATTTAATGAGAATGTTAAAATCGGTTCATTCCTAGTTCAACCCCTTCTTACTATGAATTTTTTTTTCTTAAAAAGGGACCAACTGGTGGCCAAGTCACGGCAATCCATCCTTTCGAGGGCCGGGAAGACTCACAGAGGCATTTCAGCCTCCTCCTGACCACCATCATGTGATTCATCTGTGCTAGAAATCAAATCTAGGACAAACCGCGTAGAATATAGACTTGAAATTCGCTCCGGCCACTGGGCCATCCCGTGGTAATTCCTTCTTACTATGATTCATTCCCATTTTAATTCAGATACGTAAATATGTGACTGATAAGTTCAATAGGCTCTTCCTTTACAATTAGTGTCATACATCTATGGAGAACAATGTGAGGATTAACGTGTTGAGATTATTAGCTATGGAGAACAAAGTAGAATAAGTAAAATTCAAAGAACAAGAATGTAATTTGACCTAATTTTATATTGCTTTTAGTGCTTGCTAGCTTGCTTATGTCCTCCTCAACACCAAGACAAAGCAAAGCACCAAACGAGAATTTTGTTTGATAAAAGATGGGTGCCAATCAAGAAACATGAACATGCATGTTAATTCAACATTTTTGAAAGAGAGTTAGTGGGCCGAGCACTGAAAAAACCTTACTGTGCAGTGTAGAGGTACATTCGACTAATTTGACCACAAACTGACAAACATAGGCCTCGTTTGGCAGCTTGGACTGAACTGACTATTTCAGTCGGATAGGATAATCTGTCATCGGACAGTACTGACTAAATTAGTCGGGCGTTTGGTGCAGTATCGGACTAACATCGATTATTTATACAGTGTTGGCGGGGCCTAGATGTGTGTGAAGAACACAATTTGTTCTTCATACAAACTCACTCAAATCCTCATCAAATGCAAGAACTACGCAAAGTTTGATCTTCGTAGGAGACGAAGTACGTAGGTAACCTTCAATTTGATTTAAGGTGCAACCACAACTCTTCCAAGCAAATGTGTTCATCCAAGATGAGATTGAAGACCCTCTTGGGCATTTAGCATTTGCTCATGCAAAGAATATTCTACAAAGATATAGGATGATACAACTTACTAATGTGATTTTGAGTTGTGTCTTGGTTCACAACATTTAGGCTTCAAAAGTCATGAGCAAAGTTTTGTTTTTGAGTACTAATATGCTATCTAAGAGCCTTTAATTTGTTAATAGCATGCTTAAGTGTTGCTCAAATGAACTTGTAATTCAAATATTTTCCTTCGTGAGAGGGACGGACCCGACTAATTATACGGAGGTTTTTGGGCGTATAATTAGTCCGGTGTGAGGAGTACTAAATGGTGGGCCCGGTTTAAATAGTCGGGCGACTATTTTAGTACGAAGCACACCAAACATCCGGGACCAGATTATTAGTACTATCCGGTGCGCTATACGGCGTACCAAACGAGGCCTAGTTATCAAAACTTAGACTATGTCTAATTGCACCACTTGAATGGTTTTACAAATTCCATTTTGATATGCATTGGTGTATAACATACACTAATATTTCAGGTCGCGAGATTCTCAATTACAGGACTCTTCATTTAACACTCCTTCCATCCAATGCAATCATACGCCGGAATATATATAGTAAACTTTCGCTATTAGGTTTACCTTCCAATACAAATCTATTAGGTTTGCCGTGTGTAGCTCGAAAGCAAATGAATCAAATGACTTGATGCATTCGTGGGAAATTCTCGTATGAGACTGGCCAGGATTAATGGACCGAATACCATATTAATGGACAATTAAAGCTCTACGGCATCTGGCCTCAGCCACAGTTAGCATGGACCAGTATATGCTGCAGAAGTAAATGCCAATGCATGTTTGAAGCAAGTTTTTAATACTTGCTCAATATACACACTTTCTTTAGAAACTGCAGCAACGTATTAAATCCATCATAATTCATTTAATTAGCTTGTAAGATCAGGACCACAACTACTGCAAACAATTTAATTTTCGGCATACATTAACTTTTTACGTTTACTTTACGTTGCCAGATAAATGCTTATGTAACTACATTGATAATTTGGAGTACAAGAAAATTACTTTTAAGCAAAATATTATAAGTCTTTTTGATAACTATTTCGTTTTTTATTTTTAATTGTTGTTGAAGCACAAAATTGGGTAGACCTTGAGTCAACATAAGTATGGTGAAGTTATCTACGCGAGGGTTCTTCAATCACTAAGTTATGGTGATATGTAAAGAGATACGGGTAGAGGAGTAGACAAGAGATGTACGTGGTTCACCCAAAGTTAGGCTAAGCCTGGATTTCTCATTAATAATGCAATGTGTACATAATACAATGATTTAAGTATAAGCAGAGGACTAAGCCTGGATTAAGGGTCCTAAGATCCAAGAGCCTCTAATTGTGAGAGAGAAGTCTCCTTTTATATGTGAGGAGAGTCCCCCATTCTTGTCTGGTATTGATGTGGGACTCTAGGAACGTAGTTGTAACGTTGCCACGTGTCTTTGAGCAAGTGGGCTTCGAGTTGGAGCAATGGAGAGCTCATTTATTTGAGGTTGGTTCGTGTGCTTAGGCAAGGGTGCCGAAGCGGGGATCCTTCAGGGGGTTACCGAGGCTTTCTAGTTGACCAGTACTTGGTGGTTTCAGGGTCGAAATAATATAGTACAAACAGTTTTTATTTTTGTGCTTGAGATATGAGAAAAGTGTTTGAAGAAAATGAAGCATGAAGAAGGATGATGATAAGAGGGGAAGAAATAAAGAGAATGAAACATATATAAAGAAAATCTTCAAATGAAAACAACTTAATGGATTTTGATTTTGAGTTTTTATTTTTATTTTGTGCATCTTTCTTTATACAATTCTTCTATATCATTCTGCTACTCTTTTATATCTCATTTCTTCCATATATTTATTATTTATATCTCTAACACAAAATTAAAAACTAAAAACTAAAAAAAAAAAAGAGTTATCAAACTGCTTCATAGCATTGATACTCAGCTACCCATTCATTGTTTGATAAATACAAAGGAAGGTGAAATTGATTAGCCTAATAAAATGAAATTAAGTTCCACTTGGGCAAGATAGTTTGCAGCTAATTACAACAAATTAAAGGGTTAACCTAATCTGCGAGAGTGGTGTACGTACGTACGTGTCCAAGTTCAATGAGTTATACATGACATCTAAAGATTCTAAACTCTGGAAACCCTATAGGCCGTGGCTAGCTAGCAAAGGACGTGCAATAGTGGAAGTCTAAAAGAGAATATGAAGGTATTGGAAAGAGCGAAAGGAAGAGTAGCTGCTTCTGCTTGTTTTTATTGGTGGGAGAGAACGACAGAGAAATCAAGGGTTCTGATGAGATCATAGGGTGGTGGGTGATGCTGCATGCATAGTATTTCAAATTCCAACCTCTGCAATGCTCTGCAAGGCTGGCCTCCACTGCCCCCCGCCACCACCACCACCATCACCATGATTCCTTCCCACACTTCTGCAGCTTCTGCCGTTGTTAGTGCTTGTGCTGCCACCGTTGCTTCCCACACTCTCCATCTGAAGAAATAAATAAATACGTATTTTAAAAACATGCATCGATATCTTTTCTATTAGATTATAAAGTTTAATTAAGCAAGTTTGAAGCAAACCTAACTAAAGTTGTTTACCCAGATTACGTCTAAGTCATGTATTAACTAAACATGTCTGCTAAGAAAAGCATAATTTAGTCATATGGTTAGGAGTTGATAACTACTACTATCAGTGCTAATATTGGTAAAGGGAAAATGAATTCTCAACCCCACCAAACATTTGTTAGAAAAGAAATATATCATTATGCAAATAATAAAGTGATCAGTTGAACCTTCCTCTGTCATCATAAATCTGCCAGTGATTGAATAAAGGCATATAAATGCATCCCCATGAACCATTGGAATGATGACATAGGCCATGACACTTATTATACCTTTTGAACAGGTGAAATAATTTTCACACGTTCATTTTCTTCTTCTATGTCTTTGTTTATTTCTGTTTTTTTCAACATAAACCCTAAGCAAACATGTGCGGAAACCATTTTCCAATAAACATGTGTAGCTTTGATATTTTTTTATGCCCCACATACGCACTTTAAAATCATTGCATGTGGTGAGTGGATCGTACATAGTGGCCACCATGCTTATTGTCAAATAGGGCAACACAAAATTCCAAGGGGAACTACATCAAATGACACATTTTAATGAGTGATAAAGATATTTTTTTTATCGTCAAACCAAAAGTTAAACAACTCTTAACCATTTTCCAAATCAAAATGCTCATGTGTTCGACGCTTTTATTTGACCCTATAAATTTATAGGTTCGAACTATTTTTCGATCAGTTTCTATATAAATATATACGTTAGATCCTTTATTCAACTCAATATACGTGAGTATGAAATAGATTGTAGAGTTTGGCAAAATCGGGTCAATATAGAATCCCTTCTTTTAGGTGGTTGCAAAAACTTAGTCGTGCCATTGCTTCCCAACCCTACTCATTACATGACATGAAATGGATACAACTTCACGTTATGTGTCGTGCTAATTTTATAATGTTAAAATAAATTCTTTTTCATATAACATTTTATTATCTTGACAAAACTCTAAAGTTCAACCTACTCATTGCATAGAAGGGATTCTTCTCCAAGTCATGCTATACTACTGTACTGCTACATGTTTCTTTTCCTTAAGTAAACTTCTGACGGGGGTAAGACTCTCACATATTTTATTACAAAATTTTTTTGGGGTTCCGAAGTATTTTGTATTTTGTATTTTTTAATTGTTTAATTTTAATTTTTATATTTTAAAATAAAAACTTAACGGTTAAAATATCTTAAATACGAAATGCTCTAAAAAAAAAAGTCTTATTTTTTTAATCCTGAGTTAAGTATCTGACAAAAATAAAACGTGTTACCATAAAAACTTACATGCCTCGAGATCCGTGGATTTAAAGTAAGATCAGATTCTTCGAATTACAGACAATAATTTAATTAATTCACCAGTCAGACACAGTAAAATCACCATATCTCACCTTTGCGCACACATATTCTATCCTCTTATTTTTATAAAATACTTTAATTTTTGAAAATCCATATAGAAATTTTTTGTGGTAAGAATCATGAAAATTTTTTAAGTGGTATGTACTATTCACTAATTTAGTCATTAAATAATTCTAAATTAATTTATAATGAAATCTAAATAAATTTTAAAATATTTAATAATTAAATAGTACGTACTATACAAATTTTATCATAACCATATAAAAATTTGGAAGTACCCTTTTTTGGACTGCAAAGATGCCCTAATGAGTTGAAGTGACAAACAAAAGGAAGATGCCCACATACATACATAATCATCAAAGAAAAAAAACCAAAAAGTCTACAAAGTGCTTGATATCCGAGCTTCGGATCATGGAGTTATCACATCAATTTTGAATATCCAAATTACCCAAATATGTTCATATGATTCAACAATGATTGATGCAAAGATGGTTTAGTTATGCAGGGTCTTTAAAGTCAAATAGTTTTATATTTACCTTGATGGAATTGTGGTTCCTGGACTTCAAATTCTGACCGGCCAAGTCCTTCATCTTCATTTCCACTCCAAGCCCTCCTCTATCCTTCAGCAGCTTCCCCAGCTTCACAGACTTTTTAGCAGCAAACTCCTTCAACACATCTGTTCCATATATAACAAAAGAGACCAAATATTTTAAATTAAATTCTTAGCCAAAAAACCACATACCATTTTACAGGACAAATATTTATATTATCAAATGGTGAGTTTCTTTGCCGGAAACGTTTATATTATCAAACTGTGAATTGGATATAAAGTAACCCTCGTTAATCTACCTTCATTATTGTTTTTGATGTACAACATAAACATTTGCTACATAATCCAACTGAAACACGTTTCTCTTTAAACAAAAGAAAGGCTAATTGATTAAAATTCGTTGCTAAAAAACTCAAAAACGAAGCCAGAAACTTGACCTTCGAAACTGATGAGGCGATAAACCTGTCCAATGAGCAAAGTGTCGTCAGGTCTGAGAAGCTTGAGCTGCTTCACTGGAGCACCAGTCTCAGACTTCATTGTTGGAGAGTTGACGACAAGAGCGACGTAGTGACCAGGGTTGGAAGTCATGACCTCGTGAGCGCCCACAGACCAGTAAATTCTCTCGATCTTGTTGTTCCCCGGGTGCTGAATCACCACCGTCGCTGCCTCCGCCGCCTGACAATTCCCCATTTCAAGTTTTCAACGGCAATGATATCGATCTCCTCAAGACTCAAAATATTAACTGGATGGAACCCTTTGTGATGGTTTAGCTCTAAATACGAATAGGGTGGTGGGTTTTGGTGACAGAAAGGTGACGTGGAGTATGGGGTTTTAGGGTCCCTATTATTAGGGAAGGTCCGTCCTTTACTATGGACACCCAGTGGCAGACCCAGCAATTGCTAATAATAAATGAAATCTGACTATTTCACGTTCAACAAAGCACGTCAAGAATCACAACTCAGAAGGGATGTGACAAATTGACAACACAAAGCACCTCGATCGTCGTCCAATATCAAGAAACCCTAAAAGAAAAGAAAAATGGAAAAAAACGGAAGCTGGAAATTTCAGACCCAAAGATTTGAGTGTGCAAAGGAAATGAGAGGGAGAAGGGTGTTGGGTGCCGCTTATATATATTGTAAGATTTTAGGAGATGAAAGGCATATTATTATTATTATTATTAGTATGGATTATGGTTGAACGCCAAACTGCAAGAAAAGCTAAAATTAATAGTATGGGAGCAGACGTGTTAGATGTGCAAAGCCACCTGGGTTGGGGTCTACAGGGAGGGAGAGAGGGACCGTAGGGGTATAGGGGACCCCATTGGATCCTTAACGCTGTGGTTTAATGATCTCAGTAATCTATCTGATCAAATTTAAAGGGTACTTTCTTTCAATGAAATTATGCTTTTCGACCAAAAACAAAGAAATTTAAAGGGTTCTTTTTCTGCTTTTTGTACACAATACACAAAATCTATAAATATTAGTTAGAGATTGACATAGAAAATGTCATTCTTATCCATATTAATTCTTGTATGATCCCACGTGTGCATTGTGATACATAATCAGGGCCGGCTCTGAGATTTCGAGGGTTTTGTGTGAAAATTTAATCGAGACTCTTACTAAGAAAAAAAAATCATTATAAATTAAACTTACAAATTGATTTTTCAAATTTATATAAATTTAATTGCTGCGGAAACAAATATATTAAATACAATCAGTTGAGTTGGAAATAAATTTTGACTTCTCCAAAAAGGTATTGGGTTCAAATAGCTTTGATGTTGTTTTAAATATATTTTTTCTTTCTTAAAATTTTGCAAAAAAAAAAAAAGAAATGCAAACCACCGAGGTTTGAACCCAAAACCTCGTGTGAAAGTTGCATTGCGAAAACCACATCTGCTAAACGTAAATTCAATTAATTTATTACACAAAAATATATATAAGATAACCTATATATATTACATACACATTAAAAATTCGGGGGCCCTTCAAAATCGGGGGTCCTATGCTGGTGCACCACTTGCACTCCCACAGGGTCGGCCCTGTACATAATGCAAATGTTGAGAGAGAAAACGTTAATGCAAAATGTTGAGAGGGAGAGAAGAAAGATTTTTAGTATACTCGTAATATAGTACCAATATAAGTAAAGAGATATTAAGAAATATAATATAAAAATGAGACATATCAAATCATGTCGCCCACCTGTATTATAATAAGTGATGTATCACTGACACATCCCGAATCCTGACACGCCAGGTGTCGGGAAGTGCTGGCCAACACTTGTTAGGTGACGAAAGCCAATTATGCATGAAATAGTGAAAGAGTAAGAATATTAAGAGTTGAGTGCGGAAGTAGAAGTGTGGTGAGGGTTAAAAACCCATAATACAGGATGCATAACAGTCAGAGCAAAGTAAATAGTGCAGGAGTATAAAAACATTCACATCCCCGTGAGGATGGATAAATAAGAGTTAACTAAAAGTAGGAGAGAATCCTACATAAACGGGAGAAGCTGTTAGAACTGCCGACCACCGCCGAAGAAAGCCCTCGAGTCACCGATAAGAGAACCCACCACTAGGTCCTGAAGGGGCGCAAAACATAAAACGGTGAGTGGGTCAAAAAGCAAAGTTTGATAAAACCTTTGTTTTCAAGAGTCTACTAACCCCTCGCTGGAAAACGAGTATAGTTTTTGAAAACACGTCATACCCTCTGGCATGAACCTCAAAAATACTATAATAAAATATATACGGGTACTCCCCGACAATGATTACTGACATGCTCACCCATATGTAAACACACAAGTCCAAGTAGCTAAACCACAAGGAACAAGTTAGGTATAAAAGTAATACGCTGAGTACTACAATGACGCGAGTCTAACGCTAAGCGATGTGCACAAAGTGCGTCACACAAGTTCAAGTTGCCTAATGCAACCTAGAATAGGCTAGTACCTACAATGGATCCAAAGCTGCGTAGCGGTACTGGTAGTGACTACTCTAAACGTCAAGGCTAGTCTTGGCCACAAGACTGAGTACTAATACCTAGGGTGTTATACATCTACTGATGAGCAACAGTATAAAACATGTATGGTAATATTATACGAATGTACCTCCAACAAACGTATATGATATGAGTTATGCTAACAGTTTGAAGAAAGCATTGAAAAACCATACGTAATAGTACATTTATCAAAGCAAAGACCCACTCACTCATCTATAGGTAGTCAGGTCGTAGCCCCCATGTCCTGGGTACCTCCGGTAATTTTCTGGATAAGTCTCACCTATATGAGATATCACTGTAATAATGATTAAACTCATAAAGGTTACTAAATAACTAATTAATTACACTTATCCCTTGTTTGCTCAACACAAAGGTCCAAAACACCTCGAAAAATATCATACGTACTGCCCCTAGGTAGTACGCATCATCACGAGTCGCCTCGCGAAGACGGAATCGGAAAAAGATGCTCCACGTGCCCCCACGCGCGGCTCAAATGCGGCAAGCCGCGGCCCCACGCGCGGCTCACGCACACTGGTCAAAGCTGGTCAGACCGGTTGCTGAGGTCAGCGCCGGTCTGAACCGGTTTGCTGATGTCACCCATGCCGGTCTAGACCGGTTTGCTGACGTCAACGCCGATAACCCTGGTCTTTTTCCAGTCGCCGGCGCCGGCCGCAGTCGCTGTCGCCGGAATTTTGGCTGGTTTTTGGAAAATTTTTAAAGCTCCATATCTTCTTCATTTCTTGGCCAAAATTTACGTTCCACATATCAAAATGAAGCTGGAGAATAGTAGAATGACGGTGTACCTTTGGATTGGTCGTACAAGCTCGGGAAATGGCCTGTAATTGCCTCAAAAGTTGCGGTTCACTGTAGTTTGTCGATCTACGTCAAAACTCAACCAAATTAGGCAAACGACCTATGAAAATTCATCTACTCAACGAGAGGAATACAATGGTGGTAGTTAGAAACCTCACCTCGGTCTAGATTGCCCGCAAAATGGTCGGAAAGGTCCGGTTCTTCCGGTTGCGTTTCCCGTCAAACGGTTGGGAGTTTGGACAAACGGTTTGCACCATTGAGTCCACGGCGTCGAGACGAAGAAGGTGGTGATTTTCGTTCGCCTTGATTCGACGGGTTTTCGTCGGTGTGCACTGTGCACACACGGTGAGAGAGAGAAAAAGTCAAAAACTGGGGAAAAAGAAAAGTGACGGGGAAGAAGGAAAAGGGGAAAAAGAAAAGGAAAATTTGGGTTTTGGGGGTATTATGCACCCACCAAAACAGTAAACTTACACGCTCACGTGTACGAAATAAACACGCACGTGTAGAAAATATTCATAGGAAAGAAAATTAGACATGTAAAATAAATGAATTTGTTGAAAAAAGAGAGAATAAATGTATAAACTCATTAGAAATAAACAAATTTACAAGTATATAATTATACTATTCTTCTTCTTTTTGTTGGAAAGTAATTTTTGTACATATTTTTTTTCCTCCTGGGACAAAAATAAACAAGTATGTAGGACGAAAAGGGTGGGAAAATCATTTTTCTCTTTTATTGGTCATTTGAGACTTCTTTTAAAATTAGGAAGAAAAGGGGTCCAACTTCAGTGGTACGTACCATTAAATGGTACGTACTCTTAAATGGTTAAGATTCATTTGGGGCCTACTGCAAATTAATCTGAACCATTCAATAGTCGTACCATTCAATGGTACGTACCACTCAAGATTTTTCCAAAGAAAAGTATCACTAAACTAATAGCCACTTGTTACTTACTATGTATGTCATTTTGGCTTTTCAGTACTTATCATATTAAAATACATTTTTACGTTTCTTTTTTTTTTATTGCATTCTCAAATACTCAGTTTTATTCTCCATAAATTATAGAAAAATAAAAAAGATTGTTGTGAATATTCTAGATAGTATGTGATTGTATAAATCATTGGTAGATATGGTTTATGATTCCTATGTAATCTAGTGATTCTATCCTATTAGGTTTGTATTTACTTGGAGAGCAAGTTTCTCTCTTCTTATGATTTACTATAAATAAGGCACTAGTATAAGGGAAATCATATTACAATTTCTCTAAGCCCTATTTTCTCTCTTTCTCTCCTTGTCGCTTTCTCTCTCCTTATTTTTTCCCTTCAGTAAATAGGTAACAACATGTTATCACTACTGCGCTAAGAAATTTTAAGGGCGTTCTCTGTTATAAACCGGTCTACAATCATCATCAATAATCCAAGTACTTCTAAAATACGATTTCAATTTCAATATATTTTCAGCCTTAATTGCATAAAGCTTTCACCATGATGCATGAACTCAATTTTTACACTTTAAAAAGAATTAAAATCTTCTGCTTAATATTGTGTTCGCATTTAATATATTTGTCATATATATTATTGTGGTAATTTGAAGATCGTGTGTGAGAAAGGAAAAAAAAAAGCAAATTAGGGTTCCCGTTGAGCCGCACACGCCTAGCCATGGCTACAAACCGTTGGAGCCGAGCCATTCCCATCCCAAACCTCAGGTCCAAAATGACGTCATTTTGGCGTCTCCTTCCTCACGGACCAGCCCTCAATCCAGGTTGGCCTGTAGCTCACCTCGCCGCCTCTTTCACCGAATTCTGGAAATTTCATAATTTCGCGATGGCCTGCAGTCGTTCCCTGGTGAATCCCCGAGGACCTGCAATTGTCCCCCACGAAATCCAATCTTCCTCGACGACCGCGTCGAAATCTCACCTGATTTCGAGATTCCAATTTCGAATCTCTTGGGTCTTCACTGTTTCTTCTCCTTTCAGCCCCATGTGGGCTTGGCTTTCTGCCAACCAAAACTAGCCCAGCTTGGGCTTGGGCTTTTCTGCCCATTCCACATAGTGGCCTGCATTTCAGCATCACCCAATTTTTAGACCTGCAGTTCCAAAACCTAATCAGCCCCAATTTTTGGGCCATGACTTACCTTACACCGTGGGCCATGTAGACCTAAGCTCATATACCTGTTGTGTTATATATATGTTGTTGTTCTATATATTGTGTTTGCTTGCAAGCACTCATGAACTTGTAGTTTATAAATTTGAACCCGTAGTTTCAAATAAGTGTCATGAAACCCGAAGTTTCCTTAAAACAATATACCCATGAAACCCGAAGTTTTTTATGAAAATTTAAACCAAAACATGTATAATAGAACCCGAATGTTCTACTTGTTGTCTATAGACCGTTTTCCATAGTACTAACTACAATCTTGTTCCTTTCGTTACAGCGACATATCGAATCTGAACAAACTTGACTTTACTGCTAAATAAGAAACTACCTCAAGTGGGTCTAAGATGTGAAGCTCCACCTCACTACAAAAAGTCTAAAGGCCACCATTGAAACTGAGACGAATAACTCGGTTAGCGAAGCTAACAAAGCCACCGTCGTGATCTTCATACAAAGGCATATGCATGGCGCACTGCAAACCGAGTACCTCGCTGAAGAGGATCCATGAACTTTATGGCTCGCTCTAGAAGAACGCTTTGATTATCAAAGAGATATCTTCTTGCCTAAAGTACGACATGACTGGCAGCATTTATACTTCCAAGACTTTAAGTCTGTGAATGAGTACAACTCTGAAGTTTGCCGAATCCAATCATTCCTCAAATTATGCAAAGAGGACTTGACTGAACATGATCTCCTAGAGAAGACCTACTCAACTTTTCATGTCACCAATATTGTCCTACCACAACAATATAAGGCACATAAATTTACGAAGTTCTTGGATTTGATCTCTGTCTTACTCCTTGCTGAAAAGCAAAACTAGATGTTGATGAAAAATCATCAAGTTAGACCTACAAGTTTAAACGCTGTGCCTGAAGCACATGCTAACACAAATCGAGGCCAAAACCTCCTCCAGAAGCATGGTGGGCACTGTAAGGGCTCAAACCCTAAGTCGCATACCTAAGGTTGACAGAGCAAAGTCTCATCTAAGAGAGGAAGCCAAGCCCCGAAGATCGACAACCTAGCTCCCAAAGCCTCAAACTTCAAGAATAAGAGCAAGGCACTTGCCACTAAAGAAGCGAGTATGTGTTATTGTTGTGATTACAAGGATCATTGGTCTTGCACATTCTGAGCTTCCGTTCAAACTGTCGTTGAGTACCATTCACGTCGTAAGAATGTGGAGACTAACTTTGCTCAAGTGGAGAATCCCGAAGATACTACCTTGGAGATTTCTGATTTTCAAGAGGCATCAGAACATATAAAAGATTAGATTTTTAGACATGGCCCTATAATGGCGGAGTTCACCCTAGTGGATGAACCCTCTTCTATTTTTTTTGTTTTAAGTTTTGAACAATTGTTTATTTATGTTTGGATGATTTGTTTGGTATTTGTTTTAATTTTTGTAATTTAAATTTTCTTATACTTATAACCGATTCAATTAATTTATTTCTAATTATGTCTTGTGGGGAAGTTAGTTGTCTAGCAGATTATGCAACCACGTACACTATTTTGCGTGAATCGGTCACAAGTATAAGAAATTTTAAATTCATTCATTTAGTAACTTCATACCTAAAATATCAACTTTGACAACCCTTTCAGGCCAATCCAACTTGATTGAGAGGTATAACACTGCCTATATAATGTTGTCTAATGATAGTAAATTAACTATTAAAGAGGCCCTTGACTCACCCCGTTCTGGAAGAACGTTGTTGAGCTTTAAAGATATTCGAGATAATAATTATCACGTTGAAACCTCTAAAGAAAATGGAGTTGAATTCTTTTGCTTTACTTTCTATAAATATGGCCACAAGCGTATTCTAGAGAAGATGAAGCGTCTTTATAATGGATTGTACATTACAACCATCCGCTTCGCTGAGGCCAACTACATGTTTGAACCTAACATTGGGTTTGCACTGGAAGCTTTGCTTTGGCATGATCATTTAGGACATCTTGAACGAGGTATAATGCACCGCATCCTCAAATGTTCTCATTGGCATCCCCTTATCCAAAGTACGGCCCTCGTTCATTACAATATTCCATGCCAACCCTACTCTTTGGGAAAGTTAATTACTCGCCCATCTATGCACAAGATCCAAACGAATCCTCCAACCTTTCAGCGGATTCAGAGGGATATATGTGGACCTACCCAACCACATTGTGGACAATTTAGATACTTTATGGTATTAGTTGATACTTCGACACGTTGGTCACATGTCTGCCTTTTGTCCATTCGTAACGCTGCATTTTCTAAACTCTTAGCACAAATCATTAAGCTAAGGGCTCACCACCCTAATTATCCAATTAAGTAGATTCGACTAAATAATGCTGGAGAGTTTACATCGAAAACTTTCGATGACTATTGCATGTTAGTTGGGATTAAAGTTGAACATCTTATACCTCATATTCACACACAAAATGGCCTAGCAGAAGCTTTCATTAAGCGCATGCAAAGATAGATATGCCTGAAGTACGTTGTAAAACCATCCCTAAAGGATTAACCTCTCATAGTGTGAAACTAGTAACCCTCGAAAAAAGGTATGCCTCACTATCAGGTCGGCCAAGTACGTTGGAGGCTAGCCAATCATCTACTCTTACCCACAAGCGTGGCAGACCTATTGGTTCAAAGGATTCACAACTCCGGAAGAAGAAAAACACGGCACCAACTAGTGAAACTAGTGTGGATCCGCTCATCACCAACTCATCCATTCCAACGTATGAGGTTATTCTAGATTACGGAAGTGTTCTTGACGAGACCAATCCGCCTCTTGAGAATCATGAGATTTTGGTTCATTATGCTAGCTTGGATGTACTTTGGAATAGGAATGAGATGATGGTCGATGATGCATTTGCATATGCAGTAGCTACTGATATCATGTTGAGCGATGACATTGGACCTGTTTCGTTGATGAATGTCGATGTAGAACCGATTGGTCAAACTGGAAACAAGCAATCCATATCGAACATGATTCCCTTGCGAAACATAAAGTGTTTGGGCATGTAGTTCATACACCTCTAAATGTGAAGCCTGTTGATTACAAATGGGGTTTCGTAAGGAAATGTAAAGAGAAGAATGAAATAGTGTGATATATGACATGTCTCGTGGTGCAAGGCTTCTTTCAACGCCCTGGGATTGACTACAAGGAGACTTATTCTCCCGTAATGGACGTCATAACGTTCCGCTACCTTATTAGTTTGGTAGCTTCCAAGAAACGAAATATGCAGCTTATGGACGTGGTTACAGCATATCTATATGGGGATCTTGATACGAAAATCTATATGAAAGTTCCCAAAGGACTTACATTGACTGGAATAGTTATAGACCACGAAACACTCTCTCGATTAGATTAAGACGTTCATTCTACGGATTGAAGCAATCCGGATGAGTGTGGTTTAACCGTCTGAGTGAGTATTTGATTAGTCATGGGTATGTGAATAATGAACTATGCCCATGCGTGTTTATCAAGAAGCCACATTCCAGATTTGCAATAGTGCAGTTTGTGTTGATGACATAAATCTCATTGAGATTCCCGAAAAGCTTGAGAAAACTGTCTCACACCTAAAGTCGAAATTTGAGATGAAAGATCTAGGTAAAAATCGATATTGCCTTCACCGGGAGCTTGAGCATTGTTCATATGGTATTATAGTCCATCAATCGAACTACACCCAAAAGGTGTTATGTCGCTTTAATGAGGATAGAGTGAAACCTTCGAGTACTCCTATGGTCGTCTGTACGTTAGATGCAAAACAAGACCCTTTCCATTCTAAAGACTATGAGGAAGAGGTTTTAGAGCCTGAAGTTCCATATCTGAGTGCAATTGGCGCTTTATTGTACTTAGCTCAATGCACTAGGTCAAATATCTCCTTCGTTGTTAATCTTCTTGCAATATATAGCAATGCGCCTACACGTAGACACTTGACAGGTGTTAAAAACATCCTTCGTTACCTTAAGGGCACTTTGCATTTGAGCTTATTTTATCTCTATGCATCTTAGAATAGATCACACTCCTCATGGTCTTCGAAATGATGTTTGCATTGTTGGTTATGCTAACACAAGTTATTTACTGACATGCACAAGGCACGTTCTCAAACGGGTTATGTCTTTATCGTTGGAGATACCCCAATATCTTGGAAGTCAACCAAACAGACCTTAGTTGTGACTTCTTCGAACCATGTTGAGATTCTCGCCCTCCATGAAGCTACTCGTGAATGTTTTTGGTTGAAATCGGTTATTGAGCATATCCGAAGCACTAGAGGACTTTCTTTCGTCGTTGATGTCCCAACAACGATTTTTGAAGACTACATCGCCTTTATCTACCGGATTAAGAAATGATACATAAAAGGAGACGATACCAAACATATTGCGCCAAAGTTCTTTTTCTCCCATCAGCAGCAAGAGCATCAGAAGATTGAACTCAAGAAAATCCATTCCCAAGACAACCTTGCCGACCTCTTCACCAAGTCACTGTGGAAGTCTACTTTTTAGAAGTTTGTTCAAAGAATTGGTATGCGTAAATTGTCTGATTTGCAATGCTTTTAGTTCTTTTTGGGTAGTTTTGTCAAACTCAGAGGGAGTATTTTGAAATATACTCATTTGATCTTAATGTACTATTTTCCCTATGATCAGGATCATTTTTTCCATTGGATTTTTGTTGCCTGATGAGGTTTTGGTCGGGCACCTATTATGGGTTGGTCATACCATTGTGTGCATAAAACTGATGTCCCACAGACATTTAGTTTTTAACTTTGCACTTATTCACTTTTCTCCTTAGACTATGGGTTTTGTCCTACTTTGGGTTTTACCACATTCAGGTTTTGTGAGATTTACTTCTATGTGCATTTCCTTAAGAAAGACTAAAGTGTTCTTTATCGTGCTTACGAGACGACTTCATCAACTATTACTGCATCATCCATGAAGACCTCATGCGACATCTACTTGAGTATTTACACACTCAAATGGGAGTGTTGTGAATATTCTAGATATTATGTGATTGTATAAATCATATATGGTTTATAATTCCTATGTAATCTAGTAATTTTATCCTTGAGGTTTGTATTTATTTGGAGAGCAAGTTTCTCTCTTCTTGTGGTTTACTATAAATAAAGACATTGGCATAAGGAAAATCATATTACAATTTTTCTATATCCTATTCTTTCTCTTTCTCTTCTTGCTGCCATCTCTCTTTCTTTATTCTTTCTCTTCAGTAAATAGGTCACAGTAAAGAGTATTTTTTTTTGTTGGAAAATAAAAAAAGTAACAAGAAAAATTTATGAAACTAGAACAAGTCCATGGATTTTCGGTGGGATTCTGACAGTGATATAATCAATTATATATAATCCATGATGGAGTTTTGGTAAAAATGATTTTAACTAATATCTGGATTTTGATATTGAGATTGACACTTTAAAAAATGAGATGTGACTAAAAGATGGAAGATTCCACCTCTTAGATGAGTCTACGATAGAAATGCCTCGTGAATAGTGCTATAAATTTTTGTATGCATGTACTTTTCCGTTTTCGTTTTTCCATATTTTAGGTCCGATAACGTTTTATAGAACGATTTTTGAAAGAATTGTTTTGTAAAACGAAGACGACAAATAGAATTTTGTATTTTTATGATTTGAGAATGCATCTAGTAGTTTAATCTGAGAATGAGTGTTGAGAATGAAAACATTGAAAACGCTTCTGGTACCAAATGTAAAAAAATATATATAAATCTCTGTTTGTTAATAATGGTGGCGGTGGTGGTAGGGATGGTAGTTGAAACGAGAGTGGTGTTGGTAGTAACGGGTTGGAGTAGTAGTAGTAATGGTGACAATAAATGCTTTAGTAGTGATGGGATATAGGTGGTGGCAATAGAGGGGAAGCGGGCAATGATAGAGGAAGTGGTAGTGGTGGTGGCGGTGGCGGTGGCGGTGGTGGCGGCGGCGGCATATGATGGTTTTGTTAACAGTGGTTGTGAGGGATGGTTTTGAAAATGGTGGTTGAAAGGTGGGAATGATGGTGGTGGAGATGGTTGAGGTGAGGGTAATGGGGTGGAGAATGTGGTGATGGTGGTGACCGCGGTGGCATGGGTGATGGTGTTGTTAATGGTGGTGGTGATGGTGGCGGCGAAGGTGCATGTGGTCGTGGTAAGCTGACAATAATGTCAGTTGTGGTAAGGTGACAGTAATGTCAGTTGTGGTAATGGTGAGAGGGCGGAGATGGTGGTGGCCATGGTGGCGAGGGTGATGGCGGTGGCGAATATGGTAGTGGCGACGATGGTGGTGGAAGGTGGTTATGTCAAAGATGGTGGCGGTGGTGATGATGATGGTGAGACGGTGGATAATGTTGTGGTGGTGGTAGTGCAATACATGATTTAATTTTTTTAATAAACTCTAACTTTGTTTTATAATGTATCCTTTATTTTTTATTATTTTAAAAAAATTCTTGAAAAATAGAAAAAAATCAATTTGATGTTCTACAGAACTTATGCTAAATATTGTTTTTTGCGTTTTTCATTTTTTGAGTTTGTTTTCACAAAATAGTCTGTCGAACGCATTTTTCACCTATTTTTGTATCTGAAAAACTAAAAATTATTTTGCAAAACGTTAACGAACAAGCCCTTAGCATCTAGACAAATGCATGCCTTTACTTTTTTTTCTTTGAAAATGTATTTTACACACCATTTCTCACCTCATACTGTCATATATATCTCTTTTGTTTCTATTAAATTGAATAAGTAAGGTAAAATCAAAGGTCAAAATTAACAAAAATGATATAAAATGTAATAAATGATGTGTTAAAATCACTACCTTTTTCTTTTCACATAATCACAACATGTTGAATGGTTAAGGGTGATTTTCATATCGGACAGTAAATGGTAAGCTTCACACTATAGAACAAAATCATGCATGGATTTTTGAAATTACTTTATCAAATTCTAAAGAAACCACAACCATTGTCATCTTTTTGTATAGAAAAGATATTGTGATATATTTCAAACATTTTAATGCCAATATTGACATTAGAGAAGAGAGGTGATATTAAGATTTTAGAAGGCGTTAAGCACTAGTTGGGCGGTGGATAGGAATCTAACGCCTAGAAGATTAGGGAGAGCCTAAGTTATATTTTTATTTTCATTAAATTTATTATATAATATATAAATAAATCTCTGCTTAAACTAATAATTTCTACTGCAAAAAATGTGTAGCTTGAGTTGTTAAAAATGCGTACTCCTAAACCAAAGTTATGTCTGTAGTCAACCTAGCTTGAGTTGTTAAAAATGTTTACTCGTAAACCAAAGTTATGATGTCTTCAGTCAAACCGGCCCCCAAAGTTATGATGTCTTCAGTCAAACCGGCCCCCTCTCGTAGACGAAGGTTGTCTTCACACACACACACCCACCACCCCAACCCCTTCGGCGTCTCCCTCAATATTTTTTTTAATTAAAAAAAAAAACAGTATGTTTATGTATTTATTTGGTCAATAAGTTTCTGTATAAAAAAAAAAAACCAATATATAGCCCCATCTACTATTAGGCTATCATATTGAAGGATTTGTTGTACAAAGTATTAGTTGTGCTGCACATGCTATGCAGTGGAGAAAAATATGGAAGAATTTGTTTTTTAATTTGATTTTTCAAATCTGTATAATTACTATTTTATCATTATTATGTAAATTTTGATTGTGCATGTACACCTATTCCCAAATAATTTATTCTTCAATGGTCACTTTGGTAACCATATCAAAAATGTTTATTCCGTTTTTGATGATGTAACTGATTGTATGATCTAAATTAGACCATATATTTGGGGTGTGAGTGAGATTGTAACCGATTTCATTTGCTTGACCTTTCTTCCCAAACATGTCAATGCCCTTACCAAACAATAGAAGTTAGGCTAATCCTTAATAACAAGCTTTTTTGGTCAACGTACCATAATCTTACCGTTCAATTCGTTTTGGAGGGTGAAAGAGCAACCAACCACCCTAATGAGGTTGCACCAAACTGCAACATGAAAAACCATGCACGCACCACCTTCCTTCCACTACCAAGGGAAAATAATTTGAGTTTAACATATTATCATCATATGTCATTTATTACTACAGTCTAGTTATGTTTCTCTTCACTTATAAATGAGACGTTTTAGGTTTGAGTCCTATGAATGGCGAGTTCGTGATACCAAATTATTGTAGCTGATCCATTGTGGTGCTTTAACCCAAATCTCCCACTCCTTAGTGCATATGATATCGTTGTATTCAATAACATATTATGTTATCATATTTTTAACTATCCTTTTTTGAAGAGTCTCCCCAATTAAGAAATCTTCAAATAACCTTATTTTGGGACACATTGTGAGACTAGCTTAGTGTTTTGATTCAATGATCATAATTGTTTCTTTCAAAATCATCATGCAAAAAATTAGTCAAATTGAAAACCACTGAGACATATACTCGTTGCAAAAATAAAAAACATAAAATGATAAACATTTTAATTGAGTAGTTAAATGGTTTCAAATTTTTGTTACAATAATCTTTGAGGGAAGACATAAGATTTAGATAATTATGACTATATTGTATTAAAAAATGGGTCTTATAAGGTTATCCCTCTAATCTCTTTCAATTGGAGTTCCCTTTATTTTGTGAAAATTTTTATATTGCTCTTTTACAAGTGGTGGATTACCTTAATAGATAAGACATTACTCTTCAACCCACTACGTCCCAAATTTGAACTCTGTCCCAGAAAAAATGTGTTAGTGAAAATTATTATATCATACTTGGTTAACAAAATTATTATAGGACTTGTTTTGGTCATGTTTATTTTTGAGCTTTGTTTGGTCCATGTTCATTAATGGGCTTTATTTGGTACGGGAAATGACTCCATACTTTTCCATGTTTATTTTTGGATGACAAATGAGTCCATCATAGTCATTGGGCTCCAACTTACGAATGCAATGCTTGAAAAGCTTGACTTTTTTAGCGCAATTATGTGCTCACTTTTTTTCTTACATGTACACAGATAAATTTACACTAAAAGTAAGACGAATAAATAAGTTTCGAACTCGTCATTTACGAGATTTGAACTTAAGACACAATATGTGTTATGTGCTTATAAAATGATTGAAAACGCTTTTAATAAAAGTGTTTTGGAAACTAATTCTTAGTAAAAATGCAAGTGAATTCTCGAAAAACACTTAAAGTATTTCCTGCAAAAAACATATAACTAATGCTTTTTCCAAAATGCACTTCAAGTGCTTTCACAAAAAAACGGTTTCAGTCATTCTAAAAATACTTACAAACGAGTCTTAAAAGTTACAAACGAGTCTTAAAAGTTTTGTTATTCACATAAACACGGTATACAAATTATAAATTAGCTAAAACAGTAACGCATCGGTGAGATATAGCAAATACCAATCATATATCGTCATTGATCAATCTATACAATTGAAATATCATTCTACAATGCATACAAATAGAAGGTGGAATAATTAGTTCTTTTATTAACTGACGGAATGCAACAAAGCCAGTTACATCACCATTAAAATTTAAAAGAAAAAATATATTTAATTAATTTAATGTTCAGTTTAGAGTTATGATGCAAGTTATGTTACCCTATTGTAATTACGTTTAACGTCATTAATAACACTTGGCCTATATAAAAGGACAATCTTGTTATTTGTTCTTCACCATCCTGTAGATCATTTTGCAACCAATAAAATCATAACTTTTTTTATAAAAAAAATGGCAAGGTTGAACAATTATCAAACTTCTGCTGCAATCTTGATTTTCGTGGTTGCGACAACGATGGTTTTACCAGGACATGCAAACTTAACACCCACGTCATCAAATTATAAATCTGCAGAAGAATGCAGAAGTAGAATTACACCCAAGTGTGGAAATGAAATATATTATACAATAATTAAGGATTGGTATGTCACCAACGATTGTTGCATTGAACTTGTATCAATCGGTCAATCTTGCCACAAAGCATTAGTGAATAAATCTCTTTCGGGACCTTTTGTTGCCAAGAGTGCGCAAATTTGGAAGTATTGAGTTGAAATTTTACACTATATTTCGCCAGCTTCTTCTCCTTCTGGAGAAGCATAAATAATGTTATCTATGTACTTTTTTTTATATCAAAATGTAGCTTCGAATTAAATAAAATCAAAGTATTTGACACAGAGTCTTCAATTTAATTCATGTCTTGATTTTATTTTTGACTAAAATATATTGTCTATAACCTTCACATTCATCCGGTGACTGATACTGTGCATGCTTTAGTTGATAAAATCATCACTTTTATGTTTTAATTTCAATCTTGCATGGAGGTCGTCGAAGTCTTCGCCACCATTTGTGATATGACGACGATATAACTTATTATTATAAGTTAATGAACTAGAAAATAGGACTAAATATATTTCACACCCTTCATGTTTGGGGTGATTTTTAAAATGGGCTACGAGGTTTTAATTTTCTTAAATTGCTCCCTAAGGTTTTGAAATTGTAGCAACTTACACATTTTGTCTATTAAATTATTTGAAATTTCGATAAATTGATGACATGGTGAGCATGAAACCCGTAACTGAATTGATATGTAAGTCACATTTACACCAGATTGACTAAAAAACTCATCAATTTAATGAATAATTAGACATTCAAATATACAAAATGAGTAAATTGACACAATTTTAAAACTTTAGAGTGCAATGTGAAAAAATTAAAACTTCATGACCCATTTTAAAAATCACATCAAACCTTAAAGGCATTAAATGTAATTAGCCCTAAAAAATACTATAACATTCAATCGGGAGTACTAAAAAAATTATAGCTGGGTCGAATCGTGGCCTCCCACGAGTCTGGATTGCCTCAATATATCGAGTCGCACCTCCTTTTATTTTCTGAATTTGGGAGTATGATTTTCTCTTGAATATTTTTTATATATATAAGTATTCACAAATTGCTAAAATTTGCCCACATATGAAATGTCCAGACCTAAATTCTATAATTCAACCTTAATCCAAGAAGAAACTCAATTTATTATTATAGGAAAAGTTTGAAAAAAGTATTCAGTGGCTATAAAAGAATCATCATTCGTCAACCTAGTGGATGTCTTCCCCTGCTTCTTCTTCATCATTCCTGATTCGACTCCCATAAATGAATACCATTCCTACTTTATTTTGTCCATTGTGTTCATATTTTTGTTATACGGTCAACCATACTTGTGGGTGAGGTTGGACTAAGCCTCATAAGTCACAATGGACTAGTAACAATTTGACATAAAACTCATCATTTATGAGAGTCTAACTTCAAACCTACCACTTACAAGTAGGAAGAAATATTTAGACCATAATACTAGCGACATATTCTTTAATAGAGGAGCTTGGCTCCTTAAGATTGAGGTTCCTCCTTTTACTTTGTGTTCGATTCACAGAACTTCGTCTTTATAATCAGAATCGTTTATACTATAAATCACTTTGTAAAGATTATCTCAACAAAACATCAATTAAAACCAAAGTCATTAGTTAATTAACTGTAGCAAATAGATAGACGACTTATAATGCTTTTATTGAATTCGTCAATTTGTTTTTGTATAGTTTGATGACTAAATGGTCTAATATTTTATTGATATTTTAGTAATTTATAACATTAATGGTTCCTATCATAAATTATGTAAATCAGCCACGAAGTAAATTGAAAATGAACTCATTCTCAACTATTGAGGAGTCAAGTTAATTTCATTCTTTAAAGTTATAAAATGCACACATACATGACAAATTATTTATTTATTTTATATGTGTTAGGTGTTGAAAAGAAATCATATATTTTCTTCTTATATACAAACAATAATTAGGAAACTGTGAATTAAACTCGAGACATTAAGTGCAAAATAACTGAGTTACAAGTCTCTTACGGATCACATGACACATACAAGTAAACTTCAAATTTAATATTTTAAAAAACCCCATTGTTGTTTTAAAATAAAAAAAAGAACACCACAACTCGGAATCAATTAGAAAATGACAAATTGACGGTTGATGACGAACACTTGGCGTGTTTTTTTTTTCTCTAATACAATTTTGGAAGGCATAACACTTTACCTCTTAAAGACCGCCTTGGCTTAAGCCTTAATCTAAAAAGCACTTTGGAAAAATATCTTGAATTTTCATCACGAGACAAGTCATTTTCCTCCAAGACGTGCCAAACTTCGCAACACTTAATAACAAGTACCCGTCGACCTCCCCCATCGGCATCTCCGCATCTCCCCATCGAATCTCTCCTCTCAGTTTCCAAATCTCTATTTTAATCACCCACGTCCAATTTCCCTTGTGGGTTCTTCTCACAATCCAATTCTTTATTTTTGGCATTTTCTTACAAGGACAACTCTCCTTTCTCTGACTATCACCGCTCCATTATTTATACAAATATACAAATATACATATATAAAAGACGAACTCTGAAAACCCCATCTGGGAGAGAAAGACGAATCTCCTTCTGGGGGCTGCTTTGATTGTTCTCAGCTGGCGGGTCTTCAATTTTTTGGTATGTTTTCCCACCATTAGTTAGTAATTGTCATTAGATTGTGAATGATGGATTATGCATGCATTTAATTTGGTTTTGGTTTCCAAGAAAATGCAGCAAAAGAAAATGGACAATGAGATTAGGAATCGATTCTTTTTAATGGGTTTGCAGATTCTCTCTGCAATTGTTGAAATTTGAATTCAAAAATAAAATTTTTGACCCAATTTTGGATTTTTTACGTTGGATTTGATAAAGATCAATGCTTTATGATCTGGGTTCATTTCTTGGTATTATATAATTTTGTTTGGCGACCAAATGGAGAATTTTTCTGTTCTGTTAAGTGTGACATTGTATGATTTGGGGTTGAGCAGAAAATGGGCAGCGAAATCGAAAATTTTGAAGATCCAAAACCTGCATCTGAAGCAATGGAGAACAATCGAGCATCGTCGTCGAAGGAAGGCAAAGGAAAGAGGCTGTGGAAGAAGGTGAAGTATCAGCTGGTTGAGTACCACACTTTGCCAAATTACTTGAGGGACAATGAGTTCATTTTGGGCCATTACCGGTCCGAATGGCCATTGAAGCAGGTCTTGCTTAGCATGTTTACCATCCACAACGAGACGCTGAATGTTTGGACGTAAGCCTCTATCCGTATACGAGTCTTTTTTTCGATATCAGATATGGAAATGCATGTTTGTACATCAATGGAATTATGTGATTTTTGGTCTGTACCTGTAATATGGTTAATAGGTCTGTTGCTTTCAGATAATAGGTATCAATCTGGTTTTTATTTCAAACAGTTTCTGTATTTTCCCCCTTGACGTTTACAATATTTAATAAGAAAGTAAAAACTTTTTAATATTCCTTGTTTCTTCTGAAGTTTGCTGTAGTGGATTAAACTGTGAGTATGACATTTTAGTTCGAACACAAATTCGCTGAAATACGTAACCTTTTATTTTTTTCTAGAGGCGCGCAGTTGGTTTCTTTAACTGCGTAAAAATACATTTTTGGTAACTGATGTGTTTGAACTCAAACAGCATAAACTTCAAAATCGGACAAAATTTTCTTTCTTTCTAACAAATTATTACTTTCCCAGGCATTTGATCGGGTTCTTCCTTTTTCTTTCCTTGACCATATACACCGCAATTAAGGTTCCAGAGGTCGTTGATCTTCATGCTCTACAGAATTTTCCTGATGTGCTGAAAAAGGCTGATCTGCACAAATTACATGAAGAATTCATGACGTGCCTCCCTTCCTTACCCAACATGCCAGATCTAAACAGGCTTAGAGAAGAGTTAAAGACATCATTAACTTCAATGGATCTGCTGCCATCACTCTCTGGTTGGCATGTTATGGAACTTCTGAATAATTGTTTGCCGCAACGATTCTCTCATGGCAACCAAACTGATGTATGTGTTCTGGTAAATGCTCTACCTTTAAAGCCTCGGAACTAATGATGTTAACTTATCCACTGACTTCATTTTTACATTCGTAATACCTTTTAAGCTTTTATATTCTTCCATTATGCTCAATAGGGTCTTGCTTCCTAGGTGAACATTTTACTATTTGACGTTCTCCTCCAATTCAATATGAACAATAAACAGTTTGTGTATGAAAGATATTTTGATCCTTTGGCATTTATTTATTTAGTTCCTCGCCTCTAGACATAATCATCCCAGTGTGCCATTTATAAGGCTTTGATGTTCTAGCATAATGTGCTTAGAGTTGTATCATTTATGTGAGATTTCTTTAGTATAAATGTGGTTTTGCGAAACGGTTTCCCTTAATAGTTTGGTTTCTTAAATTTTTGTATAGCTATCCATGTAAGATGTTATGTAGGAAAGTCAAGTGATGGTTGTGCATTATTTTCTAAGTAGTTTAATTCTTGTGCTAGATGTGTTCTTAACGGTGAACGATCCTTTATAATCTTATTGTGTGACTAATGGTACAATAGTGCTAGTTGCAATGCATCCGTAGCCCCTCTGTGTGACTCTTGGGAGCATTAAATTTATAAAAGTATGAGCAGTTACAATCCCCAATTCATATAATCCATGTCAATGTTAATGTGCTTTTGGAGATGCAACGAGCTAATATATTGCTTGTGTTTGTTGTTTGGATTAATGCAGCGTAGCATGAAGGAGGATGTAGCAAACATAATAGCACCATTGATGATTAGACCAATCACAAGATGGCCGTTTTTTGCTTTCTTGGGGGGAGCCATGTTTTGCTTGCTGACCAGCAGCGCATGCCATCTTCTCTCTTGCCACTCTGAGCGCATGTCGTATATCATGCTCAGGATGGACTACGCTGGAATTGCAGCCCTTATATCTACCTCATTCTACCCTCTCGTCTACTACACCTTCATGTGCGACCCTTTCTTCTGCGCCCTCTACATGGGATTCATAACCCTCCTGGGAATTGCCACAGTCTTGGTTTCCCTCGTCCCAGTCTTTCAAAATCCTGAATACCGAATTGTCCGTGTATCGCTTTTTCTTGGCATGGGCCTGTCCGGGATTCTACCTGTTATGCACAAGGTCATCTTGTTTTCAGACCAACCTGAGGCACTCCACACAACCGGGTATGAGATTCTGATGGGGCTTCTCTACGGGGTTGGGGCCCTGGTTTATGCCACGAGGATCCCAGAACGATGGATGCCAGGGAAATTCGACATAGCAGGGCACAGCCACCAGCTGTTTCACGTATTGGTAGTGGCGGGAGCATACACCCATTACCGCGCAGGGCTCGTTTACCTCAAGTGGCGCGACTTAGCGGGTTGCTGAATTAGTGAATTAGGAAGATTGCCTCTAGACTCTAGTACTGCTAGTGGGTAAGGTCTTTGTTTGTTGTTATTTGATGTGTAGGTGAAGAATTGAAGTTTGGTGTAGCGTAGATATGTGATTTCCCCCATTTGTGACTACAAAATCAAGCACAAAAAATCGTGTTTGGTTCGAGGGAAAATGGAAAAAGAAAAAAAATTGTATTGGAGTATTTAGTTGGACATGTATAGAACTTGTGGCAAATAAGGATTCTGCGTTCATCTCAAAATCCAATAAGATAATGAAGCTGGTTTTCTTCTTCTACTTTTTTTCTCTGTTTTGGATTTTTCTTCAATACTACGTAGCATAATAGCATTGAATGATATGGAAAAATAGAAGATCTAAACAAGTGTAAAAATTAGATTATACGTAGCATTAAATAATACGGAAAATGAATGGATGATTTTGAAAATAAAAGATTTAAACAGCTGTTCAAATTAAATTTAACTGCTAAAATACTCATAACACTGGATAATACGTAGCATTGAAGCCAACTGCTAATGTTTTTTGTTTACACTTTTAATTTGAACGGAGTGCAGTGCAGTGCTAAATTACCTCAAAATGTATGAAGCATGAACTGAGACTAGAAACCAGTGCAGTGCAACGTGAACAAAAAAGGAAGAAAAAAAATTGAAGTTTTGCTTTCATTGAGAGTTGAACTCAAGACCTCCCGCTTACTAAACGGGTGCTCTAACCAACTGAGCTATGAAAGCTACTTGTTAGATTATTCCACCACAATGTATTTTAATTATTACTTCGGCCTGTGGGTTACTGTTATCCAGACAATAAATTTTCACACCGTGTTGTTTTCTCCGATTTTCCTAGACCAATGCGGTCCCTTTTCCCGTTCATCATACTTTCTGAAGTCATTAGTGTGGAAGTAAATGAGAAGAATTTGGTCAATGAAAACAAAAACACAAAACCCTAAGAATCCTAAGGGGTTGGTCTAGTGAAAACCGAGCAAAGGTTTGAAACTCCCAATCTAAATTCGAAGTCTCACAAATACATTATTTGAGAAAACAGGTTCTGTTTTGGCATATCATTTGAACTAAGGCCCAAAAGTACAGTCTCCTCATGTGTTACCTGAGTTGTATGATAATGTGGATTAGCTCACCATCAATGTGTGATGAACTGGTGGGATACCTAAAAATCCCCAAGGTTCTTAAAGTAGACTCAAACGATAACTAATAAATGATTTTCTAATTATGATTAATGATTTTCTTTTTTTAGTGTGTACAATTTATGATTTTTGTATTGGGAAATTAACTAATTTTGATGCATGTAGTTTGGTTGAAGTTCTACTTTAATTTTATCGATTTTTGTTACAAGTATAAAATGTCCCACAATTATGGGTCAAACTTGAGTAATACGTACCATCCAAGACACGATCATATTAAAACTTCGTCCAAACGACAATCATCACAATCATAATTTCATGAATCAAAGTTGGGGGTTTGTCCTTCCATACTTTAACGGCACACAATCACCTACACATTGTGGGTGAATTTTGAATTTGAAATATGGTAGGTTTTGGCATTTTGAACTTGGAATATGGTAGGTTTCCACTTTTTGAATTCAGAATATGGTAGGTTTCAAGCCGAAATGGAGAAAGTAGAGTTTTGTGTTTAGTAGAAGCCATAGTCCAAACTTCACCTTTCTTCCTCCTTTCTCTGTCATTTGGTCATTCATTTCTGCTCATAAAATCCCAGATCACAACCACCACTGCAATTATTACTTGCCCTTTCTACCTTCATTCCTTTTGGAAACAAATCCCCTTTCTCCCATAAACGTCTCCTTCAAACTTCAATTCCCACTTCCAATTTTAGCATTTGTCTCACATTAACAAATCCCCAAATCCCCAAAATCCCAATTCCCCCTTTCTCTTTCTCTCTCTTCAAATATGTATCCTAATCCTATCCCACTCCTCCCTCTCACTCTACTTTCCCACCTCCCAATCACCTTCCAATGGCGAAACCCACCCACCAATCCCTACCCTGCGCCGATGGGTTTTCCTTCCTCACAGGACTATTCTTCGCCCTTTTCTCCATCTGGTCCTTTTGGTGTTTCATCTCCCTGTACCATCACAAACCCAATTTCGGATTCCACCCTTTTTCTATTCCCGGCTTCGGATACGCCGCCCACGACTCGAATCCCCAACCCGACCCGGCCGGTACAACCTTCTACGACGACCCTGAATTGAGCTATTTTATAGAGAGCCCGGTCCACAACTGGGACAAGAAGCGGCATGTCTGGCTCGACCAGTACCCGTCGCTCGCCGCCGAGTCGCGCAACCGGGTCCTCCTCGTCACCGGATCGCAGCCGTCCAAGTGTAAGAACCCGATTGGCGATCATCTTCTTCTGCGGCTGTTCAAGAACAAGGTGGACTACTGTCGTTTACATGGATACGACATCTTTTACAACAACGCCTACTTGCATCCCAAAATGGATTCCTATTGGGCCAAGCTTCCTGTTATAAAGGCTACGATGATGGCCCACCCGGAGGCCGAGTGGATCTGGTGGATGGATTCAGATGCTGTTTTTACGGACATGGAGTTTAGGGTTCCGTTGGGCCGGTATGAAAATCACAACCTTGTAGTCCACGGTTGGCCCAATATGGTTTATGGGGACAAAGATAATAAAAGTTGGACTGGGCTCAATGCCGGGGTGATGATAATTAGAAATTGTCAATGGTCCATGGACTTGATTGATGAATGGGCCTCGATCGGCCCACAGACTCCGGATTTTGAAAACTGGGGCCGAATATTGAAATCGGTGTTCAAGGACAAGCCGTTCCCACTCCCAGACGATCAATCCGCTCTAATTTACTTGCTCTTCACGGATGAAGAGAAGTGGGGTAAAAAGACTTATTTGGAGTGGGAGTATTACTTGGAAGCTTATTGGATAGGGGTAATGGGGAAATACGATAACTTCACTGAGAGTTATGCCGAGACGGAGCAAAACGACAACGTTTTGAGGAGGAGACATGCGGAGAAAGTGAACGAGTGGTACGGTGATAAAAGAGAGAGGTATCTTAAGGGGCGTGAGAGGAGACCGTTTGTGACGCATTTTACCGGATGTCAACCGTGCAATGGAGAGCACAATCCACAATATATGGGGGATTCGTGTTGGAATGAGATGAATAGGGCTTTGAATTTCGCAGATAATCAAGTGCTGCGAAATTATGGTTTTATTCATCCCGGATTTGAGTTCCTCAATTGTTTTGTTATGCCGTTTAATTAGTGAATTAGTAAAAACGAGTTAATGGTTTTGCCTATTACTTCTAACCTAAGTTATTTTGACTACTTTACGGTGCTTTTTCCCTCCTTCCAAAGGGTGTTAGCAATTTAGCATTCTGTTTGATGAAATATGCCATCTACAAATAATCATATTTTATTGAGAATTAAAAAAAGTCTGAAAAACAATGTGTGTGATTTCAACTAAATGATCCCTTAGATTCCGTGATGTGTAGAAGCGAAGGTTTGGAATATATTATGAAATCGGAAATGCTACAAATTAGAAATACCTTGGTCAATACAAAAACACATGGCTATTGATTGTATGTGGTCACCATTTGAAAATTATTGTCATTGTTGAAGAGTGTATTTCGGTGTGACTATCGTGAAATATTTTCTCCAAGTAATTTTAGTCATTAGATTGATGTGTATCTTAATAGTTAAGCTAGTTTGATAATAGAAATTTCGTTTTCGGTTTTCTACTTTTTTAAAAATTTAAATATTATTTTTGTAATTAATTTCGAGTTTTTAGTTTCAAAAATGACAGAAATCAAAAGTGAAAAATGAAGGCTAAATTTTGAAAAGTCAAAAGTAGCTTTTAGTTTTATTTTTTCATTATTTTTTAAAGCAGAAAGTAGTTATAAGCCAACATTTCAATTTTAAGTTTTTGAAAATACAAGTATTTGTTGTAGATAAAATATAACATGTGTTAAATGTGATTGTGTAAATCTAGGTAGATATGGATTAGGCTATTCCGTTACGCAAGAGTTAGTATCCTATTGTACTTGTACTTCTATTACTATAAATAAAGGCACACAGTATGTGGAATATATGACCACATATTCCACATACACTCTGATTTCACCAAATTCTCTCTCTATTCTTCTCTTACGCACCCTTCACTAAGCGCTTCCTGACACGTTATGTTAGCTCTCTTTTCCATTGTGCTCAAGAAATTATACGGATTTTGGCCATCTTCAATCATGGGGAGTATTAATTTCAATAGTTTTTTACTTTGATTTATTTATTTTTATTGAATTAATATACTTGCTATTGATTCAATTTTTTCCACATTATTTTGAGCCGAGATTCCAACGCATTGACGATGGAAATCCAGGGTTGAAAGCAATCACGCAAACAAATTGTTCAGCCATCATCTTCGGCCAATCCGGAGTTCTTCTAAAACACGGTCTCGATTGTCGATATTTTGTCGGACGATTGCATGAACCTTCACCATGATGCATAACCCAATTTCTGCGTTTAAAGAATTATTGATCTTAAATATTGTGTTAACATCGACATTTAATATATAAAATATATTAAGTGAATTGATGATCGTGTGAACGAAGGAAAAATTAAGGGTTTTTTTCTTATTTTTTTAAGCTTTTCTACAAAAAACATCAAATTATTTGTGGGCAGTTTTAGTGAAGGGTGGCAAAGAAGAATAGAGAGAATTTGGGTAGAGCGCAGTGTATGTGGAATATGTGGTTCATATATTCCACATACAGGTCTGCTTTATTTATAGTAATAGAAGTACAAGTACAATGAGATCTTAATCCCTTACGAACGGAATAGCCTAATCCGCTATCTACCTAGGATTTACAATCACATTTAACACATGTTATAAATTATCTACAACACTCCCCCTTGGTGTCCCAAATACTCAAGTAGATATCGCATCGAGATCTTCGGGATGATAGTTGATGAAGTCGTCTCGTAGGCACGATAGAGAACACTCGAGTCTCATATAGGGAACTTGCATATAAAAAGAATAAAAACTCTCACAAAACTTGGCTATGGTAAAACCCAAGACGGGACAAAACCCATAGTCGAGGGAGAAAAGTGAGTTAATGCAATGTCGATACTTAACATCTTCAAGACGTAAGTAGTAAGAAAACACACAAGGGTATGACCGGCCCGAATGGGTGCCTCGTTAAAAAACCTAGTCGGGCAACAAAAACTGATGGGAAAAATGATCACGATCGTAGGGAAAAAAGTACATTAAGGTCAAGTGAGTATACTTGAGGATACTCCCTATCTAGCGTAGCAAATGAGAAAATTTGCACATACCAAATCCTCGAACAAGCTTCTTCGGCAATGACTTCGTGAAGAGGTCGGCAATGTTGTCTTCGGATCGAATATGCTTGACTTGATCTTCGATGCTCGTGCGATATGATGTAGCGCAATATGCTTGGTGTTGACTTCTTGGATGTATCATGTTATGGTGCAGTCGATACATGCGGCGTTGTCTTCATAGATCGTTGTTGGAACTCAACAAAGGATGAAAATTACAGTGCTTCGAATATGCTCCCATGTACACGGGTGGCTTAGTGTATGGCGGTGAGCTCGAGAAGACGTCGCAACTAAGGTCCTATTTGGTTGACCTCAAGATATTGCGGTGTTCCTAACGGTAAAGACATAATCCGTTTGGAAACGTGCCTTGTCATGAACAGACGGATAATGCGTGTCGGCGTATCCCACAAAGGTAGGCATCATTCGATAACCAAAGGGGTTGTGGTTAGTCGAGATGCGCGGGGATAGAATAAGCCCAAATCCGTAGTAACGGAAAAACGTCTTTAACACCTATTCGGTGGTAGCGTGTAGGCGCCGGTGTTGTATCTTACCAAAGATCGACAACGAATGAAATGTCATGCATAATGCAATGAGCTAAGTACAACAAAGCGCTAATTGAACTTAGATGATATAGAACTTCAAGTTCCACAACCTTTTCAAGGATCTCATTTGCATCTAGCGTATGAACGGTCATGGGTGTACTCAAGAGAGCAACACCTTACGGGTGTAGTTCGGTTGGTGGACCGAATACCATCGAACTTTGCTCGAGCCGGATTCGAGACATAAACAAGTTTTCCCAAAGATCTTTCATCTCAATTCCAGGCTTCATGTGCGGCGGAGTTTTCTCAAGCTCTTCCCGGAGTCTAAGTGAGATTTATGTCATCGACATAGGCTACCAACTCAACAAATTCGGTTTTGTACACGCGGGGGCATGGTTATTCACATATCCCTAGCGGTCAAATATTCACTTAAACGGGTATACCACATCGCTCGGATTGTTCCCAGTAGTAAAGTGAAATACCTCAATTCAATAGAGAGGGTGTTACGTGGTCTAGAACTATTTGAATCAGTCAATAAGCTCTTCGGGAACTTTCACATATATTTTTCCGTATCAAGATCCCTATAGATACGTTACAACCACGTACATAAGCTGCATATTCAGTTTTCGGAAACTACCAAGTGATAAGGTAGTGGAACGTTATAACGTCCATTACGGAAATAAGTCACCGTAATCAATCTCGGGCGTTTGAGAGAAACCTTGCGCCACGGCGTGCTTCGTATTGCCTTTATTTCATTCTTCTCATTTCGATTCCTTACTAAAACCCACTTGTAGCAAACGGGCTTCGCATGTGGAAGTGGCCAGGAACTAGGCCCAAACACTTTACGTTTGCTTAGTGAATCAAGTTACGACCTGGATTGCTAGTTTCTAGTTTGACCAATCAGGTTCTACGTCGACATTCATCAGCGGAACGTAGTTCGATATCGTCGCTTTTCACTATTTCGGGTAGCTACCATATGACGTATGAATATCATCGATGATAATCTCATTCCAATTCCATTAACTCATCCATGCATGCATAATGGACCAAGACTACAGGTCTCGGGATAATCCCGGATTAATTTCATGAGGTGGAATGGTTGAGATAGCGAACGAGGAAAGGATTCATTTTGTGCCATACTTCTCCACTTCTAGGGAGGTGAATCCTTCGAACCGAGTGATGTCGCGGTTGGTAGAAACGAGATTGATTGGCTAGTCGTCGCGTACCGGGCCGTCAACGGGCGGCCAACCGTCCTTTAGGGCGGCACACCCGCCCGGGGGATGTTAACTCGACGTCCGTTGAGTACGTCTATCCCTTCTGAGGCATGTTTGCAGCTGGTATATGTGATCTCGTCACTTTATCTAGATAAGAGAAAGCGTGCGGAGCAATACTACGAAATCTAGAGATATGAGGATCGAGATGGACATAGTGGGGACGTCCACGATAATTCGCGTCGTTCTTGAGCGTTGACGTTCTTATCTCCCCTATGGCCCGGGAAAATTTGTCGTAGTAATCCAGCAAAATAGCTGATAAGAGATCGCGTGCGAGGCTCTAATGAGCTAATTCGAAGGAGAATCACAATCGACAAAGATTCACATCCTTCTTTGAGGACCCATATTGGTACATTGCGGCGGCGCAATATGGCGGAGTGGGTTCCTACACTTCTCCACATGTGGGCTTGGTTGGCTCTGAGTGGGTTTCGTAGGAGACGTAATGAGAAGAGTGAAATAGTGTCACAGAAGCACGCCTTGTGGCGCAGGTTTCTCTCAAGCCACGGGATTGATTACGAGACTTATTCCCCGTAATGGACGTCATAGTTCCGCTACCTTCTCCGGTTTGGTAGTTTTAGAAAAGCGAATATGCAGCTTATGTACGTGGTTGTAACGTATCTATAGGGATCTTGATACGGAAATATATGTGAAAGTTCCTAGAGAACTTATTGAGGGCGATTCAAATAGTTTCTAGACCCGCAAGGAACACCCTCTACATTGAATTGAGGCATTTCACTTTACAGTTGGAACAATCAGAGCGGATGGTATACCCATTAAAAAGTGAATATTTGATGGAGTTATGGATATGTGAATAAACTATGCCCCTAACGTGTACAAAACCGAATTTGCAAGAGTTTAGGTCTATGTCGATGCTTTATAAATCTCACTTAGACTGCGGAAGAGCTTGAAAGCGCCTCGCACACAGTCGAATTTGAGATGAAAGATCTTGGGAAAACTCGTTTATGTCTCGACTGAGAAGTTTCGAGCAAAGTTCGGTTAGTGATACAGTCCTTTGTTGAACTACACCCGAGGAAGGTGTTGCCTTCGAGTACACCCATGCCCGTTCATACGCTAGATGCAAATGAGATCCTTGAAAGGTTGTGGAACACAGAAGTTCTATATCTAAGTTCAATTAGCGCTTTTATTGTACTTAGCTCATTGCACATTATGCATGACATCTCATTCGTTGTTGATCTTTATTGAATACAACATGTATCTACTATTACCACCAAATAGGTGTTAAAGGCGTTTTTCCGTTACTGCGGATTTGGGCTTATTCTATCCCCTGCGCATCACCGGAAATTAACCCTGACCGCGAGATTTATCGAGAATGATGCTTACCTTGTGGGATATCTGGCCCGGCCTGAACTATCCCGTGCATTTCCGCACAAAACCGTTTCCAAGCAGTTATGTCTTTACCGTTAGGAACACCGCAATATCTTGGAGGTTAACCAAATAGACCTTAGTTGCGACGTCTTGAGCTCATCGCCATACACGAAGCCACACGTGTACATGGAAGCATATTCGAAGCACACACCCAGCCAATTCTTCATCCTTTGTTGAGTTCCAACAACGATCTATGAAGACAACGCCATATGTATCGACCAGACCATAACATGATACATCCAGAAGTCAACACCAAGCATATTGCGTCTACATTACATCAGCATGAGCATCGGAAGATTGAAGTCGAAGCATATCGATCCAGAAGACAACCTTATTAAACCTCTTCCTGAAGTCATTGCCGAAGAAGCTTGTTCGAGGATTTAGTATGCAAATTTTCTCATTTGCTAAACACTTGTAGTTCTCGGGTCGTCGAACTCGGGAGTATCACGAAGTATACTCACTTGACCTTAATGTACTCTTTTCCACTACGATCGGGATCATTTTTCCCATTGGGTTTTTGTTGCTGACTACTTAGGTTTTAACGAAGCGCGCGTGGTGGTCATACCCTTGTGTGTTTCTTACTACTTAAATCTTCAGAAGATGTTAAGTATCGACATTACATTAACTCACTTTTCTCTAGACTATGGGTTTTGTCCTGTCTTGGGTTTTACCATAGCCGGGTTTTGTAGAGAGTTTTATTCTTTTTATATGCAAGTTCCACATATGAGACTCAAGTGTTAAATGCTTGTCTCTGAGGCGACTTCATCAACTATCATCATCTTGAAGATCGTCTGATATCTACTTGAGTATTTGCACACTCAAGGGGAGTATTTGTAGATAAAATATAACATGTGTTAAATGTGATTGTGTAAATCCTAGGTAGATATGGATTAGGCTATTCCGTTACGCCAGGGATTAGTATCCTATTGTACTTGTACTTCTATTACTATAAATAAAGGCACACAGTATGTGGAATAATATATGAACTACATATTCCACATACACTCTGATTTCACCAAATTCTCTCTATTCTTCTCTTGCCAGCACCCTTCACTAAAAGCATCACAACCGGTATTGAAGTTTTCAAAAGTGAAAACAAAAACTTAAAACTAAAAACAAAATAATTATCAAACGCCTAAACAAACTACATATGGAAGTCATTATGTTGTGAATCTTTTGACAATGTCACAATGGTATCTATAGTGTTAATCTTTGTTGTCTGTTTGGTTTTTTTTTTTAAATAATAGTAATAATGATATAGCCCGTGCCGAAATTTATACTATTTTATTCTCGGAAGGTGTGAAAGGACCAAAATGACCCTGGTTGGACAATAGTTGATTTTTGTTGACTTTCATGTCGTGACACGTACGACCATTTTTCTTAGCTTTTTCTTGTTGTACTCGTCGATACGAGCACATGGATGCAAACATAATGATATTCGGAGTTTGAATGAAGGTTCTACGAAATTTTGAGGGCATTCTCGTAATTTCACGAGAATTGTATTTCTCTGTTTGGGTTTTGTATTTAGGCTTTGGGCCCAGTGAGCCCATTCCTTTCCCTGTGTTTTCCCTTACTCGGCATCACTTATTCTCTCACTTTCGTTCCCCTTCCCGTCTTACCTTCCCTGACCGAGCCAAACCGTAAAACCTTGGTGGCTCCACCATTTTTCCCGGCAATTCAGACCACCAAACCACCACCACTGTGACCCCCTCTCCATGGTGAACTCGTTTCCAATCTCTTTTTGGTGAAAAACAGACCCCGAGGTCGTGATTCGAGGAACCCGACAAGGACGATCTTTCTCGGTGAACTTCTCACTGTTTCTTACTTTGGTAAGCCTCGATTATACGTTCATAATTCATTGAAATTCCATCCAGTAAAATGGAAGAATTATAAATCTCCAAAATAATAGATAGGAGTATAGCTTGACTCCTTGTGATGTTCTTGAGTCTGTTTTGTGTATTGCATGTGTATACCATTTTAGAACGTTTTACTACTAGCCGTACTTGAGAAATGATATACTTTATACTATACCCCATTTTAAGATACAAGACTTTACCTGTGGCATGTTTTCATACCCGCTCAATTATGATTGCTTACGCGGTATCTATAGTACTGTCCGGGGCCAGGACCAGCTTCACGTGTATGTTCACACTGCACCGACACGCTTACTTTGGATCCATCGTAGGTGCCAGCTTGTTCTAGTTGTTTCTACTCCTAGAACTCGTTGTGATGTGCTTAGCGCTAGCTTCACGTGTATGTAGTACTCGAGCGTAGATTATTACACCCAGCCTGTTCATGGCAGAATATCTCTGCATGAGCTCGTGTGTTTGTATCACCTACTAAGCGTACCCTGTTGTTTACCCGTGATTTTGTGACTTATCTGCTTTCACTGGTGCCATGGAAGATTGTGTTATTCTTGGATTTCACGTATTGAATTCCACGTGTGATTTCTATTAAAAGATTTTATTTTGCGGTTTATGGTTATTATTTACCCATTTTGGAAAATAATTACTTTTCCGCTCTTAAGCTGTTTTTCATACTTATTATGTAGTATGGTTTTGAGAATTATTACGGGTTTTACAACGAGGGGTTAGTACTTTCGGAAAAGCAAAGTTTTAGAAATGTATTTATTTCTGCCCATTCACACCTTTCTGTTTTGCCCCACTCTAGGTTTAGTAGGCTTGGAGCTCTTGATGTCGGGACGCTGTGACATGATTCCCTCTTTAGTGTAGGGAATCTTTCTTAGTACTGTAGTTACTCTAGTACCTTCTACTTTGTAAATTTAGTTCCTCTGTTATTATTTTTTTGAGTTCACACACACTCCTGCGCACTCAGCTTATATTGTTTTATTCGAACTTCTTTTTCTTACTTTAAATTACATTCATTTCTTTCAAATGACTTTTGTCACCTCACGGGGTGTCGGCCATCACCTCTCAATTTTTAGGTGTCGATCTGGACATTCAAGTCAGAGTGTGTCAAATAAGGCCCATCATTGTTTATTAGATTGGTATGGCTTTATTATTGCCTTACTAAAATATTAATATGCAGATTATTAATTTGTAATTTTAAAACATTATCTTCATCTAGATCCTAGGACACTTTCTGTTCCAGTTTTTAGTTGTTAGACGTCGAGAGATATGCTTCTCCTTGTAGCTATTATGTTTCTGGTTAGCACATGCTTACAATTTTTGTAGAGGCTGCTTAATAACTATTTCGTTTTCAATCTTTAGGACACTGAAAACAGCAATTTTGTTTGATAACTATTTTGAGTTTTCAACTTTCAAAAAATGAAAACTGAAACCAAAAAGTGAAAACTCAATACCAAATTTTGAAAACTAAAGAAAATAGTTTACAGTTTTTATTTTTCTGAAAATTGAAAGTAGTTACCAAATAAAATTTCAATTTTCAAAAAAGTGAAACAAAAACTGAAACCTAAAAACGAAATGGTTATCAAACAGCCCCTTAGTAACAAAATTCGTGGTCATAATATTGACTTTGTATGACTAACCACTTAAATTTCATTGTGTCACATCAGTACATGATAGAAAAATTGACGAAAATGTAACGGAATGACCAAATTGATTTGCGAGACTCAATTTCAAGGACCATTTTGATTGGAAAGTCCAATTTCGTGGACCAACGATGATAAAAAAACCCTTTTTTTTAAGAGCTTGTAGTTAATTAAGAACATTCATTTCTATACTCGAGATTTCGAGTTTAATTTTCCATCCCTCAGTATAATTTGTAAATATAAAGATGAGAAAACACTAATTTTTATAGAAAGAAAAAGAGTAACATTGAATTTGTTACAAAATTTTCTCTTTTGTTGGTTATGTTTGAGAAAATCGAACTCTAGAATTATGCTTATATTAACTCATTATATCACCATGTATCATGGTTTGGATCGACTAAAGAGCTTAATTTACTACCGTCTTACGAATATAACTAAACCAATTATGAACTTTAGTTTTCTTTATATAACTGATATGGGCAGTGGCAAGAATTAGATACTTAACCGCAAATATAAGGATAAACGCTTTTTAAGTACTTGAACAAGAATCTCTTTGCTATGATCTTGAGATTATGTGACAATGATTTGCATTAGTGGGTCGCAATTTTATAAGCTTAAAATCTGATGATCGTCACTTGTTTGAATGTTGCCACCGAAATGTTAATGGGTAATTAGTATTACCAATCAACATCATACTTAATCAATTCGAGATTATGCCCACTCTAATTGCCAAATCAATTCCTTCCCAATGTAAGTTTTGGAACATCCTTCACACTTCCAAACAAGTCCACGTTCAGTATCACAAGAAACTGGGTCCGTGTTCCTTCTTGCCTAACCAAAATGACTGTAATACCCTCATTCATTCCACTCTTGTGAATCACACTCGTACTGTAAAATAACGTGGTGTGGGTCATAAAAGTAAAAGCGACAAAATTCTAATTTCTACCCCCCAAAGTGTCGGTTCATAAACACATACATCCACGTGTCAGCTTGATCAAGGCGTAAGCCAGACAAAGGGACCCATCGACTGCCGTAGATCGTGGCGCACTTTAGCATCTTCGGCGCTTCTAAACCGACTATGCACTCTCCACTCCCCCCACTTAAACCTTTCTGCTAAACATATCCGGAATAGAAGCTGAATCCATGGCCGCAAAACGACACCGTTAAGAACCCAACCTGTCGCATTTGCAATTTCCAATGCTCTCTCCCGAGCTGCCTCCAATGTCGAAACCCTATGCCAGAACAAGGCCCTCTTCCTGGGTCGCTGACAGCCTGCTCTTCATCGGCGGCGCATTTCTCGCTCTTCTTCTCCTCCTCACTCTCTGGACCTTCGTAAGCCCCTCTTCCATCCCCAATTTCAGCCGCACGGTCACTCCGCCTCCGACCGCTGCCGAACCCGATCACTGCGCCGAATACGCTGACCTGCGCCGGGACCCCCCGAACCAGACCTTCTACGACGACCGGCAGGTCCGATACACGCTCGGGCAGCCAGTTCAGGACTGGGACGAGAAGCGGCGGCAGTGGCTGCAGCACCACCCGTCGTTGGCGGCGGGAGCGGGGGAAAGGATTCTGATGGTGACGGGATCCCAGCCGTCCGCGTGTCGAAATCCTATCGGCGATCACCTCCTCCTGAGATTCTTCAAGAACAAGGTGGACTACTGTAGAATCCACGGGTACGAAATCTTCTACAACAACGCGTTGCTGCACCCGCGGATGGGGAGCTACTGGGCCAAGCTCCCCGTAATCCGGGCCGCCATGGTGGCCCACCCGGAGGCCGAGTGGATCTGGTGGGTCGACTCCGACGCGGCGTTCACCGATATGGAGTTCAAGCTCCCGCTGGACCGGTACAAGAACCACAACCTCATCGTCCACGGGTGGGCCCACCTCGTCATGGAGACGCACAGCTGGACCGGGCTCAACGCCGGCGTGTTCCTAATCCGGAACTCCCAGTGGGCCATGGACTTTCTCGAGGTGTGGGCCAGCATGGGCCCGCAGACCCCGGAGTACGAGAAATGGGGGGAGACTCTCCGGTCAACGTTCAAGGACAAGGCGTTCCCGGAATCTGACGATCAGACGGGCCTCGCTTACTTGATCTACAAAGAGAAGGATAAATGGGCGGACAAGATTTATCTGGAGAGCGAGTACTATTTCGAAGGGTACTGGGCGGAGATTGTGGGGACGCTGGATAAGATCGAGGCCAGGTACGCGGAGATAGAGAGGGGGGAGGAGGACAATGCGGTGCGTTTAAGGAGGCGGCACGCGGAGAAGGTGAGCGAGCAGTACGGTGCGTTTAGGGAGGAGTACTTGCGTGAGGCGGGGTACGGGAAGGGAAGCTGGAGGCGGCCGTTCGTCACTCACTTTACAGGATGCCAGCCGTGCAGCGGGGCCCACAATGAGATGTATTCCGGGGAGTCGTGCTGGGACGGGATGAAGAAAGCGTTGAATTTCGCGGATAATCAGGTGCTTCGTAAATATGGTTACGTGCACCCGAGAACAGGGGATAGTGCGGCCACTGGGTTGCCGTTTGATTACCCGGCCGAGTTTTGAAAAGGTGCACATTAGCATATAGCTTTTGTTTGATTGCTTTAGCTTTTGCTTTTGGCTTTTGTTTATTCTGCTTTTTGGGGTTTTGGCTTTTGTAAAGCGGGATTAATGAATTAATTATGCTGATTGGAGTATGATGAAAGCTCTGGACTGATTTGTTGACTAGATTCTAAAATATCGCACGGTTGAAAATGACTAAAATATTGTAAAAAGTATCTGGGGTAGTTTGTTGATGATGACAATTTGGGAAAAACCCTAGCGAAATCTTAGTTATTGTTAAGACATACTTTGTCATTTATCATCACTGTTTTATTAGGGGTTGGTGTGACTTAGCTACCCTCTTCCGTTTTGCATTGTATCAATTAATTCTTCATAGCTTTCTTTATTTCAACCATATTCATAGTCTATATCTCCGTTGGCGGATCCACATAGGGGCCGCCGGTGCATCCAATTGCCCAACTCCTTTGCTACACGTGAAATTGTCCAACGTTTCTTGACGTGGGAGAAAATGCTTCAAAATTCCTGGATTTATACATTGTAGCTTAATGACTCATGAGAGACTTGCTTCTTAATCCCAAAAAAATTGATACATTTGCATAATTCTTGGATTTATATACAATTAGGTTTATAGGAAATTCTAAACATAATTATCAAAGTTTATGATGGTTTTTAACGTTTTGATCCAATGCAGAGGGCAGCTTATATGGATGAGGCACATTTATGTCATGTAGGAGGCACTTTAATCTCTATTTTATGTTGAGATTTTTCGTCTGCACTTTCCCCCCTTCCATGTATTCGAGATGTATATAGAAGTTATGAGTGCATCTCTCCCTTACCTTCCCCCTCAGATTTCATTTGATGTCGTTCTTGTAAATTCACATATCACTATGCAATAAATTTAGCAATACCAAGAGTTGCGGCAAAGAACCGACTACCTCTTAATCTGGTGGTACTTCTCTTCTCAATATTAAAAAAATGTTTTAAGTTCGAAACACCCCACTCTCTCCCCCGTAGCCCAAACACAAAAAATGACAAAACAAAGATGCGACAAATGTAGGACATCGAATAAAATTGGCAATGGTAGAACTCCTAATATTACAAGTTAGAAGTAGAATTTAAGGTGTTTAGATTTGGATAACTCACTAGATTTAAAAATTAGTATGGTCTGGTTCGGTATCTAGAGTTAGAGGTGTTTAGATTTGGATAACTCACTAGATTTAAAAATTAGTATGGCCTGGTTCGGTATCTAGAGTTAGAATGCATTGGGTAGACTAAAAAATTCAAGGTATATTAAAGGTAGAGGTGAATGACTTTTCATTTTGAGGAAATTAGACATGAAGGAAACTCAATTATCTCGTATAAATCTTTAACGAGTAATTTATTGTCTACCTTCAAGTTGGACACAACTTTTTCATTTGTTCTTTCAACATACCTTGAATATAGGATTATTTATTTGAATCCAATCTTAGACATCAAACAAGGCTGATAAGTTAGAAGATACAAGATGAATTCGTCATGAAGAAAAGTTATTTCTTTCAATCCCCCAAAATACTAGGATTATGAGTAATAAGTTTTCTTCGTGATAATTAGAAAGTTTGCGCTCATTTCTTCTTTCAACATACAAAATTAGTATTATGTACCAAATCAATTGAAACCGATAATCTCGGTGAAAGTTTGGGTTGCACAATGTCAACCCATCAGCAAACCAAACTATGAAGTTGCTGAGCCAAGGGTTAAAATGTTAATTAGGTAGCCCACTAGCGCTTGAAGAATCCCTTGGCTCAGCAATTACAGAGTATGACGTCACATAGATGGTACACAATGTCGTTTCTCAAGTTTTTTCATATCGATCCCATATTTGGAGCAACACCCGCCTTCTTGAGTCCCAATCTTGATGAAGACGACGTGTTCTCCAAGACATGGCGTCTTTTTTCTCCGAAGTTTAACAAAAAGCCTAGCGTTGGCAATGCTATCGATGTCTTACCCATCCCCATCCCTGTCGGTTGTGGTCATGGTAACGGTGATGGTACGTCGGCCACACCCAGTGTGCTTGGAAATCCCATGTCAGATAACAGTAGTTCCACCTGCGGCCAAGTTTCTACTAGCCCGTCAATGCCGGTTTCATCTTCCAACAACTCAGCGAAAGAGAATGCCATTCTCGATAGCTAGCCGCAGTTTTTAGTTTCGGTTTGATTTTGATACAAACGTAGAAGAACGAAAACTGTGTCGGGAAAGAGAGAATTCCATGACAGTAATGTAGGTCAATAACATCATAAACTTACAAATCAATACAAATCATTCATGTCAGCAACATTGAATAGGTTAATATTTGCCCTTGTTTCAATCTTGCTCTCTTTCTCTGGCTTGCTTCTTTGCCTTCCTCCTCTGCTTTACTTTGTTCTGATTACTGCAAGCAGGTGGCTCATCTCCTGAACAAATGAAGCCTCACGTTAAGTTTCGGGCCGTTTGATAACAATTTCCATTTCAGTTTTTTTTAAAAAATGTGAAAACTGAAATCGAAATGGTTATTATCCGGCCCTTCATTTGTTACATAAATTATCAACAGAAATATGTCAACTTTTCTAACCCGATTTCTCAACGACAGCAGCGCCAGGTTTCTCAGAGGCATTTCGTCGAACACCTTGTGCTTCATTTTTCCCTGGATCGACTGGTGAAGGTAAAAGAGGCCCAATAATTCCCCTACGGCGAGAGGCATCTTCCTTGAGCTTCTTCTTGCGGAGCCTCTTCCGCTGAGCCCTTGTAAGCCTCCGAGGCTCACCTTCGCCATTGCCGTCGTCTTCGCTGCTCGTAGCCGAAGACCCGCTTTCCCCTAACTCATCTGCTTCAAAGTCTTCGCCTAAAATGCTCAACTGTACGTCATCAGGCTCATCTTTTGGCTGTAAAAACAATCCATGTTTACTATAAAAAGTTCAGAAAAACTGTAAAATCAGAGAGAGAGAGAGAGAGAGAGAGAGAGTACTGGAGGTGATGGAGGGGGATGAAGCATGTTGAGGACAGCCTCATGGAGCTTGCGTCGTTTCTCCTCCCTGCGCATTTTTGATGGAAACAGGGGACCAAAAACCACCCAATTGGTCCGATTCTTTGATTCGGTTGGTTGTTAGCTAACTTAGCTTTGAGTTTGAAGAAGAAAGTGTTTGACAAACCCCTTTTTTATTCACAAGTCATAGTTGACTCTAATGTACGACACCAACTTACATCGTTTCGAGTTGAGTCCCAATAATATAATACCAAAAATGTACACATGTTGGTTGTATTATTAGTATGGAAGACCAAAGTTGATGGTGCGATTTTAGTCTTAATTTATAAGGAGAAGAATATACTAATATTTAATGCAAAGAGACAGACACATTGTTCTGACTAACTGACCTAATCGACATCTAATTAGTTGTTTGTTTGCAATTATGCAGCTTTGGTTTTGCTTGTACATTGTTGCTTTGCAAATTGCAATTGCCGCTTTTAATTAAGTAGATTTTTATCCTCTAATACAAGTTGCAGTTACATCCACCCAAGTGCTTTTTATGTCCATAGAGTTGTACATATACAAATTTGTTGAAAGTGCTTTTTGGGAGAAGAACAATTCCAATATTCAAAGTGCTTTTTGGGAGATCCACCTTTTGAACATGGCAAAGCACTCATTAGGCTTATACTCTGGAGCTGTGTGACCTCCTCCCTTAACAGTTGCAAATGTAAAGTCGTTTGAATATTCCGTTGAGTATCTGCAGGCAGCAAACAATATAACACATAACAGTAAGTGAGAGTTCAGTTCGTAGTTTCGAACCTCTATCAAGTAAACCATACTTGGTTAGTAGTCAATACTCAAAACCCTACCCTGCAAATTCATCGTCAGCCAGCCACGGTCTCCAGCGATCAACGATGGTTAAGTTCAGAGACCTAATCCATGCTAGGGTTCCCAGGTAGGGTACCGTCATGTCATGATCACCACTGCATAAACACAAGGCCTTGGTATATATTTACCATATAAGATAATTAAACTTTGGGAGGACCGTCACTGCATGAGAAGGACTTTGGGAGGACCGTCACTGCATGAGAAGGAACAAGTAACCAAACCTGTATATTAGAGCAGAAAATCCTCTGGTTTATCCCTAAAACCAAAAGTAATTATACGAAATGTCATCAATTTTGTTACATCAGATATTTTACGGTTGGTGATCAACATTCACTTACTTTGTGAACGTGACGGTAACATCATTTGCCCAGACATGGAGCAGCAAATTCTCGTAAAACTGCGATGAAGATGAGAGGGCCATCATATTTCTGAAGCAGCTTGCTCATTGGAACTACTAGTGATTGTATAGAAGATAAGAATTTACCCTGCACCCAAATTTAGGAAAACCAAGTCCTTGAAACTTTGGATTAAGGCTCGGGTGCATCGAGTTGAGTTTAATTTGCGACTCTTCCGACCATTCCAGGAGAGCTTTCTAGTGGTGAGCCATCTTACTATTTGCACCAGAGACTGGCCTGCATTGAGGCTCCAAGATGTATTCATGATTTATTTTTTCAGTCAACTGCAAAGGCAAACAAAATGGCTCGGAGGTTATAAATTCTCGCTTGAATTTGAATAGGAAAAAGAATATATATGTACATATATAATATGTTTATATATTTTCCCACCATTGTGATAGCCTGGAGATCCTTTGCACATTGTTTATTGCTTTGGTTGATTCCTCTGTATTGTTCTCTGCAATTCTTTTTTGCCGGTTGAGAAATATATGCTGCCATTTAGATGTTCATGTTGCAACGGCATTCGACATAGCGTGTGCTAAAACGGTAGATGGCAACTAGTCTGGATGCATTCTTGGATGATGATGTGAGAATATAGCTAGAGAAGGGATTGTTTTAACCACCTTGTAGAGTTCATCAGGTATAAGTGCTTGGCGATGGGCATATGTGACCCATGCAATATCGTTGCTATTTGAATCTGTCTGCGGGTTGCCGAGTAGATAACCCTGGAAAATATTCTAAAGTTGTTCGGCCGCTAGAGTTATGAAATTTCGAATTCCTGATGAAGTAGTAAAAGTAAAAACTTGGTTTTAACCACCTTCTGGCTTCAATACCTGCAGCAAGCCGGGTAATAAGTTATAAGTTCATCGACTACAGTTAATATAGGAGTTATATTACTGCATTTGTATACGGTTGAAAGTGCCACCACTACCCTTTGCTACTACTTCAGCTAGAACTGGAACAATCATGCCAGAGAACGAGTCACCGCCAATGTAAAATGGATTCAGGGTGACAGATTAACCACTGCATGATGTATGAGAAAATGACGATAGACACAACACAAATCAAGTTCACGAAACACAGATCTTAACGTGCATATATAATTCCGGGTAGTGCTTGTGTTCGCTTATCATCTCGATGGAATTGTTGTTGTGCCAATTACCTTTGCGAGGAAGCTATACATATGATCAACAAACGATATATCACTGGACCCTTGGGTGCTCCTTGAATACGAGAACCCACTGCCAATAGGTGCATCGACAAATAGAATGCTGGACACCTAATTATTGCATGATCTTACGCACCTTTGTCCATGAGTACGGATTGAGCGCAAAAGTTGGTAAGCTACCGTTATACTCAACCATGTTAAACTTTATAGAGCCTACACAAAACCAAAAATTTCTCAAATTGTGTCGTTAAGATTTACAGCCTTAAAACGGAACTAGTGCGACTGTCTTGTGATGTATTTGTTAAGAAAATAAAAAAGGTTAATATCATAAAAAGGAAATGATTTCTTCTCTCATTTTTTTCTTCTTACCTATGCACGCAAACGCTTATTTATTTATGATATTTGAATTGAGTAAAACAAAGAAAATCAAACAATGATGGATATAAGTAAATTAAGATATATGCAGAAAGAGAAAAATAGCGGGCATAAATCATATCCCATCATGCAAATATATACTACAAAGCAGTACATTTGTGTGCATATTAATATTGGATGTAGCACCTATCGCAAACACAAGTCCGCATAGACCAGAGCAACTAGGACCACCAGTGAGCCAGAGCAAAAGAGGATCATCTCTTGGGTTCCTTTCGGATTCAATCAAGTAATAGAAGAGCTGCTCATCTTCTTTCTCATCAACCCCAATATACCTAAACAACTGTGCTGAGAATTCAAATTACTGAGAAAATGACTTTAGCCTATGAAATTTAATTTTTTTTATATAAAACGGTTTTATTAAAACTGACATAAGTTTTTTACTTGAATATAATCCATTAACTAGAATGTACATAAGCAACTTCATTAATTATGTTTGACTTTACACATTTTAAATTTTTTGGATGCCTAAAATACTCCTATTTGAATGTTTCATGTACACAATTAATTCAATACAGATTGTAAGGAAAAATTAATGATTTTACAAAAAGAAAAAAAAGAAAAAAAAACTATTAATGTTAAAAATTCATTGCCTTATATATAATAACAATAAAACATGCTTAATATATATAATAATACATGCTTAATTAATGTCACGAAAATTATATTTTACATATAAACGTATGTAACATCCCGTAAAAAGTTTGTTATAAAATAATTCTTGGGGGATATTTTCTACACGTGCGTGTTTATTTCGTACACGTGAGCGTGTAAGTTTACTATTTTGGTGGGTGCACAATACCCTCGAAACCTAATTTTTCCTTTTCTTTTTCCCCTTTTTCCTTCTTTCCCGTCACTTTTCTTTTTCCCCAGTTTTTTTTTTACTTTTTCTCCCTTTCTCTCACCGTGTGTGCACAGTGCACACCGACGAAAACCCGTCGAATCGAGGCGAACAAAAATCACCACTTTCTTCGTCTCGACGCCGTGGACTCAACGGTGCAAACCGTTCGTCCAAACTCCCAACCGTTTGACGGGAAACGCAACCGGAAGAATCGGACCCTTCCGACCATTTTCCGGCCAATCTAGACCGAGGCGAGGTTTCTAACTACCACCATTGTATTCCTCTCGTTGAGTAGATGAATTTTCATAGGTCGTTTGCCTGATTTGGTTGAGTTTTGACGTAGATCGACAAAGCTACAGTGAACCGCAACTTTCGAGGCAATTACAGGCCATTTACTGAGCTTGTACGACCAATCCAAAGGTACACCGTGATTCTAATCTTCTCCAGCTTCATTTTGATATATGGCACGTAAAATTTGGCCAAGAAATGAAGAAGATATGGAGCTTTAAAAATTTTCCAGAAACTGGCCAAAATTCCGGCGACGGCGGCGGCGACTGGAAAAATACCAGAGGTGACCGGCGCTGGCGTCAGCGATGATGTCAGCAAACCGGTCCAGACCGGCCTGAGTGACGTCAGCAACACAGGTTCAGACCGGCGCTGACGTCAGCAACCGGTCCAGACCGGCGTTGACGTCAGCATTGACCATCTTTGACCGGCTCGGCTGACTCGCGCGTGAGCTGCGCGTGGAGCCGCGGCTTCCCGCGTTTGAGCCGCGCGTGGGGGCGCGTGGAGCATCTTTTTCCGATTTCGTCTTTGCGAGGCGACTCGTGACGATGCGTACTACCTAGGGGCAGTACGTATGCTATTTTTCGAGGTGTTTTGGACCTCTTGGTTGAGCAAACAACGGATAGGTGTAATTAATTAGTTATTTAATAACCTTTATGAGTTTATTCATTATTACAGTGATATCTCATATAGGTGAGACTTATCCAGAGGATTACCGGGGCTACCCAGGACAGGGGGGCTACGACTCGGCTACCTACAGGTGAGTGAGTGGGTCTTTGTTTTGATAAATGTATATGTACGTATGGTTTTTCAATGCTTTCTTCAAACTATTAGCATAACTCATATCATATACGTTTGTTGGAGGTAGAACATTCGTATTATATTGCCATACATGTTTTATACTGTTGCTCATCAGTAGATGTATAACACCCCAGGTATTAGTACTCAGTCTTGTGGCCAGGACTAGCCTTGACGTTTGGAGTAGTCACTACCAGTACCGCTACGCAGCTTTGGATCCATTGTAGGTACTAGCCTGTTCTAGGTTGCACTAGGTAACTCGAACTTGTGTGACGCATTTTGTGCACAGCGCTTAGCGTTAGACTCGCGTCATCGTAGTACTCAGCGTATTACTTGTATACCTAGCCTGTTTTGAGGTTCTTGGGCTTGTGTGTATACATATGGGTGAGCATGTCAGTAATCATTATCGGAGAGTACCCATATATTTTTATTATAGTATTTTGAGGTTCATGCCAGAGGGTATGACGTGTTTTCAAACTATACTTGTTTTCCAGCAAGGGGTTAGTATACTCTAGAAAACAAAGGTTTTATCAAACTTTGCTTTTTGACCCACTCACCGTTTTATGTTTTGCGCCCCTCCAGGACCTAGAGGCGGGTTCTCTTATCGGTGACACGAGGACTTCCTTGGCGGTGGTCGACAGTTCTGACATTGCTTCAGTTTATGTAGGATTCACTCCTACTTGTAGTTAACTTTTATTTATCCATCCTCACGGGGATGTGAATAATTTATACTCATGCACTATTTACTTTGCTCTGACTGTTATGCATCCTGTATTATGGGGTTTTAACCCTCACCACACTTCTACTTCCGCACTTAACTCTTTTTATTCTTACTCTTTCACTTATTCATGCATAATTGGCTTTCGTCACCTAACACGTGTCGGCCAGCACTTCCCGACACCTTGCGTGTCCGGGATCGGGATGTGTCACGTAGGTAAATTATTTTACACACACATAATATATATAATTAAAAAAATACATGCCTAATATATGTAAAAATTCATGCAAAATAATTTACCTACAAAATAGAGAAATGTTATTTGATTCAAAATTAATTTACCTATATTTTACATAAAAAATATAGGTCAATTATTTGCATATAAAATAATAATACATGCAAAATATAGGAACAAAACCCGCTAGTCTCAAATACAGAACTTGCATAAAGAAGTAAACCTGGTTGTGGTAAAACCAAAGGCGGGACAAAACCCAGGAGAAAAGTGAGTTAATGTAAAGTCAAAACTAAACATCTACAGGATGTCAATAGGACGTACACAAGGGTATGACCAACCCAGAATGGGTGCCTCATCAAAACCTCGTCAGGCAACAAAACCCCAATAGAAAAAATGATCCTGATCGTAGGGAAAATAATACATTATGGTCAAGCAAGTATACTTCAAGATACTCCCCCTAAGTTTGAAAAAATTCCAAATGAGAAACTAACAATGTTGCAAATAAGACAATTTACGCATACCAATTCCTTGAACAAGCTTATGAAAAATAGACTTCGGCAAGGTTGTCTTGGGAACAGATTTGCTTGGCTTTAATCTTTTGATGCTCTTACTGTTGATGTGAGAATAAGAACTTGGCACAATATGCTTGGTGCTGTCTCCTTTGATATATCCTTTCTTGATCTGCTCAATACAGGCGACATTATCTTTAAAGATCGTTGTTGGGACATTAACGACGGAAGAAATTCTGTAGTTGCTTCGAATATGCTCAACAACAGTTCTCAGTAAAAAACACTCACTAGTAGCTTCTCTGAGGGCGAGAATCTCAGCATGGTTTGAAGAGGTAGCAACTAAGGTCTGTTTGGTTGACCGCCAAGATATTGCGGTGTCTCCAACGGTAACGACATAACTTGTTTGAGAACGTGCCTTGTGCGGGTCAGATAAGTAACCTGCGTCAGCATAACCAACAAGCCATGCATCATTCCGAAGACCAAGGGGTTTAGATCTATTCTGAGAGGCATAAGGATAGAATAAACCCAAATCTGAAGTACCTTTAAGATAACGGAGAATGTATTTAACACCATTCCAGTGTCTGTGTGTAGGCGCGTTGCTATATATTGCAAGAAAATTAACAAAGAAGGAGATTTCAGGTCTAGTGCACTAAGCTAAGTACAATAAAGCGCCGATTGCACTTAGATATGGAACTTCAAGCTCCAAAACCTCTTCCTCATCATTTTTAGGATGGAAAGAGTCTCGTTTTGCATCTAGAGTTCAGACGATCATAGGAGTACTTGAAGGTTTCCCTTTATCCTCATTAAAGCGACGTAATACCTTCTGGGTGTAGTTCAATTGATGGACCAGAATACAATTCGAACAATGCTCAAGCTCCAGGCCGAGACATATCCCTGACTAATCAAATACTCACTCACATGATTATACCACATCCGTTCGGATTGCTTCAATCCGTAGAGTGAACACCTCAATCTAATTGAGATGTCGCATCCCGGATCGGCTCCACCGTAGCACGATATTGTCCGCTTTAGGCCACGCCCTCACGGTTTTGTTTCTGGAAACTCAAGAGCAATTTCCAGTGGGTCACCCATCTTGGGATTGCTCTAGCCCAAACTCGCTTAACTTCGGAGTTCCGATGGAATCTGAAGCCAGTGAGCTCCCAAAAGGTCTTGTGTTAATTGGAGGTGGGCATGTACATAAAGGTACATCACCCCCTCTCCGTTGGTCAATGAGGGATGTCACATGAGAGAGTGTTCTGTGGTCTAGAACAATTTGATCCATTCAATGTAAGTCCTTCATAAACTTTCATGTAGATTTCTGTATCAATGTAAGTCCTTCATAAGCTGCATATTCAGTTTTTCGGAAACTACCAAACTGATAAGGTAGCAGAACGTTATGAAGTCCATGGGGAATAAGTCTCCTCGTAATCAATCCCAAGGCATTGAAAGAAACCTTGCGCCACAAGGCGTGCCTTGTATCACACTATTTCATTCTTCTCATTATGCTTCCTTACGAAAACCCACTTGTAGCCAACTGGCTTCACATGTGGAGGTGTAGGAACTACAGGCCCAAACACTTTACGTTTCGCAAGTGAATCAAGTTCAACCTAGATTGCTTGTTTCTAGTTTGACCAATCGGTTTTACGTCGACATTCATCAACAGAATGCGGTTCAATGTCATCACTCAACATGATATCAGTAGCTACTGCATATGCGAATGCATTGTCAACTATCACCTCATTGATTCTCGGGAGGTGGATTGGTCTCTTCAAGGACACTACCATAACCTAGAATAACCTCATGCGTTGGAAATGAAGAGTTGGCGATGGTAGGATTCGAACTAGGCTCACTAGTTGGTGTCGTGGGTTTCCTCTTTCGGGATTGTGAATCCTTTGAACCAACAAGTCTGCCACTCTTCAGGGTGGAAGCAAATGATTGGCTGGCCGCCAGAGTACCAGCAGGTGCGGCCACACGTCCTTCAAGGGAGTTCCATCCTTTAGGGGCAATGGTTCGACGTACGTAATACATCTATCTTTGCAGGCACGTTTGCAACTGGAAAATGTGATCTCGTCACTTTCGCTAGATCAGTAAAAGTATCCAGCATGTTTTGAACAACGCTCTGTAGATCTAGAATACGTTGCACCTCAGTTTCAGATTGAGTGGTGATGGGATCTAAATGAGACATATTGGGATTAGACCACGACAATTTGTGGCGTTCTTAAGGAACAACTATGCTGATGAGAAGACTGTCTCATTAAAGTGACAATCCGCAAAGCGAGTGGTAAAGAGATCGTCTGTCAAAGTTTCTAAGTAACGAATAATTGAAGGAGAATCATAACCGACATAGATTCCCAATCTTCGCTGATGACCTATTTTGGTAGGTAAAAGCAGCGCAATTGGCACATAGACCGCACAACCAAAAATGCACAAATGTTAGATGTCGGGCTCATATCTAGTCACTAATTGTAGTGCAAGATAAGATTGGGTCAAGATGGGTCTCATGCCGACCAACATTGCTGTGTGAAGTATTTCATAGCCCCAAGCAGATATTGGAAGTTTGGTTCGCATTACCAAAGTTCGAGCGATCAATTGAAAGCGCTTAATGAAAGCTTCTGCTAGGCCATTTTAGGTGTGAACACAGGGTACAAGATGTTCAACATCAATCCCAATAAACATGCAATAGTCATCGAATGTCTTCGATGTAAATTCTCCAACATTACCCAATCAAATCGACTCAATCGGATAATCAGGGAGGTAAGCCCTTAGCTTAATAATTTGAGCTAGTAGTTTGGAGAATGCAGCGTTATGAGTGGACAGAAGGCACATGTATGACCAACGTGTGGAAGCATCAACCAATACCATAAAGTATCTAAATGGTCTGCAAGATGGTTGAATAGGTCCACAAATGTCCCTCTGAATCCTCTGAAGAAATTTGGGAGGATTTGTTCATATCTTGTGCATGAAAGGGCGAGTGATTAGCTTGCTCATGGAGCATGCTTGACATGAAAAAGTGCGAAGAACGAAAACCTTACTGCAGGTAAGGGGATGCCCATGTGAAGTACTAAGGATATGACACATCATAGTTCGTCTTGGGTGTCCCAAATGGTCATGCCAATGCAAAGTTTCCATTGCACGCCCATTATTAGGGCCGACCACATGTGGACCTCAACGAAGCGAATGGTTGTAATATGCAAGCCATTTGGAATGCGCTCCATCTTCTCATGAATACGCTTCTAGTCATATTCATAGGAAGTGATGCAAAGGTATGCAACTCCATTTTCTTCAGAAGTTTCAGCGTGGTAATTATTATCTTGAATATCTTTAAAGCCCAACAACGTTCTTCCGGAAGGGGTGAGTAAAGTGCCTCTTTAATGGTTAATCAGTACCATTGGACAACATTAAGTGGGCAGTGCCATACCACTTAATCAGGTTGGATGAGCTTGAAAGGGTTGTCAGAGGTGAAATTTTAGGTATGAAGTTAGTAAAATAGATGCGTTCACGCAAAATGGTGTGCGTGGTTGCACTATCTGCTAGACAACTAATTTCCCCACAAGACATACCTAGAAATAAATGAATTGAATTGGTCACAGGTATAAGGAAATTGAAAGATCATTCATTCAATAAATCATTCGAGAAATAAGATCCATAAATTAATATCCAAAAACTTAAAACAAATACCAAAACATAAGGAAAAATTGTTCAAAACTTAAACCAAAGATAGGGGATTCAAAACTTGAAAATCAGAAATCTCCATGGTAGTATCTTCGAGATTCTCCACTTGGGTAAGTTTAGTCTCTACGGCTTTACGATATGAATGATACTCAGCAACAACGTTAGCTGAAGCTCGGCAAGTTATGGACCAATGGTCCTGAGAACCATAACGGTAACACAGACTTGCCTTTTTGGATAGGCATACCCTCTGTTGACCTTGGGCTTGTGGCTTAAGGTTAGAACCCTTGCCTTTCCTACCATGCCTATGGCGTCGGTTTTGGCCTTGATTCGCATTAGAGTGTGCTTCAGGCACAACGATCGAGCTTGATGATTTTTCATTTTGCTTTTCAGCAAGTAGTAAAACAGAGATCAAATTCGAAAATTTGGTGAATTTTTGTGCCTTATATTGTTGCTATAGGACAATATTGGTGGCATGGAAAGTTGAATAGGTTTTCTCGAGGAGATTCTGTTTAGCCAAGTCTTCTTTACAAAACTTGAGAAGTGATCGAATTTAACAAACTTCAGAGTTGTACTCATTCACAGACTTAAAGTCTTGGAAGCGTAAATGTTACCAGTCGTGTCTTGCTTCAAGCAAGAAGATAATTCTTTGATGATTAAAGCACTCTTCTAGAGTGAGCCAGAAAGGTCTTGGATCCTCTTCAGCGAGGTACTCGGTCTGCAATGCGTTGTGCATATGTCTCCAGATGAAGATCATGACAGTTGCTTTGTCAGCTTCGCCAACTAGGTTATCCGTCTTAGCTTCAATGGTAGCCCTAAGACTCTTTGCAGTGAGATGGAGCTTCACATCTTGTACCCACTTGAGGTAGTTTCTTCCAGAGACTTCCAAAGCGCTAAAGTCGAGTTTGTTCAAATTCGACATGTCGTTGTAACGAAGGGAACAAGATTGTGGTCAGTATTATTGAAAATGGTCCATAGACATGGAGTAGAACATTCAGGTTCTAGTAGACATGTTTTGATTTAAATTTACATGAAAAACTTTGGGTTTTTATAGGTATTTAATTTTTAAGGAAACTTCGAGTTTCATGACACTTATTCGAAACTTCGGGTTCGAATTTATTAACTTCAAGTTCATGAATACCTACAAGCAAACGCAATATATAGAACAAAAATAAATATATATAGCAGAAACAGGTAGATGAACATAGGTCTACGGGGTCTACGAGGTGTGAAAATCGAGGCCGAAATAATTTGGGTGAACTAAGTTTAGAGATGCAGACCTAAACAAGAAGAAGCTGAGCTGCATGCTAGCAATTGGATACGGGTTGCAGGCCCAAAACCTATCAAGGGCTGATTTGAAGTGTCAGTGGGCTAAGCCCACTTTGGGGGGTGCCAGAAGGAAAGAACTAAGCCCAATGTGAGCTGGTTTGAGTGCAGGCCGATGAGGTTGCAGTGAAGAGGCCCAAATGAGGCCAAGTTTAGAGTGGGCCGAGACCAATGAGAGGCCCAAAGGGCCTTGGGTGGCTTATGCAGGTGTCTAGTAGGAGCTGGGTTTGCAGGGTGGCCAAAAAAAGACCAGTGACAGTGCTACTGGTGGTCTGGGTTGCAGACTAATGGTAGGGCGAGCCTCGATTTCAACGAGAAATCGGAGATTTGACGAAAAACTCGAGTTCTCAACGTCAGGATCCAAATCTAAGGAAATCCACGGTGGGATTTCGAAAAACCCATGAGGTTTCAATGGAAATCTCGGTAATCTTGATCGAAGATGATGAGATCTTCGAATGAGGACGATTGCAAGTCATCAGATGCACGACAAAGTGGACTGCAGGCCACCTGAACGCGGCTCGGTTCAAGGAAGAAGATGAGCAAAATGACGTCGTCTGGACCTAGGTTCTAGGTAGGGATGGCTTGTCTGGAGCCGTGGCTCAGCTTCAGGTTTTTTTTTTTTCTTTTAAAAATTTAAAAAATGAAAACCCCAATTTTTCCTTTCGTTCACACAATCATCAATTCACAGTAATATAGCAAATACATTAAATTTAATGCGAACACAATATTTAGCAGAAGATTATAAATCTTTTAAAAGCATAAAAATTGGGTTCATGCATCATGGTGAATGTTCATGCAATCAAGGCTGAAAAAACATCAAAATTGAAACTATGTTTTAGAAGTACTTGGATTGCAGATGATGATAGTGGATCAATTTGTAGCAGAAAATGCTCTTCAGATTTCGTAACGCAACGTCAGAAACGTGTTGATAACCTGTTGTGGCCTATTTTACTGAAGGGTTAAGAACGGGGGGAGGGGAGGCCGACGACACTGAGTAAGAATAGAGAGAAATAAGGATGAGGGACACTGTGATGAATGATTTCCCTCATGCCAGTGCCTTTTTTATAGTAAACCAAGTACATATATAATAGAATAGAAAGACTAAATTATGATAGTATTCTAATCTATATTTATCTATGATTTACAAAATCACATGCCAATATGAATTGTAACATTATACTAATATTTTAAAAAATCAAATCTAAAAATAAAGCATATGTTATGCCAAAGGAGCTTGAATAGAAAGAAAAAAAATAAACAAACTCAGAAGCAATAGACTTTTCTTAAATTAATAAATATAGCAAACCCAACAAACAAGCACATGCAAGACAACAAGAGAGTCAGAGACTCAAAGGTCCTATCCAACCATCACCAATGCAACCCATCAACCTCATAACATAAACTTTGAAATCTGCAACTCGACATTTATAGCAATTAGCAGCTTGCATACTTGTTCTTCGGTCAAAATCTAAGATCCCTAATTTATCAAATTAGGGTTCAAAATTTTCCTTGCAAATTCGATTGATATAAAGCGATTGTTGAGAGACAGCAAGAGAGTTAAGTGGTAAAGAGCTGAGATCGAGAGGCACTCGAGACTCGGCAGTAGCGGGGAGAGCTGTCTTCAAAGTCGCGACTTGTGAGCCGTTTAGGCTCTGCTTAGACTGCCTAGGCTCCCGCCTAATCCCTTGTATATTTTTCTCCCGATTCTACATTAATCGCAGTAGCTAGCCACCGCCCAGCGCCTATAGGCGCCTAGACCTAGCCCTGACTCTCAGTGGGCTATAATTCGCTGACATGGGACAAAAAGACAATACCCAGTTTTTTTTTTTTTTTACAAGAAGCGATAATGATTTCATTACTAACCAAGAACGATTAAAACGGGTGTCATCTAGGTACATTTTCTTCATGACCAATACATTTATCTGAAAGTAATTTGCACAGACAACCAAAATCATTAAACCCCTATATGACTACCACAAGTATAAGCATCGCTGGTACAAATTTTCCGGAACAAACTTATACCAGTTCACACATAAAGTCATCGCCGCAAACAAGACCACCCATCATTGACAGGCGAGGCAACATCACTTGCTAGGTGAGACAAACAACGCATAACAAACAAAATCTACACTATTCCGAGAATAAATCCACCGTTGGCTCATCTCCACAACGAATGATTAGATACCCAACAAAGATCACATGCAGTTGTATCACTTTTAGTGAGATCCGCAGCTGCCAATAGCCAAGCAAGTGGAGCTGCCTTAGATCTGGCCAGGTAAGGCGGCACCGCAACAAATCCAATTGAGGAGAGCAAATCCACCATGGAAACAAAGATGTAGGAGGTGGAGATTCGAGTCATCCGATCAACCAACAACCACATACCCAACACAAATTCACGAATTTAGCCCTAAATCAAGGATAAAATCCTAGGTAAGAGAGCAAAACCCGGGTTTGGAAGGGAAGCCTCCATCGAAGCCATGAAAATAGGTTGTCCACAAAATAATGGGGGGAGGAGGCATTGAGCAACACCTATAAGGGAGAGAACGGGAAAAGGGTAAAGGGAAACGAAGCAATCGAGTGGAAAGGAGGTGGATCGGCTAGGAGAAAAGGTGGAGAGGATGGGAGAAGGAGTGGAGATTATAGGAGGAGTGGGGGAAAAGCTGCCACCGGCCCCAAGCCGGAGCAATAAGCTGGCGGCTGAGGTGGGAAGAACATGTAAATAATTCGTTCTAAAAAATTGTGAGGAACTCCCTCTCAAAAGAGTTCGCGGTCAATTTATAAAATTTTATCACATGCTTATGATTGGAATCGTTCATGTTATAAAACATATTCTAATGATTAGCTCTGCAAAAAATCAATTAAAACTAAATGTCATTTAATCAATCAACATGTAGCAAATAGATAAACGGTTTATAATAATTTTATCGATTTCAACTATGGTTAGGGCGAATTCCAGGCCCGGATTCCACGTGGCATGTCTTGGATTCGATTCCTGATACTGGTGAATCATATGATGGTGGCAAAGAGGAGACTAAAATGCCTCTGTGAGTCTTCTCGGCTCCCGGAAAGGTAGATTGTCATGACTTAGCCACCAACTAGTCCATTTTAAAATAAATAAATAAATGAAATATATATTTTTATACAATTTTATGACAAAAAAATCTCATATTTTATTGATATTTTGTATAAATAATCTTTACATAATGACTTATAATATACCAATTGTTGTGGCTTATTTTATTGAAGGGTTAAGAACAGGGAGAAATAGGGATGAGGGAAATTGTGGTGTGTTATTTCCCTCATACTAGTGCCTTTATTTATAGTGAAACAAGTACAATCATAATGGAATAAGGATTTTAGGATGATGAGAATATCCCAATCCATATCTACATAGGATTTACACAATCACATTTATCACATGTCAATATTATCTACAACACTTCCCCTTGAGTGTGCAAATACTCAAGCAGATATCGCATCAGATTTTCAAGATGATGTAGAGATAGTTGATGAAGTCATCTCGTAGGCACTATAGAAAACACGCTAGTCTCAAGTACGGAACTTGCATAAAAAAAAAGTAAAAAAATCTCACAAAACCTGGCTATGGTAAAACCCATAGTCTAAAGAGAAAAGTGAGTTAATGCAATGTCAATACTAAACATTTACCAGATGTCAGTAGGATGCACACAAGAGTAAGACCAGCCCAGAATGGGTGCCTCGTTAAAACCTAGTCAAGTAACAAAAACCCAATGGGAAAAAATAATCATGATCGTAGGGAAAAAGAATACATTAAGGTCAAACGAGTATACTTCTGGATATTTCCCTTGAGTTTGACAAAATTCCGAATGAGAAACTAACAATGTTGCGAATCAGACAATTTACGCATACTAATTCCTTGAACAAGCTTCTGAAAGGTAGACTTCGGTAGTGACTTAGTGAAGAGGTCGGCAAGGTTGTCTTGGCAACGGATTGGCTTGACTTCAATCTTCTGATGCACTTCCTGCTGATGTGAGAAGAAGAATTTTGACGCAATATGCTTGGTGTTGTCTCCTTTGATATATCCTTTCTTGATCTGGTCAATACATGCGACATTATCTTTAAAGATTGTTGTTGGGACATCAACGATGGAAGAAAGTCTGCAGTTGCTTCGAACATGCTAAAAAACTCTCAGCCAAAACACTCACGAGTAGGTTCGTGAAGGGGGAGAATTTCAGCATGGTTCGAAGAGGTAGAAACTAAGGTCTGTTTGGTTGACCTCTAAGATATTGCTATGTCTCCAACGATAATGACATAACCCGTTTGAGAACGTGCTTTGTGCGGGTCAGATAAGTAACCTGCGTCAGCATAACCAACAAGCAAGCATCATTCCGAAGACTAAGGGGGTGTGATCTATTCTGAGATGCATAGGGATAGAATAAACCCAAATCCAAAGTACCCTTAAGGTAACGAAGGATGTCTTTAACACCATTCCAATGTCTACGTGTAGGCGCATTGTTATATCTTGCAAGAAGATTAACTGAGAAGGAGATGTCATGTCTAGTGCACTGAGCTAAGTACAATAAAGAGCTAATTGCACTCAGATTTGGAACTTCAGGCTCCAAAACCTCTTCCTCATCATCTTTAGGACGGAAAGGATCTCGTTTTGCATCTAGCGTTCGAACGACCATATGAGTACTCGAAGGTTTCGCTTTATCCTCATTAAAACGACGTAACACCTTCTGGGTGTAGTTCGATTGGTGGACCAGAATACCATCCGAACAATGCTCAAGCTCCAAGCCGAGGCAATATCGAGTTTTCCCAAGATCTTTCATCTCAAATTCTGACTTCAGGTGCGAGGCAGTTTTCTCAAGCTGTTCGGGAGTCCCAATGAGATTCATGTCATCGACATAAACTGCAACTATCGCAAATCCAGAATGTGACTTCTTAATAAACACGTATGGGCGTAATTCATTATTCACATATCCCTAACTAATCAAATACTGACTCAGACGGTTATACCACATCCGTTCAGATTGCTGTAATCTGTAGAGTGAACGCCTCAATCTAATTGAGAGGGTGTTCCGTGGTCTAGAACTATTTGATCCAGCCAATGTAAGTCATCCGTGGTCTAGAACTTTCATGTATATTTCCGTATCAAGATCCTCAAAGAGATACACGGTTATCACGTCCATAAGTTGCATGTTAAGTTTTTCGAAAACTACGAAATCGATAAGGTAGCATAACGTTATAATGTCCATTACGGGGGAGTAAGTCTCCACGTAATCAATCCCAGGGCGTTGAGAGAAACCTTGGGCCACAAGGCGTGCTTTGTATCGTACTATTTCATTCTTCTCATTACGCTTCCTTACGAAAACCCACTTATAGCCAACGGGTTTCACATGTGGAGGTGTAGGAACTACAGGCCCAAAAACTTTACGTTTCGCAAGTGAATCAAGTTCGACCTGGATTGCTTGTTTCCAGTTTGATCAATCGGTTCTACGTTGACATTCATCAACGGAACGTGATTCAATGTCATCGCTCAACATGATATCAGTAACTACTGCATATGAAAATGCATCGTCGACTATCATCTCATTCCTATTCCAAAGTACATCCAACCTAGCATAATGGACCGAAATCTCACGATTCTCGGGAGGCGGATTGGTCTATTCAAGGACACTACCGTAATCTAGAATAACCTCATGCGTTGGAAATGATGAGTTGGCGATGGTAGGATTCGAACTAGGCTCACTAGTTGGTGCTGTGGGTTTTCTCTTCTGGGGTTGTGAATCCTTTGAACAAACAGGTCTGCCACGCTTCAGGGTAGGAGCAGATGATTGGCTAGCTGTTAGAGTATCGAGCCGCGCAACAGGTGCGGCCACACATCATTCGGGGGAGTTTTGTCCTTCAGGGGCGATGGTTTGACCTACGTTTGATACGTTTATCTTTCTAGGCACGCTTGCAGCTGGTATATGTGATCTCGTCACTTTCGCTAGATCAGTAAAAGCATCCGACATGCTTTGAGCAACGCTCTGTAGATCTAAAATACGTTGCACCTTTGTTTCTGACCAAGCAGTGCGGGGATCTAAATGAGACATAGTGGGATTAGACCACGACAATTCGCGGTGTTCTTCAGGAACAACTATGTTCTTATCTCCCCCTAACGTCGAGAAGACTGTCTCATTAAAGTGACAATCCCTCTAATGAGCGGTGAAGAGATCACTTGTCAAAGGTTCCAGGTAACGAATGATCGAAGGAGAATGATAACCGATATAGATTACCAATCTTCACTGAGGACCCATTTTGGTATGTAAAGGCGGCGCAATTGGCACATAGACAACACAACCAAAAATGTGCAAATGAGAGATGTCGGGCTTGTATCCAGTCACCAACTGTAGCGCAGAATAAGGTTGGGTTATGACGGGTCTCAGACGGACCAACATTGCTGCGTGAAGTATTGCATGGCCCCAAGCAGATATCGGAAGTTTGGTTTGCATTACCAAAGTCCGAGCGATCATTTGAAAGTGCTTAATGAACGCTTCTGCTAGGCCGTTTTGGGTGTGAACATGGGGTACACGATGTTCAACATCAATCCCAATAGACATGCAATAGTCATCGAAAGTTTTCGATGTAAATTCTCCAACATTATCCAGTCGAATTGACTTAATCAGATAATCAGGATGGTGAGCCCTTAACTTAATAATTTGAGCTAGGAGTTTGGAGAATGCAGCATTATGATTGGACGGAAGGCACACGTGTGACCAACGTGTGGAAGCATAAACCAATACCATAAAGTATCTAAATGGTCTGCAAAATGGTTGAATAGGTCAACAAATGTCCCCCTGAATCCTCTGAAAAAATGTGGGAGGATCCATTTGGATCTTGTGCATGGGTGGGTGAGTGATTAGCTTACCTAGGGAGCATGCTTGGCATGGAAAGGTGGAAAAAACGAAGTTCTTACTGCGGGTAAGAGGATGCCCATGTGAAGTACTGAGGATATCGCGCATCATAATTCATCCAGGGTGTCCCAAACGGTCATGCCAAAGCAAAACTTTCATTACAAGCCCACTACTAGGGCCGGCCTCATGGTGGACCTCAACAGAGCGAATGGTTGTAATATACAAGCCATTTGGAAGGCTCTCCATCTTCTCATGAATACGCTTCTAGCCATATTCATAGGAAGTGATGCAAAGGAATTCAACTCCATTTTCTTCAGAATTTTCAGCTTGGTAATTATTATCTCGAATATCTTTAAAGCTCAACAACGTTCTTCCAGAACAGGGTGAGTGAAATGCCTCTTTAATGGTTATTTTAGTACCATTGGACAACATTAGGTGGGTCGTGCCATACCCCTCAATCAGGTGGGATGAGCCTGAAAGGGTTGTCAGAGGTGATATTTTAGGTATGAAGTTAGTAAAATAGATGCATTCACACAAAATGGTGTGCGTAGTTGCACTATCTGCTAGACAACTAACTTCCCCACAAGACATACCTAGAAATAAATTAATTGAATTGGTCACAAGTATAAGGAAATTAAAAGATCATTCATTCAATTAATCATTCGAGAAATAATATCCCTAAAATAACATCCAAAAACTTAAAATAAATACCAAACAAAAAGAAAAAATTGTTTAAAACTTAAATCAAAAGATTGGCGGGGGGGGGGGGGGGTTCGGCCACTTAGTGGTTTTTGGCTACTAGTGGTGATTTTCGGCCAACATATAGGCCCATGTCTAAAATCTAATTTTCCCATCGGAGTAGTTCTTCTTGAAAATCAGAAATCTCCAGTGTAGTATCTTTGAGATTCTCCACTTGAGCAAGATTAGTCTCTACGGTTTTTCGACTTGAATGATACTCAACAACAACGTTAGCTGAAGCTAGGCAAGTACAAGACCAATGGTCTTGAGAACCACATCGGTAACACAGACTTGCCTCTTTGGTTGCCTTGCTCTTAGTCTTGAAGTTTAAGGCTTTAAAGGCTAAATTAGTGCTCTTCGGGGCTTTATTTCCTCCCTTGGATGGGCCTACGCTCTGTCGACCTTGGGCTTGTGGCTTAGGGTTAAAGCCCTTGCCTTCCCACCACACCTCTAGCGTCGGCTTTGGCCTCGATTCGCGTTAGAGTGCCTTCAGGCACAGTGGTCGAGCCAGTAGGTTTAGCTTGATGATTTTTCATCAACAGCTGGTTTTGCTTTTCAGCAAGTAATAAGACAGAGATCAAATCCGAGAATTTGGTGAATTTATGTGCCCTATATTGTTGCTGCAGGACAATATTGGTGGCATGAGAAATTGAATAGGTCTTCTCTAGGAGATCCTGTTTAGTCAAGTCTTCTTTGCAAAACTTGAGAAGTGATTGGTTTTGACAAACTTCAGAGTTGTACTCATTCACAGACTTGGAAGCATAAATGTTGCTAGTCGTGTCTTGCTTCAAGCAAGAAAATATCTCTATGATGATCAAAACGCTCTTCTAGAGCAAGCCGTAAAGCTCTTGGATCCTCTTCAGCGAGGTACTCGGTCTGCAGTGCGTCGTGCATATGTCTTCGGATGAAGATCATGGCGGTTGCTTTGTCAGCTTCGCCAACCGGGTTATTCGTCTCAACTTCAATTGTAGCCCTAAGACTATTTGCAGTGAGGTGGAGATTCACATCTTGTACCCATTTGAGGTAGTTCCTTCCAGAGACTTCCAAAGCGGTAAAGTCGAGTTTGTTCAAATTCGATATGTTGCTGTAACAAAGGGAACAAGATTGTGGTAAGTACTATGAAAAACGGTTCATAGACATGGACTAGAACATTTAGGTTCTATTAGACATGTTTTGGTTTAAATTTTCATGAAAACTACGGGTTTCATGGGTATTTAATTTTTAAGGAAACTTCGGGTTTCATGACATTTATTCGAAACTTTGGGTTCGAAATTATGAACTTCAAGTTCATGGGTACCTGAAAACAAACGCAATATATAGAACAAGAATATATATATATATATAGCAGAAACAGGTAGATGATCATAGGTCTACGGGGCCTACGGGGTGTGAAAATCACAGCTCAAATAATTTGGGTGGACTGGGGTTGAAGTTGCAGGCCCAAACAATAAATAGCTGGGTTGCAGGCCAACTAAGGGGTGTGGACTGCAGGCCCAAGCCCAACAGGGGCTGGAGTGGCAGTGGGCAAGGCCCACACGGGCTGAAAAAGAAGGAAGGAACAGGCAGAAAGGCGTCGTTTGGTCCTGGGTAGGTCAGCTCATCTAGAGCCATGGCTCGACTTCAGGCCGATGTGGCTCGGCTTTAGGGTTTTTTCTCTTTTTTTTTTCAAAAATAAGAAAAAAATTTCAGAAAAAACGAAAAAACCCTAATTTTTCCTTCATTCACACAATCATCAATTCACTTAATATATAGCAGATATATTAAATTTAATACGAACACAATATTTGCAGAAAATTGGGTTCATGCATCATGGTGAAGGTTCATGCAATCAAGGCTGAAAAATATTGATATTGAGATCGTGTTTTAGAAGTAGTTGGATTGTTGATGATGATGGTGGAACAATTTGTTTGCAAAGGAACGCCCTTTAGATTTCGTAACGCAGCGTAAGGAGCGTGCTAATAACGTGTTGTGGCCTATTTTATTAAAGGGTTAAGAACAGGGAGAAGGATAGCCGGTGGCACAGAGAGAATAGAGAGAAATAGGGATGAGGGAAATTGTGGTGTGTTATTTCCCTCATATTAGTGTCTTTATATATAGTGCCTCTAGTACAATCATAATGGAATAAGAATTTTAGGATCATGAGAATATCTCTATCCATATCTACCTAGGATTTAAACAATCACATTTATTACATGTCAATATTATCTACAACACCAACGGTATTTGTTATAGGTTTTGATATAATAAATAGAAAGTTTCATGAGACAACCGCATTATGTTGATAGCTAGGAATTCCTCCACAATTTTGCCACGTTATAATTATGCCATACTTTTTGGTTTTTTTTTTTTTTATCAAATTGTGCTAAAAAATTCTTGGGTGCTCCGGAGTACGGGGTACTCCGGATTTTTTAACCGTTGGATCTTAATTTTTATATTTTAAAATAAAAATCTAACCGTTAAAAAACCCAGAGTACCCCGTACCCCGGGATATGCAAGAAAGACTCAATTGTGCTAGTCCAAATATAGAATACTGTTCTCATAAAAAAAATATAGAATACTGCCAACAAACTTAACTTTTTCATCTGTACTCTAGGTGTCTATCATTCAGTCAGACAGCAGCATCACTAATCATTCATATTCCCTGACATATTCACAGGCATTAACGATAGAACGTCAAGTAGCAATAGATTTTCAAATCTAGCTAGGAATGTTCAAAAACTTAATACAATTTAATAGGATTAAACTTCAATCATTCAATAATACATACATTAAATGATTTAAGATTTATTTGAGACTTATTGTAAATTAATCTAGGATTACTCAATGACCGTACTATTAAATAGTACATATCACCCAAAATTTTTCCGCTTAAAATATCAAGTAATAATATTACATTTAATGACTGGCTCAAAATATCTGAATACAGCTTTCATCTGCAATCAATCCAATACATTCACAGTTTGGAAAAATTGGCCACGAGCCATGTGTTTGTATTTTAACATTAACTTTGCGAGGAACTGTTTAGATTATACAAATTAAAAATCATTTAGTACTTATATATATTATATCACCGATTTTTGCACAAAAAGTGGTATCAGAGCTCATACAACGCTTCGGATTTGATATCTTTTGTGTCAATTTGAAGAACTACCGTAGTTGCATTGATCAATATGAAGGTGGAGATTGTCAAGATTGTTGGGAAAAAGTCATTTAGATTAAAGTATTAGAACAACAAAATTAACAATATAGAAACTGCTTAATCAAAATAGTTAAGACATACTTGTTCTCCTAGAAACAGCATAGTTTCTGCTTCTTGGATACACATCTCTCTTAGACATTGATCGTTTCGTCTTCATCAAACTCACAAGGCTTGTCTTCATCAATCCTCCCAATTCCAACACATCGACTGCGAGCCATGACGTTAGATCCAGACCCAGCCATTGGAGACAGCCTAGGCTGCTGTGTTTTTCCAGCAACTTGACCTAGATTAGTATTACTAGTCCTAGCAGAAGCAGCCCTCACAAGCTCTCTGAAATCTTCATCGTTGCTGCTGGTCGATATGGTGGAGCTGGCACTGAGGCTTCTAGGCAAAGTACTTGGGATTTGGGCACTAGGGCAGCCCATCATTGCGTTACAGTCGAATTGTCCAGAGCATTTTGTAATGCTCTGGACATAAAAGTCCCTAACCTTTACCAAAAGTCTTATGGGAAGCTTCATCAACTTGCTCAGTTTTCTTTGATCTTTCTTAGATTTGTTCATATTGTTGGTCTTATGTAATAGCAGTCTTGCACATTCGTACACCAAATAAATTTCTGTTGTTTGGCTTAAATGCATAATCTGGTTTGCATGGGTTTATGCCATGTGTCCATTGTTTGTGCGGTGTATCTGCTAAATGCTGATAAACATGTTGCAAGTGTCCCAACGTTTTTTGTGTGACTTATCTCGTCAGTTTTCTTTTCTGGGTTTTGTTTTTTTATTTTCAATCCAAAAGATGGAAAGAGCCAAAATGGATGAACTTTTGCCAATTAGGGGTGGGTTCGGTACGATTACCGTATCAAAATCTTGGTATACTAAATTTTTGGTATGACAAATTCGACTACCATTATCATGCCAAACTTTCTGTATATCGAAATTTGGTATGCCAAATAATTTGGTTGGCATGAGATGGTAATAGTAATTGCCATTTTGTTTTGGGCCACTTTTTTTAGGCCAAAATCTGATTTCTTTTTTTTTTTAACCCAAAAGAGGAGTAAATAGATGGGGGAACTGCTGATAGAACCCAGCATACCTAAAAACAAATCGCAAGCATTCTTCATTCAAAACCCAAAATACAGAACTAACCTTGATAAACGGAGCCGCGGGAGAGACAAAGATGAGATGGATTGCGGAGAATATGATAGGGGCAGCAGGAGTCAAGAGACGAAGATGGAGGTGAGAATCGACAAGATTAAAGAGTGTCAACCAGAAGATAGGGGAGAATCGCAAAGAATATCGAAGGAATGAGAGGCAACTGAAGAGTTTTTTTTTAATATTATGAAATATTATATATATATATATATTTTTTTATTTATATATAAATATAAATTATATTATATATATTTGTATTTTTGGTATGGTACGGTAATACTGTCGGTAATGGTTTCGAATACCAATACCATACCAAAAAATTTTAGTTCGGTACAATACCGTACCATTACCGATTGGCACAAAATCGGTATGGCACGGTTGGCATGGTAATTTGGCAAAAAAATCCACCCCTATTTGCCACTGTTTCAACACGTTTTAAGTTGCTTTCTCAAGTGACTGACCAAAAAAAGGGTCTATTGTTCATGAAAAAATTCTAAAAGATGACACATTATTTTAAAAAATTCTAAAATTTAAGATGACACATTGTTTAAAAGATAAACATATGACTTTTACATTGATGAGTTGTTACCCAATTCCAGCAGAAATGATAAAGTTAGATGGCTTCTTGGAGGTACCGGCTGTTATACTGCACATTCGACTTGGCATCAATTTCGGGACTCCCAAGTCTATTGCTCCATGGCATAAGATTGTTTGGTTTGGACAGAATATTCCTAGAATGGCCTTCATTTTGTGGTTAGCTATCAAACGTCGAATGGCCTTCAAATTTCTGATATTAGATGTGTTTTTTGCTTGTCGGATAATGAATAAGTGGAACACCTATTTTTTTATTGTCCTTACAGTTGTGGAATATAGTAGTCTGATGGGGAAGTGCGGGGAGATTTGGCTTAGGCTTCCTTGGCATGGTTTCATTGGATGGGCTTCTTCTCATTGGCGTGGAAACCACCTCTCTACCTTGACAAAGAAGACTTGTCTGGCTGTTGTTTACAATTTGCGGAAGGAGAAAAATGAGTCCAAGCCTCCCATGATGATCCTTAAATCCATCATTGATACTGTTAGAAGCAAATTGATTTCCTTGGACCATAAGCCCTCCCCCGATAATTTGCATATTTTAATAGAGTGGAGACTTCCTGGATGGAATGTCCTTCCTTTAGGCTAGCGTGCTGTCTTCTGTTGAGAGCTCTCCTCGACTCGCGTTGTTTATTTGTTTGTTGTTTCCTTTTGAATTGCTAATGTTTTAGTTCTATTTGAACTTTTCCTCTGTATTTGGTTTTCCTGTCTTAATAAAATTTGAATTTGCAAAAAATAAAAAATAAAAAAACATATGACTTTAACATTTTTTTAATATTTTTTTTAGAATGCTACAAGATTCTTATATCGCGACACATGAAAGTACTTAAGGTATCTCCAACACCATTAGCTAAATTTTTGCTATAAAAGTATCAAGAAAAGTATAAATATTATAAAATATCACTTACTCAGTCATTTATTCTACTTTTGTTAATTTTTAAAGTAAAAGTAACACTCTACTTTCACAGAATGAACAATCACTTAACACATTTTAGCTAGCAACTATTCATTTTGTTATAGGAAACTAAGGAGGAAAATAAGGTGGTCACTTTCAATGGGAAAGACTAGTAGAGAGACTCTTTCGTTTTCGTATATAGTTCATCTTAGGAAAACAAATTCTTAAGCGATGCCACATGTGTCGAATAAAAAAGAAAATGAAAAGAAATATAATCTGAAGAAACATTTGGGTTCAAAGACGAAAGATTGAGCCAAGGGTTTGTTTTTTTGTTTTGGGCCTAAATTCTTATATTAGGCCTTTTATTTTGTTGCTCGGCTTGTCCATATTTTTAATTTGTGCATAACTTTGTTTTTGGACCTTTTTTTTTTTTACCTTTGTTTAGTGATAATGAATTTATCATTTCCTTCCAAAAAGACGAAAGATTTAGCTAGAACAGTTGTAAGCATCATTAAGTCATGGTATCAGGAGGTGTGGTTTATCTATTATCACCTAAACACTAATATAATAAGGGCAAGTTGACAAATTACTTATCTACAAAAGGAACAGATATAAAAAATTGGGTATACAATAATTGAAACCCCACCCCAACACACCCGCACCCGCACACGCACGAGCACGCGCGCACACAACTCCGCCCCCCGCCCCCCCCCCCCCCCCAAAAAAAAAAAAAAAAAAAAAACGTCCCCTCCATTCAAATCTATTTCTTGTAACTAAACATACCATGAACATTCTTGTAACTAAACACACAACCCACCAATCCCCTCTCTCCTAACATTTTGCAATTTAACCCACTAACGCTATCATTTGTCAAAAAATAAAAATACTAAACTCAAATTTCTGATGCGGTTACACATATATAGAAAATTTTAGGTGAATATTGAAAAGGTAATAATTAAATTAACTAGATGAAGAGAAACTATAAGGATATGGTTGGAAGCCAATTAATTTTGACGGAAGTGTTAAACCTAATAGTGATCATGCTACAAATTTTCCAAATTCTTCAGGATGTACAATATTTGTGGCAGGTGCTTTTTCTTTAGGAATTGCATCTGTCCTACAGGCCAAATTCTACATCATTAAGGAGAGCTTTTCACTGGGTCATTCAAACGATGTTTGATAAAGTTAATATCGAAGGAGATTCAAATTTCATGACAAATTTCTTCACTCATAAAAAAATTATGGTATTTGTTGGACCATATCCCCAATTATACGATTAATCACATTTACACGGAAGGAAATATGACAACTGATGGTTTTGCTAATCTAGCACATGTGCAGGGTAGGATCTTGTATGTAACTTTATTTTATATTTTTTTTAATTAAAAATGTGGCGTCTCTACATTTAACATCAGTGCATTTACACGCATTTAGTTAAATTTTTATCATTTAACTAATCTAACAGAGTTAATTATTCCATATCACCATAATTATATTAAATTAAAAGCTTGCCGTTTGTACCGGATAAATTTTAGCTACTTAGTTTCAATCAACATCATTTTTAACATCAAAAACTATCTTCCTCTTTTCGATTTAGTAAGCTGTCAATCCATCTTTGATTTCCTATCATTCTTGTGAAATGTTTACAGCAAGACGACGAGCATGGAAGAGTAATTACGTCTCTTATCATTTTCTTCTTTCTCTTTTTCAGTTTCCTTGAAACTAGGGGTGGGTTCGAAAAACCAAAAATCGAAAAAAATGGAACCGAATACCGAACCGAGGCCGAAAAAAACCGAACCGAAAAAAAATCGAACCGAAGTACAAAAAACCAAACCGAACCGAAATTGGTTGGTTCAGTTTCGATTTCAGTGGTTCGAAACCGAACCAAACCGAACCGAACCAAATAAATATAAATTAACATTTTATTTATTTATTTTTTATTGGGTATTAATTTTTCAAGCCCAATTCCAAATATTAGTCCAATTTCAACACAAGCTTAATAGGCCCACACTTGACCCAAACATGTAAAAAGCCTTATTCCCTATATTAACCCTAGACTACCCTTTTTTTTTTTCCCCTGCCTGCCGCTCTCTCCCATTTTTCTCTGCAACCTCTCTCTCTCTCTCTCCTCTTCTCTCTCATTAGAATTCCATATCAGAATTCCAGTCTTCGAAGACAACGCCGCGAAGAAAGCCACAACCGCCTTTATCGCAGTGCTGCTAAAATGCACCATTTTAATAAGAATTTCATATCGCGACGCCGTCTCCTCTCGAGATGATCCCGACACCGTCTGAGTCACACCTCGCCCACCTCGCGTCTCCTTTTGAAGTGTAATTTTTGTTTGCAATGGTTTTCTAGTTAGGGCTAATGAAAATTTACGATTTGGGTAGTGATTGAATAGTGTAATTTTATTTGGGTTGATGGGTTTTTTGTATTTTATTTGGGATCTGAGAACTGGTCTTGTTCTAGTGTCTGAAGTATTGATATTTTTGTATTGATTTGTTGGATTTTAATGGTTAGGTCATTTTCTATTGATTTAGAATTGTAAGGTTTCTGGGATATGATTGTTGGGGTCTTTTTTGTTGGAAGGCTTTACCGAGTTTGTATTGTAAATAAGTTGACGAAGCCTTTGCGCCCCATTTCTGAGTTAGTGAGAACTAGGCCCAAAGCATCCCGAAGGAGAAGCGAGTCCTAGGGAATACTTTGTTGTTCTTCCAGCAGCTCCTAAGCGTTTGATTTCATGTTACATTAAATGTTTCCAGCGATAACAAAGTATTTCCAGCGGCTTTGAAGTGCTTCCCTTGGCTATCAAAGTTCTTCCGGTGGCTTTTTCAAATACTTCCAGTCGTTATCAAAGTTCTTCTTCCGGGGGCTGTTGAAGTTCTTCTTTCAGGGGCTGTTGAAGTTCTTCTTCCGGCCGGCTGTTGAAGTTCTTCTTCCTGGGGCTGTTGAAGTGTTTTCCGCTGTTGTCAAACTTCTTCTTCCGGGGGCTATTGAAGTGACGAGTTATCGTTGAAAAAAGGCTTGGCATGAAAGCTTGAAGTGTGGGAGCTAAAAATACACAAGTTTAGCAAGTGAGATGATATTTGGTGTTAATTAGGCTTAAGTGTAGCGTGAGGTTTTCTAAGAGATTTTGGTGGTGAATGAGTTAATCATGGTGGTTGGGTTCATGTGTAGGAAAATGAGGAACTTAAGGCTTGGCTTATAGATTTGGTGTTTTTTACAGTTGATGGAAATGAAACAATTGGAAGCAGGAGAGTGGGAAGCTTGAGACTAAGCTTGTGGCTAGTGCAGGAAGCTTCAGTAGATTAAAGAGAGATTTCCAAGAGCTGGGAGGAAGGTTTTCCTCTTTTGCTTGCAGCTCTAGCCCCCCTCCTTAATCTGATATTGGTTTGCTTTTATAAAGGGTGAAAAATTTCTCTTATTTTTGCTGGGTAAAATGGTGTGCTGGAAACTACTTGTTTCCAGCAGGTAAATGGATGGATTGGAACCTTCTTATATCCTATGGATAATAGGAGGCACCGGAAATGGCTTATTTCCAACGGGTAAAAGGGTGGAATGGAATCTTCTTAGTATCCTATGGATAAAAGAGTGAGATGGGTTGCAACATGAATAGTTTCACGGGAAACATATCTTGGTGCAGGGAAATGGTGAGATAACTTGGTGTAGGAATAGGCTCACGGGAAACATATGTCTTGGTGTAGGAATAGGTTCACGTAAAACATATGTCTTCGTGCAGAAAAGGAGAATATATATGTCTTGGGTGTATAGGTTGTTGTAGAGTAGTGCACAACTAAAATAGAGTGTTGGGAATTATCTCATTTGCTTACCCAGCCTGGGACTACTTTAAACAATAGGCTTGGACTTTGGTGCTCCCAAGTAGACCAAAGTCTCTATTATCGAAGAGTTTCCATGGGACTTATGGACCTCCGTAACCTTCCACACCTCAACCCCTCAAGCAAGCCCCATGAAACCACATGTCTTGGGTCCATGTGAGCTTGATAGGTGTTGGGTTTAAAAGAATGTGATTGGCATGGCTTGATATATTTCCTTGTTTGGCATGGTGTGAGAATTAATTAAACTTAGGTAAAAACTTGCTTACTATTAATCTTTTAGATAAATATGTATAATAAAATCGGAATTAGCATAAAACCGTATGACCGTATAGAACATTTGGGTCTTCAATCCTTTTGGGCTTTGCGTGAATTTTTTGGGCCCTAACAATGATTATCCAAACCAATGTTTTAAATTTATTTATTTTGATTCTCCTTCTAGCCCATAATACATGGCTGCCGATCAATAATTGGAATTAATTTTTCCTAATTTTCCTACTTATTAGAATTAGCTCTTGATGATTTAATATGTATGTCTTTCTTCTATTTATTTGGTTGGCTTTGTATAATCATTGGTTGTTCGGGTATTGCACTTTGGTATTAGTAGGATGAACACTCTCAATTTTCAGGTTTTATTAAAAAATTAAAAAAAACCGGAACCGAACCCAAACTGAACCTAAAAATACCAAACTGAATTTAACCCGAACCGAAAAAAAAACCGAACCAAACTGAACCGAACCGAATCGAACAGTAATTTCGGTTCGGTTTTAACAAAAAACCGAACCCAGCCCTACTTGAAACCAAACATTAGGGTTTTTATTATTGGTGTCAAAAAATATTCTCAGAAAACAAATAGAAAAATCCAAACTTTAATTTTCAATATTGAAACTTGAATATTGAAGGACATTCAACAGAATGAATGATAAAAAAAGCCCTTGAGAGAAAGAAAGACTATGAAAAGAGGAGTTCCACCATTAAATTTGTTTGATACAAAACATTGATGACAGAAAATTGGAAGAAGAGATGGAGAGCCACCATTAAATTTGTTTGGTACAAGACACTTAAGTGTTAACTCCGGTACAAACGGTAAGCTTTTAATTTAATGTAATTATGGTGATGTGGAATAGTTAATTTTGTTATATTAATTCAATGGTTAAAATTTAACTAAATGCGTATAAATGTATTGATGCTAAATGTAAAAATTTGGAATCTTATTTTATACTTCGTCGGTATAAGGGAATTATACTTGTATATCACTTCGTTACATGCTGACTAATGGTCAGTTTAGGGTTTGTTTTTATTTCTGTCGAACAATTTTAGACCATCTCTAATAGTCAGTGTTAAAGTCTAAATTTTTAGCCCAGAAAATTTAGAACTTAACCCAGAAACAATTTTTCTCCTCTAATGGTTTTGGGTTAAAATTTTAGCCCGAGATTACTAAAGAATGATTTTAGCCTAATTTTTTATTTTTGGTAACTATTTTAAAATAAAATTTATGTAGATTATCCTAATTTATTTTTGTGAACATTTTAACCTAAAAAAAATTAATTCCGATAAATAATGAAAATCACTAAATTAGGTGCAATTACCACCACTATATTCCTCTATATGACAATTAGGTGCAACTAAATAGTTTGTTAGTCCAACTACTAAATTAGTTCCACCTAATTTGTTAGGTAGTCCAACTACTAAATTAGTTCTACCTAATTTGTTAGTTATATCTACCAAATTAATTCTATTTACCACCACCATCTTCTTCTATATAAAGAAGAGGTTGAAACTCAAACCTACACACACAATTTCTTCAATCATCCATCTTTCATATTATTATTTTTTACTCAAAATCATCCATCTCTTATCAATGGGTGACAGAAGAAACTGAAGCTTGGCAATGCAGATGGCACAAGCACTTGTTGCAGCAAATGAAGAAATGAACAACGAGGAAGACGCACTTGGAAACGCAATAATCCAATATGCGCAACATGGCGAATCTAACCGCCGTGGTTCGGTTCTAGGACGCAAATACAAACAGCGTGATAGAGAAGATGAAACGAGCCACTCACCACTTCTTCCATACTCCTTCCACTAGCCATGCCAACTACGGCTCTATCCAAGGTTCCCTTCCACAAAGTGCACGCTTTGTTGATAATCTTCCACCGCTCGTAAATGCAGTTTGCCTCCCTTCGGTTTGCATTGGAGTTGGAATGGAACTTGTCAAGGATTTTACCCCACAAGACCATTTTTTTTTTTGTTTGTGCCAACGGCACCATCTTCACTAATTGACACCCATGCCAAGCACAAAGAAACATCTTCATCATTTGACCAATTAGGTCCTCTAACATGAGGAGTTGCCATCTTTAGCAAGTTGGAAATGAGAAGAAATTATTTCGGAAGTGGGTAGAAAGAAAAATTTGAAGAATTGTATGAGGAAAGTAAATTTTGTGTGGATGATTGAACAAATACATAGGTATTTATAGACTTTTTTGGTGAATTTTGATTAAAATTTTTTTTTTAAATTGTTTTAGCCGTTGGATTTAATTTTGGGCCGTTATATCTATTTTTTTACCGTTAGATTTGATCACATTCGATCTCAGCCATTAGATTTAATGAATTTATAAATTAAAATTTATTTTTTAAAAAAATTGCATCTGGACCATTGGATCAACCGACGGCCTAGAAATCCTAGCCGTTGATAAAAATAGCCGTTGGAAAACAACTCATCATGGTGGCCGACAAGGCTGCAGCCATGGGTCCCCCACGCTGACAGACCTTGCGTGCCTACTACAGCCCCAGCAAGTGGGCGCGTTAATCATCACTTTTGCTGCAAATTTCAAGCGCGTGTACGCGCAGGTGGGTGGGAATCCTTAACCCAGGTGGGAATTCTGGTCTAAATTTGACCCAATTTTAGAATTTATCCCAAATCCAAATTTTAGCCTAACTATTAAAAGAGGTTTGAGGGGGTTTAAGTTCTAAATTTTAGACTTTAACCTCACTATTGAAGATATTCTTAGGGACTAGCTTTTCATGGATCGCATCACCTGTACAAGTTGTGGTTATATTGTGAATGAGTCATATATATCATGCAAGCTCCCAATCATTGAACTCAAAGTTGCCGCACTCTTGTTAGCATTATTGATCAAGTTGAAATTTGTTGGGCCCCATACCCAGATCTTCAGTTCAGTGGGGACATATATTCTAGTCTAGTGGCACGTAAGAATATATCCTATCCCAGTATGGATGTGCCACCACCGTTCAAAGTCATTGGTTTTTTGTTTTATTGTTTATTTACAAATGATAGCGTTAGTGGGTTAAATTATTCAATGTTAGAGGGAGGGGAATCAGTGAAAATCGAACATGTACCAGAGTATATAGGCATATTTTACTTTCCGCTACTATGGTAAAGTGTCATCTGTCATATAGATAACATCTCATGTTAATTCGGGAGTCCTTACGTCTCTTAAATCCAACAATTACTACTAAAATGGTCAATTACCTCACAAAAGGGATTTCTAATAAAAATTTTCTGGTTATTAGAAGCTGATTTTCTTACACATATTTTCTGGTCAGAAGAAAAACAAAGTTATCATTTCCCCTTCTCGTTTGGATTGTAGGGCACCATCATCCAAACTATGCTCCACTACAATGGTTCATTTCCTTGTGCAACGCGTGATTGAATGATGTATAACAACACATTGATTGGGACCATATGCATAGTGCGTATACTGTATCACCTTTGTTAGTGGCTCTAACACTAGGTGTATTGTATGTTTTTTTTTGTCGGAGTTATTGTATGTTACTAGAGTATTGTTTTAGTACTACGTAGTGTTTAATACTACGAGTTTTGGGCGGCTGGGATTGTAAGTTGATATTCCTACTTGTCTCAACTTGCAATCTCAGACATACAAAACTGATAATGTTAAACAGTATGTAGTACTTAAGTTTTTAAGATCTTACTATCAATTTTAAGGGATGACTTCAATGTAATGATTCTCCTTTCTAACTTTGTGCTAAAATCCAATAGCAAGTAGATTGTTTAATAAATTTATTTAGAAATCAAATAACTCTGAAGTTAGTGATATTTCTTTTTTGATTTCTCAATATTAGAAGAGGTTCTAACTTTTAGGGTTCCAATCTCTTGATCACTTGGCGACTAAAGATTTGTAGTCACTCACTTTTGAAATTTTTTTTAAGAAATTAAATAGAAAACTACAATAAATGTCACGAGGCCAAGCAACCTCTGTTATATCAGCAATTAGGAGACGTCGACAAGATAGAGGAACTTTCTAAAAAAATACTAGGCTCAAATTGCAAGATAAACTCAAGCAAACCAAATCATCAACAACAAAATTCATTTTTCGATAGACATGTCGAATTTCGTAAGATCACCAAATTTTTGAATTTGATATCAAAGATTGAGATTAAAACATTAAAGCACATCTATTTATTCACCATTTGCAATACATTCATTGATCATCAGGTGACCAATAGAACATTATTTGTTAACTTCAAATCTCTCCATTTGAACTTTATTGAAAAAAGAATAAATTATCTTAGGAAATAAATAAAGACCAACGAAAATAATCGAATAATTAAAGAATTGTTATAACCCACATGCATTTGGTTTTGCAGTCCCTTTTTCATGGATGCAAATGATGAACACATTGACAGTTCCGATAACTGATGAACACATTACGTGCCCAATAATATACTTCTTTCATTTCACACAGTGTTTTACATAGAAATACTGGTTCAAAATCTGCAGAACTAAAATCTTCTATAACAACCCCCATTCTACAATCAACTAGCTAAAACACTTGAAATTAAAAAGGATATTAAGATCAACATAATACAATTGACTTTGATATAATTTAATAAAGCAAGATATTAAAAAAAAGCCACCCCCTTCTAATTTGTTCTCCTAGAAACAGCATAGCTCCTACTTCTCGGATACACATCTCTCTTGACCTTGATTTCTTCTTCTTCATCAAATTCACACGCCTTGTCTTCGTCGATCCTTCCGATCCCAACACTTCGGCTGCGAGGCATGGCGTCGGGCACTCCAGCCACCGGAGGCTGCTTAGGAAGCTGTGCTTTTCGAGCAAGATCGAATTCAATTTTATTCCTTATGCTTCTAGCAGAAGCAACCCTCATAAGCTCCCTGTAGTCTTCCTTATCAGCAGTGCTTGATTTGGTAGAGCTTGTGCTGAAGCTTCTTGGCAAAGCACTTGGGACTTGGGCACCAGGGCATCCCATGACCGTCCCGTAATCGAATCGACCGGAGCACTCGGTCATGCTCATGATGTAGAAATCCCTGGCCTTGATTAAAACCCTTAGGGGGGCCTTCATGAACTTTGTGAGTCTGCTTTCTTTGCTAGGTTTCTTCATGTTTGCCATGATCGAGCATGCAACTGTAGCTAGTCTTGGAAATTTGTATACCGAATACTTTTGGCTTTTGTGATCTCTCCCCCACGCTAGAAAATAGGTACGTACGTATATATCAAGGAAAAGTGGGAAAGTGAGCAAGAATATATATATATATATATATATATATAATTCTGGAGATAATAGATTATATTCTTGGGTATTATTTTATTGTAAGGGGTTTATATAATAGATATAGACTACAGTTGTACAGAAACATATATCGATGGGTGAGTTTGGAAAAATTATTGTACCGTCACATGCAATTACATAAGACACGGTCTTATGAATTTATGAGGCACGTTGGATACATAAGATTGACCTGGCTTAGGCTAATTATATGGTCGATTTGGCTTGGCTTGGCTTGGTTTTATTTAGGCCTCTCATTTTAAATGGTATGTATAATATCAGTTTATTCAGTTGTTAATAGCCAATCTGATTTTAATCCTGTCAAACAAACACCTCCAATTATAAACCGAAAAATAGCTAACACAATTAGATGGATTAAAATAGAATTAATGTTTGAATATGTATGATTCACACACAAGTAATGTAAGCGTCAACGGGCCACATGATATTACTATCACACAAAAATGTTATAGCTTTTCAAGAGGGAGTGAGTGACGCGATCTGCTTTGTATGAGTGAACAAATTGGAGGGATCATGGACTTTGTCAAAGTGAAGCCGGATCACAGTTTATAAGAAAATATGATAAGAACAAGAGTACCATACACGAAATAGTATTTGATTTAGATACCTTAAAATAAAATTAAAGACAGAGTATTACAAAAAATAATAATAACTTGTAGCAGCCGGTGGAACATGAATGGGCGATTTAGAAGCATCCTTCTTTTGTTTCGTGTACTGAAATTTGTCCGTTATAATAAGGATGGTTGAGTTTTTTATGCTTACAACAACATACACGCAACAAATTGTGATGTTAAAGAAATTTTATTTGAGCTTAACTATTTATACTTTGATATTAAATACTGATGTTAATTGTGTATTATTTATTTAAAAATTTTAGCTTTATCACAAACTTAACAAAAGAATAATAGTCATTCAGTCTATTTCAAACAAATGGACTATCCTAGTAATAGCTCAGAAAATAATTTGTATTGAATGCATTTTTTTTTTTTTAAAATCGATGTTGAATTTGGGTCAAAAGCATTTGATTTATTGCATGGATACTATTGTCCAGTAAATCATGCAAAGACCTCAACTTAATGGGAGCATTTTTGCTCCACGCTATAAACTCTGGTGTATGCTCCACTACCTCTCTTCATCTGCCACTTGTCCCATCACTTAACCTCAGTTAAGTTTCATTAAAAAATTAATTGTAAATTTTGAAAAAAATTTAAAAACAAACTGAATATGAATAATAAAAAAAAAGCTATTCATCAATTTCTCCCATAAACTTTAATTTTAGCCAATTAATCTTCTTAACTTTTATAATTAGCCAAATACCCTATACCGTTAAATTTTCTAATTTTCTATCCACAATTTTGTCCATCTTTGGTCAAACGTTGCCCGCATAAGAAAAAATTGAGGGCAAAAATGTTACAGCCCGTTTCAGAAAATATTATTATTTTATTCCCGGAAGCGGGAAATGACGAAAATACCTTTGGTTTACTTTTCGGTTGACTTTTGTATCGTAATTCGTACGACCTTTTCCTTGGTATTTTCTTGTTGTGTTCGTCGTTATGAACGCGTGGACGCGAACTGGACGTCATTCGGAGTCCGAATGAATATTTTACGGACGTTGGATTACCGACGTTTCCCGTATTTTGGAATTGGACTGTTTGGTAGTTGGAATTGGGGCCCAGTTACTGTTGGCCCATCACTCAATTGTCTTTCTGTCACTCTCTCTGCACTTTGTCCCTCACTCTCTCTCCCTCACACCTAACCTCTCTCTCTCCCTTCCGTTCCTCCCCGAGCCAAACCGTGGCCAACCTTCGCCTAGCAGACCAAACCAACATCACAGTCATCTTCTATTCACCAAGAACCCAGCGAACTGTCCAGAACCCAGGATCCCACCGGTTCCATGAACTTCGGCGAACTCGGGGATTTTCCCGTCGACTTTACCGGCAATTCTGAGCTCAATGGTCCTCCAAACCACCAACATTCAACTCCTCGAAGTCCCTAGGACCTTGATCGAGCCTTGGATGACTGGGAATGGCCTGGAAACAACGATTTGGAGATCGGCATTTTGGACCCGTGGCTTCATCTCCATTTTTCAGCCAGTTCCGGCCAATTTTTGGCCCCCAAAATGGTACAATCTTATTCTCCTTTTTCCTAGTTTCCTGTGACGGCGACAGCGGCCGGTGGTGCCGCCGTCGCGCGATCGAAAAATCGGTAGGGATGACCGGCGCTGACGTCAGCAAACCGATTCAGACCGGGTGACGTCAGAGCTGATGTCAGCAACCGGCTCAGACCGCGCTGACGTCAGCGTTGCCCAGCTCGTTGATCGGCTCATTGATCGGCTCGGCTGACTCGCGCGTGGAGCCGCGACTTCCCGCGTTTGAGCCAAGCATGGGGGCGCGTGGAGCCTCATTTTTCGATTCCGTTTTCGCGAGGCGACTCGTGACGTCGCGTACTACCTAGGGGCAGTACGCATGATATTTTTCGGAATTTTTTGGACCTCCGTATTGAGAAAACAAGGGATAGGTTTAATTAATTAGATAATTAGTAACCTTTATGAGTTTAATCATTATTACAGTGATATCTCATATAGGTGAGACTTATCCAGAAGACTACCGGGGCTACCCAGGACAGGAGGGCTACGACCCGGCTACCTACAGGTGAGTGAGTAGGTCTTTGTTTTGATAAATGTATATGTACGTATGGTTTTTCAATGCTTTCTTCAACTGTTAGCATAACTCATATCATATACGTTTGTTGGAGGTAGAACATTCGTATTATATTGCCATACATGTTTTTATACTGTTGCTCATCAATAGATTATATTACCATCAAATAATTTTATGATTCCCTCAGCCCTTTCTCTATTTTTAATTTTCAGAATTCTCATTACACAATACAACCAGTGGAGTTACAAGATCCAAAACCCACACTCATCAAATGATTCGATCATATCTCAAACCCATTTTCTTAGGGTTTTTCTCTGTCCTCCTCATTTTCCCATTCTGCCATGCCAAACCGGGTTCGGATTGCCCTAAAACCAGCCCCCTCGTCAACTCCGAATCCGAATTCAAAATGCTCTAGCACCAACTCCGCGACTCGATTCAAATAATCAAAGACTGCTCCATCAAGGTCTCAGATTTCGACATGCTTTCAGGCTCCGATGCCCATTGGCGGGTAGCCGCCGATCCTGATTTCTATAACTTCAGTGCCAGCGAGTTGAGGTGATTGGGAAGGGAAGGGTGAGTGGTTGTTGGTATTTGTGTTTTATTTATGCGTAATTCTCACTTTACTACCCTCAAATATCATGAAATTAGCACTTTGGTACCTTTATTTTTTTCATCTCACTTTCATACCTAAAGTTTTATTTTTCTAGCACTTTTATACTTCTGTTAGTCTATCTGTCAAGTGCTTCGTTAATTGATGACGGGGTAGATCTCTAGCCCACCAAATTTGTGCCACATAGACAATAAATATTAAAAATTAATTAATTAATTAAAATTAAATAAATAAAAAGAAAAACATCTCTCTTTTCTCTTCTCTCTCCCTCTTCAACTTCACTGCACATCCACCCCACCCCTTCCACTTTAAGCCCCATCCGCACCAAACTCCTTTTTAACTTTAAATTTTTTAGTTTCTTTGGATTTGTTGTGTTTAATTTGGATTTGGTGGCTCGTGAAGTTGGTTGTTTGGAGAATAAAAGTTTATTTTCTTGTTTATTATATTTTTTTTTTCTTTAGTTTTATAATAATTTTATATTTTTTAGTAGGCCAAAGTCCTGCCACGTCATCAGTTAATGGAAAATTTGACGGATAAACCAACAGATGTATAAAAGTGTGAAGAAAATTAAATTTTAGGTATGAAAATGAGACAAAAAAAAGTAAGTGTAGCAAAGTGTGAATTATAAGGACAAAAAGGGAAAAAAAAAAAGAAATGGTGGCATTTTCGTAAATAAGTTGAAGTTTAGTGACAGTATCGTAATTGAGTTGAAATTAAAGAAAAAGAGGCGGTGGCATTTTTGTAAATAAGTTGAAGTTTACGAGGTCACTTGTGTATAAACAATTGACCTAATCATGCATAAACAATTGTAGTTGTGTATAAACAGTTGAACTAATTGTGTATAAATAGTCAGTGCCACCAAAATTTAACTTATTTATGAAAATGCCACCGCCTTTTTTTTAATTTTATTTATTGTCTATATTATGAATAAATTGTTATTTAGTGTTTATAATTAATATGTTGTTTAGATTGTTATCCTTATTATTAATAAATTATTATTCAGTGTTTATGATTAATAATAATATTTTGTTTGGATATAGACTTTTCATTAGTTTTCTATTTTTTAAAATTTATAATTATTTTTTGAATAAAACTTAACTAAGGTTAAGTGATTAGACACGTGGCGGATAAAGAGAGGCAGTGGAGCATACACCAGAGTTTGGAGCGTGGAGCAAAAATGCTCCCAACTTAATCTCAGCCGGCCCTACTTAAAATACGTTGGCATACCTCATATTATATTTCTTGGGGTGGCCCGGGAGGAGGTGTTGCAAAAGAATATTGTGTTTGTGAATTCAAATGGTTTTGAATATTAGAAACTCATTTGAATTGCAAAGATAATAATTATAAAATGTAACAACTAAAGAAAAGAAATGGACGAAAGAACCCTGAGTCACCACATATCCCATGTCTACTCAATTTTTTAAAATGTAAAATTGCCAAAAATGTTATTTTTATTAAAGAAAAAAAATCATCAAGATACACTTACATCACGCCCTAATAAGAAACATTGAAATTGAGTGATAATGAAGTGATCAATATATTTTTAATCTGACTGATATTTTGTAAGAAAGATCTTTATCTTTGCAAAAGGACATAAAAAAAATTATACTAACATGTCACTAATTTTTGTTACCAAACTCGTATACCCGGGTACGGATATGCACATATTCATGAAATTCACATTCCATTTAGAATCGTTAGTTCTACATTCAATTGCTTATAACAAAACAAAAAAGATTAATTAATTAAATTCTAGAAATATTACCACGTGACCTGTGTTGCTGGATATGCACATAGCATTTTTGTATATGTATGATTGTACCACGTGACATGTGTTGCTGGATAATACAAGACTTTCTCTTTCATGGGGATAAGATACTCAGCCTTTCTCCTCCGATTAGATATGTATTTATTATTTAATCATCACTTGTAATTTTTGTACTTGTATATATGTAGCTTGAGCTTGGTAAGCAAAAACAGGATTACATTGACTAAGCCAAATTCAATGCAATCAGTTAGAACCACGTATCGACTCCAAAATCATGTTGAGACTGGCGGTGAATAGAAAATTATGTTTTTGCCAAGTCAAAAGATAAATGAAAAGAAGTGGAAATTGTCTCCTAAAATAACCAGACGACAGTTTGAGAGATTTTGTAAAAGTCAATAATATATATAGCTTCATACATTACCTCTTGTTTCTGAATAGGTTTTATATATTGATTTAATTGACAATAAAATAAAAAATAGATCAGTGATCATCCGCAAAGAATGTTTTATCTCCAATTATCATCATATCCAAATATTTGCTTACTCTATCAAGCTGACTAGCTCGATTGAATAAAAGATCGTCTAACAACGTCACGCTAACAACCAATCTAATCTAGGTTGCCTTTTCATGAGGGCTTAAAGCTTCGGTGAATCAGTGCGCTTTGCTTCACGCCCACGGCAAGAGTTTGATTTTATTCTTTTCTCTCTTGCATCAAAGTCAATAATGAAAACGAGTAATGTAAGAGAGAGTGATTCGTATAGAAGAAATGTAATTTGAATCAATTCCGTACGTTATTACAAAGGGCCAAATGATTCATGAGGACAAGTCAGGTCTCTCATCCTAAGTAGGGAGAGTCAAGGTTACAACTTACAACACTTACCAAAAAAAGAAAAAGAAACAATTAACGTCTCCGTTAGGCTTAGGGTCCGAGCTATAGGGAAAATGCCAAGATGGTTGATGTCAATAAGAAATAGACTAGAGTGTATACAAAATACAATTCATTGGTTTTCAAACTTCTGAGGGACAAAGCCCTTGCCAAGTGCGAACCCTTAATTTCTCCCCTAACTAACATGGCTTATATTCCAAGAAGGTTTTACTTTCTAATTAATATTCTTTTAGGGTATGTTTATTTACGTAGATTTGGAGAAGCAAAGAACCGAGATGAGAAGTAATGAGTGTGAGAATGAATGAGTGTGTAATAAACAAGCCCCCTCTCAGTTATTCCATAGAATCTATATCGGGATTTTCTAGGTACCCCATACATAAATCAATATAGGATCATAATTTAGTTGATATACATGATATGACATGAATAAAAATCCTACACATGGCTTTCAAAATCTATTTCTTGTTGGTGTTCTGCTTGACAATAGGCTAGAAGCAAGTTGACATCTTGTTGATCATATTTAGTAGCTGCATGCCCTCTCTACTAGGATCGGAATATCGTTTCTCATGTTAGGGCTCAACCCATATCTCAATGTGGTGATAGGTCATTTGCTTAAGTGTGATGCGAAATCGGGTTGACTTCAGGTCAACGTAAAGTGTGATGCGGGGACCTTTACTTGAGCGCTCCGGTCAATGGTAGATGAATGAAGTAATCTGCAAGGAATGTAGAATAAGTATCGAAGGGCACCGGTGTTGTGCTGGCCTAAGAGCCTCTGATGCAAGGTATGTTTAAGATGCCACGTGAGTGAGTTTAATGGTAATATAGTGTTTAAGTAGTAATGATGATTAACCTTTTGAACGGAGTAGAGGTTACCCTTTTGTAGAGGCAAAGTACAGGAGAGATTCTTTAACTTGGCCAATGTGGGATTGATTATAATTAATGTGATGTTGCCACTTGTCGTCTTGTGATTGGCCTCCGAGTTTGAGGGAAACTCTCCCATTAGTCATGGGACTAGCCACGTGTCGTGGTTGATTTGTGTGCTTCGGCCAAGGTGTGCCGAAGCGGGGGTCCTTCGGAGGGTTATCGAGGCTTCCTAGTTGACCGGTACTCGGTTGTTTCGAGGTCAATATAATATAGTACAAACAAGACGTATTTTTTAATAATATTATATGCTAATGTATAAGCTCATTATCAATCCATGTTATATAGCACATGAACATATTAATAAAGAGTAATGCTTAGGAGTAGAGTCGAAAAATTGAAAATTGGAAAAAAAATCGAACCATTCACAGGATCAAAACAGAAAAAAACTTAACCGAACTTGGAAAAACAGAACCTAACCAAATTATTAGTTCGGTTTCGATTTCATAAGTTCCGAAACCGAACCAAACTCAATAAATATAAATGAGTATTTTTTATTTATTTAAAATGGGTATTTATTTACCAAGCCCAATTCCAAAACAACACAAACCTACATACGCCCAAAGTTCAAGCCCAAACTTCTTTACAAAGTCTAAAAGAGCCTAAAAGACTAGAGAAGCCCTAGGCTATCTTCCACTTCTCTTTTTTACGGAGTAGGCTACAGTGCTCGCAAGCATTGAATGTTCACACCGATCTCACCATTAAAAGGAGGAAGGAGGGAGGAGAGAGGGGGGGAAGGAGGGTGAGATCGGTGTGAGCATTCAATGCTTGCGAGCACTGTAGCCAGTCCCCTTTTTTACCCCCTGCCGCAACTTTTTTTCCCTCTCTTCCTTCTCTCCCATCTTCTTCTTTCTCTCTTTCATGCGTGTGATCTTGCGGTGAAGAAAAGGGCAATTGATAGCGATGTGATTTTGGGCATTGTTTGGCTGGCGATGGGATTCATGATCCCGAGGAGGATGATTTCTTTCAGGGGGGGAGGATGGTTTGTGGGTATGAATTTGGTATGGAAAGTTTCGGGTTTGGCTGTGGTGCTACGTAGCATTACATGCTACGGCACCACATGCGGTAGAGATTCCTTTCAGTTTTATTTATATTAAGTTTTTAGAAAAATGATTCAATCTAGACCGTTGATTAGCCATAGCATGTGGTGCTACGTAGCACCACAGAAATTTCCGAAAGTTTCCTTCAATTCAAGTTGGGTTTGGGACCAATTCGGAAGACTATAAATTTCTTTTTGGTGGGTCTGGTTGTTTTTGTTCGTTTTTCTAGTGCGATTCAAGTTTTATTATTTTTCTTTAAAAGAAAACAATTTTCAGATTTAGTAAAAAAAAATAACTGAACTCAAACCGAACTAGAAAAAACGAAACCAAATTCAACCTAAATAAAAAAATTCAAACCGAACCAAACTAACCGATTGGAACCCAACTCACCCCAATGCTAGACACACGAAATTGAACATATTACTGACACACTCTCTAATATTTATAAGAGGAAATTAGAATCTCCCAGTTATCTTTTATATTTTTATGATTAAACATCTGTCTTTTTTAAAGATTTGATTAAAGTGCTCTGACTTTGTTCATATCAGCATTTTTAGATTTAATTTATTTACATATCATTTTTGTGTTGTCTTTTTAATCAAATTAATTTCTTATTTTATCCTGTTTGTTGTTTGAGATTTTTTTTGTTGCGTGATAGGATTTTGCAAAAATGGTCTCTGTTTGTATTTGGTTGGGTCTTTTTCAATTTTTTTTTCCACATTTTGAATTCTGTTCACATTTAAAATAAATAAATAAATAAATAATTTAATGTTTTTCGACTGCTTGCCTGGGTACATTTTGTCATTGGTGGTGTGTATTAAACATGATGATACATATCCCAACAATCGAATAAGAACAAATGTACTCAAGAAAAATTGATGGAAACTATAGTTTGGTACGGTTGTTAGAAGTTATTAAGTACGATTGTCTATGGTTGGGTACATTTATTGAAATATATTAGATATATTTTAAATTATTTAGTTAATTTTAAGAGAGATGTTAAGCATACTCGCCTAAAAAGCAAGTATGCAAGGACTCGCCCGCTCGTGGATTTCCAATTTGAGTGCATTAGTTGTATAAAAAAATTAAAATTAAAATAAATAAATAAATAAATAAAACTCAGCAACTGAAAAGTTCTTTCCTCTAGAAAAACTCTCACTCCCTCTTGCCGATCACTCACCGGCTCCACCAGCTCACTTCATCAGTCAAATTCAGACCTCAAAACTAACATAATTGATGAGAAAACCTTGTGAATCCAAATATATCTGAGCAATTTGGCTTTTGGAGGTGACGATCAAGGAGGGGATGATGGAACACATGAACATTGGCTCGCTCTTTCAATCTCACAACAACTTCAATTAGGGTTTTTTGCTTCAATTTGGGGCTAAAGTTTAGAGACGGGGTGCCGGTGAGGTGGTCGGTGGGACGAACAGAGGGAGGGCACTGAGTGTCAGAGGTGGGAGAGAAGAGACGACAGACGACTCTTTGGTTTTACATTTTTATTTTCATTTTTTATTTCTTTTCTTTTTTATGCACTTACTTCACTAGTGGAAATTCACGTGTAAAGCGAGTCCTTGCAAACTTGTTTTTTGGCGAGTCAGCTTAGCATTTCTCTAATTTTGAATGTTTAAAAAGTTTTATTAATTAATAAAATTACATGACAGTTTCACGGTCAAACACCAAAGTTTCTTCTAATGAACAGACATTGCCATACACATTTTCAAAAAAAAAAGTTTGGGTATGTATGCATGACACAAGTATTGGGCTTGGTGGAATTTTCAAGCAAAAAAAGAGTATTGGGCTTGGTGGCTTTCACGGTTCAACCCAGATCGTGGCAATTCCTAGCCCTTGTGGAAACATCTCAAATATAGTCTTTTAAGTTGATTTTTTCCTACAGTCTGTGACTTCACTTGTAAATAAGACGAGTTAGATTCAAATCTCGTAGAGAACAAGTTTGATATTAATTTATTATGAATAGACCAGTGTATGGCTTATCCTAGATCCCTCTTTTCTTAGTATAAATAATATCGTTATAATCAAAAGAAGAAAAAATTAAATTTTGTTATCGCCGATTGACCTGACATGAGGTGATGATAAATCTTTCACCCACATATCTTTTAAACCTTCATCTAATCATTTCAATTCTCTACTTAATTACAAACGCACACTGCAAGACTCAGCGAAACACCTCGCATATTCATCAATGATTATTTTAAGCAACCCCTTTGTACCACATGAAATATACCTGAACCCAGTATTAGAATTACAAAGACGCCCCCATCTTATGTCCTTAACAGACCACAGCAACAACAAAAAATGGTTTAGCCACTTCTAATTGCACCCTACACTTTGATCACTATACTCATCAGCATTTAAACAATTTTGACAACTTTCCACTGTTACCCAGTATCTACTGACTAAAAATTAATAACTAGCCATTGAAAACAGCCCCTTCTCGTAAAGAGATTCTCTCATGTCATAATTCACTACGTTGTATCCGTTTATTCAAGAGTGAAATAGAGTCAAGCTAAGGTGGGCTATAGCCTAGAGCAATGTTTGAAAAAAATAACAAAATACTAATTTCTAGACCTTCCAAACAATTTTCTACCCTAACTGAAGCCACTCAGCCACCCCTCCATGACTGATGCATTGAAGCTTTTAGTTAAAAAGGAAAGAAGGAAATTTACTTAGACCTTTGTAGGTAATAATTGAATATTAACCCACCCTTATAAAAATTTATAGTTCTGTCCTTGCGTTTATTGCACGAGTAGTAGTGCACTTTTTGAACACTTAACAAACATTGTTTAGACAATGACACTGTGGTAGCAAAATTCCGCCTTTTTCGGATTTAACAAAACTATACCTACAAAACAAATTAAACACCTTCAGTTAACGACCAAAGCCATGGTGAAGGTTGGCCATCCGATGCCTAAATCAGTATCTCTGAAAAGAGTGGGTGGTTGCTTGAGAAAGCTTTGAGTGGTTTAGAATTGTCTCACAGAAAACTTGACTGTAGGACGCCTATTTATAAAGAGATAGTGGGTGGCCACTTGCGTAGGGATCCATGCCATGTGTCAACGTTCGATTGGCCAAGTTGTGTCATCCGTTGGATGTAGTAGGAAAATATCTTTGGAGAATCATTGATCTTGTCATTGTGTTTCCTTGAATAAAGGAATCTATCTTCAATTAGGATAGCTTAAAGGTAGGAATTACTTATTAAATTCTACCTTTAATTCCATTGTCTTTATCTTCCTTGTCAAAGGCAATTGAGCTTGGAGTAGTTATAGTCAGCTACTCAGGGCTTCTAACTTGGTTGAATTGCTGGTGGAATAAATGTGAGTCTCGCCAATTAATGAGGGCATTCTCGTCAATAGTGAATAAAAGTCCATGTGTCAACTCCACAATATTATGAATTATTTTTAGCTCCACATACACCACTGTTGATGAGGATTTTTCATAACACAAGTAGTCGTCAGGCGACCGGTCACCATTATTGCCTGATCGATCGTCGGGTCGAGAAGATTGTCTGACATCGCAAATTTTTAACGCAAGAGATATGTAGGGTTAGGGTTTCAAGCAGAGTAGAGATCCTAACTCTGATGCCATGCTAAAATATGAAGCTAGGGTTTATTGAAGAATATGAGTCTATGGTTTATAGAATAATTCAGATGTTTACTCTTCTCCAATGTGGAGGTAAATTATAGGGACTACAATAGTCCTATACAAGAAACCTATTTACACAAAAATTAAAAAATTAATATTAATTAAATACATAATATTTCAAATCCTACATGAAGTAGGACTCACGCCAACAACATCAATCCAAATTACTAATTTAGTACGAACATAAACCTAAACTAAAACAATAAACTTTGACTATCAATAACAAAGATATATTAACCATGTGTAGATGAAATGAACCAAGCCTATATGAATTGAACCAAGTGATAAATGGTTCATTTGAAAAGTGCTTTTAAATGATAGAAAACGCTTTTAGAGAAATATTTTTGAAACCAATCATTAGTAAAAATGCAAGTTAATTCTGGAAAAGCACTTGAAGTGCTTCTTGCAAAAAGCACATAACAGAAGCACTTTAAGTTCATTTAGAACTCAAAAATATTTTCTCTAAAAGCGCTTTCAATCATTTAAAAGCACTTCCCAAACGATCCTAAATTCTCTCTTGATTGTATCAATTACGTAAATATGAGTTTCCATCTTTAACCGTTTCTCCCCATTCTTGAATCGAACCTTTAACCTTTTTTTTAGCTTTTCTTCCTAAGAAAATACCTCCTTCTTGACTTCCTGTCCTTCTTTATATGTTAACTTTTAAAGATTTAAAAAAAAAAAAGGATACTGAAATCAAAGTACTATTAGAAATACACGGAATCTTCGGTAGTTCCATTATACCTAACTAGCCTCTTGCTACACGCTAACGCGTGTGGCAATTTGGTCTTTTGAAGTTTATTTTTTTTTATTATTTTTAAATATTTTAATTTTATTTGAAAAAAAATTAATATACCGTTTATGATTTTAAAAGTTCAAAAAATAATTTAAATTATTTATAAAAAAAAAAATTGTAAAAAGAGAAAGACATTTTTGGTATTATGAATATTTTACCAAATTTTACTTCTCACTTTGTATATAGAAGATTACGTATGAAAACTTAGTTTATTAGGCAAAACAATGAGACGTATGAGTTGGATATCCACCCTTGCATTTTGCATGTGTGTGTATATATATACACATATAGGAGAAGTTAATTATATAAGAGATGCGATTGCAAATTTTGGCATAAGATTTAAGATATTAGAACTTGATAGAACGTACTGTTTTTCTTTCTTTAACAGTACATTCTAGATTGCTGTGTCGGATATGCCAGGTTGTGGTCGGTGGGTTCACATATTTTAGTTAGAAAATAAAAATGAGATACATGAGTTTGATCAACAATTAGATTATTCTTTGGTTTTGCATAATTAAAAAACACACACACACATATATATATTATGAAGAAAAAGCTTAAATAATATATGTGAATCACATGTTTTTTGGACTTTTTTTTTTGACATAACAACAGAATTTACATTAAAAAAAAAAGTTGCAACAGGGTGGTCAAACATCAAAACACCGTTAAAAAGAAGAGTATAATCTTAAATGAACAAACTGAAACACACTGAGAAAAAACGATAATTAGACATGTCCACAAAATTATGATTGCAAAAACTCGTGATAAAAAGTGGAAGAAAATCCCACCACATCAAATCTAAAACAAAAACACATGTTTTTTGGACATTTTATTACACTGGTTGCACAAAATTGACATAGTCAACTTCACTTCGTTATTGATTGAAGGATATAAAATAATGCCCCTTAATTTTGGAGTACTCGATAGAGCACGATTATGACCAACGAAAATAGCTACATAAACATAACATGACATTTGGTTTATAAAAATAATTATTTTTGGACAATCGACGAAACAATGATTATATAACGACAAAACTGTTGTGGCCAATATTTCTGAGGGGGTGCGGCAAGCAAAGGGAAGAGAGAAAGTAGAGAAGGCTTGAGGAATTATACTGTATTGTGATGTATATTCCTCATGCCAGATGCCTTTATTTATAGTGAAATAAGTACAATTACATTAGGAAACTAATCCCATACATAATGGAATATCCTAATCCATATCTACCTAGGATTTACACAATCACATTTAACACATGTTATATTTTATCTACAACAAAAACAACGATATATAACAATAAAACAACGATGATATAATACCGCTATAATATTTCTGCAATAAAATGTCAAAATATATTTATTATGGCCTAATTATCAAAAAATAAAAAAAGCAAGAGCAGGACAACAAATTAACAATTAATTAAGTTTATTACATTAATGCCTTATCGTCAGTGCTTACAGAAACTAAATAACTTTTTGTATAATAAGATCCGTAGAAGATTTGGGTGGTTGCAATTGGGTGGATGGGACCTGTTTCATGCGTAAAATAATGAATTGGAAGATTTTTCTATCTAGACATGAAAAAGCTAGTAGCGCTGGTTGATATTCGGCAGAAATTGGTGGTTGTCGATGTCAGACTCTATTAACAGTATTTTGATTTTTATATTTTAAAATAAAAATTTAATAGTTAAAATACTTTGAGTATGCAAGAAAGTCCTATAAAAATAATTGACAATCAAGTAAAAAATATCGTTACTTAGTATTACAGTCTAGTAATATTTTTCTTCACTTAGAAGTGAGAGTTCTTAAGTTCGCATCTCATTGATGATGAGTTCGAAACTAATTTATTTTTCTCACCCCTTAATATAAATATATCGTTGTATAAAAATAATTATAATAAAACAAGTGCCGAGTTGTTATGCATTAGGATATATTGTAATATATTGGGCAAATTTTTGTGTATAAATTGATGAACAATAGGATAAATTGAAATTTATATCTGGGTATGGCAACAACAATTATATTAAGGACACTACTTATGTATATGTAAAGAATCATTACTCCTTACACAACGAGAAATTATTATTTTACCATAGAAAAGTATGAGTGGGTAACTAATCTCAGTATTAAAAATTATGTAGGAATAAGATCAACTAAATGGGATTGGCTATAATAAGTGCATGTATGTTATACATTCACTATTCAACGGTTAGATATGATTTTCTCTTCATATTTAACTATTGAATGACGAATGTATGACATATATGCACCTACAGTACAAATTTCTCAATTATTTGTGGTTCTATAGTTTTCCCCTTCACTCTGCTTCCGTCACATTTTTGTCATGCAAGCAAGCATACAGATAACTAGACGACAGTAGAAGAGATGCATGAATCATGCATGTATTGTTTAAAAGACAGAGTATTGCTATAGCCTATAAAGTAGGGAATATTGATTATTGAATAGTAATTAAGAGTGATTTTCGCTTTTAGAAAACTCCATATGTCATAATATAAGTGATTGAAATAGCTTTTAGAAAACTCCATATGTCATAATATAAGTGATTGAAATAATACATTTTTTCGTATTTTTCTATTTGTATTATAACTTGTAGAGTATCCAATTAAAAATCAGACAGTTCAAAAAAAACTTCTAAGTCGGATGCCCTTCAATCATTTGGAATAAATACTCCACCTAATAATATCAATTTAATTACTGGGATTACCTCAACCTGGAATAGAGTCTTAACCTTTATTTAAAAAAAAAAAAAACTTTTTACCACTTGTTGGAAAATTTGAAATCAACCGAATAAATTGGTTTTTCAAAATAAATCTCGTCTTGTGATTGAAGCCATCAATCATATTAAACAGTTTTTGAATGATTTTTGGCAGACTAATCAAATTTCCTTAAAAGGGGTGGAAGAACAGAAATTACAGTTTTTGAATGATTTTTGGCAGACTAATAAAAATTTTCTCAAAAGGGATGGAAGAACAAAAATTTTAAATCAAGTAAATTACATTTTGCAATCTCATACATCATTTTTAAAACATTGCAATGTCATACACCAACTTGTGTTTTAGTTGCAATTTCATACATCTGTTTGTCAATCCGTCAATTTGACCGTTAAATGATGATGTGGCAACTACGGGCAAAAAGAAAATTAGAATTAAAAAAGTTTTTTTTCCTTAAATTAACATTTGTAAAAGAATTTTATTTTTATTTTATTTTCTTATGTGGTATATTTATGACAGCTACATCAGGAAAATAGTAATATTTGCAGTTGCCACATCATTATTTAATGGTCAAATTGGCAGTTTACTAACAGATGTATGGAATTGCAACTAAAATATAAGTTTGTGAATGACATTGCAATGTTTTAAAGATGATGTATGCGATTGCAATTGCACCCAAACTTGATGGTGCAAAATGTATTTTATAAATGGAGTCCTTAAAAAAACAATTATGTTAATTTTTGATGGATCAGTCCATTCTAATGGTGATGCAGCTGCTAGATTTGTAATTAGAAATGAGTTACGCAATTCTAATATTGATAGATGTTTTCCTATAAGGATCACCCCATCTGCTTTGTAGGCTGAAGCTTTGGCTTTTCGGCATGCGCTTACATAGGCAAATCAACTTAAGTTATCACGAGTAGAAATTGAAGGAGACTCCAAAATTTTTTATACAAGTTCTTAAGAAAGATATCAATGTGCTTTCAATATCCGATCAATCGAAGACGATAATTGGAACTTAATGGATTATGTTAACGCTCAAAATTGGAACAAAGACTAGCCTGGTCAACTCTGTAAGGGCTCGGCGTGAGAGGTATTAAAAGATAGGTGTAAGTGGTTCACCCTTAAAACAGGGCTACGTCCACTGAACTGGTCTGTTTATATCTAAGAGTTGGTTTACAAGTGTGGTCGAATACAGGGTGATCTCTTTCTCTCTCATTTTTTCGATCCCCTATAAGGGAGATTAGTCCCTCCTTATATAGGCCTTCAAATCCAGAAGATCTGCCTACTTCAATACTTCGCCCTTCTCGCATTAAATGAAATTGACACACAGACGTAGTATGTAGGCTACTAATTGGCTAGTTGGACGACACCTGGAGAGATGGCGGTCGTCTCGGGCTAGTGACATCGAACCTTGGGCCTGGATCGCCCGACCCCTGTGCTTGGGCTACAAATGGCTGGAAAGTTGTCAGCCGAGCACTAGGTCTAATAGTCTTTACATCCTGTCATAGATTTCTGCACCTGCCTGATGGTAGACGTGCAGCTCGAAGTTGGTGCATATGTGGTTTCACCTTTGGGGTTCTATGCCTTATAGTTGTCAGGTCCACCAATTTGCCTTAGGTAGTCGGGTTTTCTTTTCGACAAGCGCTCAATTTTCTTGTCCGTTGTTAACCCCGAGTAGTAGACGATTGGATCAAATGGGCTGTCTCTCCTTTTTTTCTGTTGGGCTCTTACTTAGGCCCATGCTAGTGGGTCCAGATGCCATTGAATACTATTTGAAGAGTCCCAAAAGTACCTCACGTTAACAAGTCCCCCAACTCCTTGGGCAAGGGTACCTTCTTGGGCATGAAGTTGCACATGTCGGTCGGGGGTTTCTGGGGCTCTGTGATCTGGTCTTCGGGTCTCAGTGCTCTAGTATAGCCCTCAATTCTGTGCACAAGGCGGAAATGGTCGGTCTCATAGGTGCTTGGATTGCACGCGTCTCGATTCAGTAGGTGGAGTAATCGAGGAGTCTTTGCACTAGGGGTGTAACAAACAGGTGTGACCTTGTGAAATGTGCCCTCACCTCGCGCCATTTTAGTTTTTGAGATGATGCGAGGGTTTTGGCTAGGTGTCAAGATCTGATCGCTTTGGTGCTCTGTTTTTGAACGGCAGTAATTAGTCGCCTATCGTCTATATATGTTCCTACCCTGGGGCAGTTTAATTCTTTACTTTTCTTTTCTTCAGTCGTCTTGCTGTCGAAATTTGTTCATCTTTCTGCCATTGACGATAATTCTCAATCAGAGCATCCTGCATTCAACTCTTGCAAATTGTTTTTAAGGTAAGGTTTCACCCTCTCACTATACCTTAGATGTAATGCGATCATTTCTAGTCATTTCTATTTGTATCATAGATAGGACTTGCACTGTCAATTATCGCTGATCCAAAACATCGTCCCTGGAGTTTCTTCTTCGATAGGCATGGTCGGTCGTGTATACGTGGATGTGGATTTGGTCGATAGAATAGTCGAACCATAGCCCCGTTTAGCTCGTAGACTAATTAGGATGGAGCCTCAGATTGACGAGTAGTAATCAGGCTGGTAGGTGGGGTTTTTATTTATTTATTTGTGTGTGATTTATACGCGTCGTTTCTGAGATCCCATGCAAATGTGTAGATACCTCGTACAACCACAATGTCCAGCGCCTTTGACTCCGAGAATGATGATCGGGAAGCCCACGACTATAACCAAGGGGCTGAAAGCGACATTGATTGGGATGAGATGGAAGAAGCCGTCATCGATCTAGGGGATAAGTTACCAGTAGGGCTTGGTGGAGATTTCATCCACCACCCCATAAATCAGACCCTCATTATAAGAGCAACTCCAGCATTGCCCACCTTCCCCCAGGCAATCACTATTCAATCCACCCCAATGAACAGTAATTGCCCTAATAAACAGTGTATTCCTCTGGCAATTGCTTTTTACATCTCCACCCCTACAATTAAATTGCCCTGGCAATTGGCAATTAAATATTAGTATTATTTATACTCATAAAATAATACATAATAATTTTTTTTGTAATTTCGGATAAAATTTTTAATCGTTCTTGTTGCGCCACGTGTCATTATCCGAAAAATCAATAACAATAAAATATATGTATTTTTTTTAATTTATTTATAAAATAATTCAAAATAATTTTATTTGTTATATCGGATAAAATTTTTAATCGTTCTCAATGTGCCACGTGTCACAACCCGATTACACATTTCGAGTAAAGATTTCCACTAGATTTTTAACGAATGACGGCATGCCACGTGTCACAACCCGATTACACATTTCGAGTAAAGATTTCCACCAGATTTTTAACAAATGACTGCATGCCACGTGGCATTATCAACAACCTAATCATTTCTGAATCCTCCATATAATCAACCATCCTTCCTCAGAAATCTCACACCACCATTCATACTTTCTGCTTCCTTCTTCACCAAAATCCTTATCATTATTCATAGTTTTTGCTTCCTTATTTTACAATGTCTTCTTCTTCTTCTTCAAAGATGATGTGGGAAATCGATCAAGAAGAGGAACAATTGTTTAGCCAATCAGAAGCAACGTTCATTGGTGGGGATTGGGCCGAAAATCAGATGGAAGAGGATGACGAACGTAGACAGAGAGATGACGAATCAAGAATGGCAAGAGCCTCACATTCCCGTCGAGTCATTGGAGGTCTGGCTCACACCTCTATGCCTAACCGTGCTGGCAACATTGATAGAAACAGGTAACGACGAGGTCAGGATCTGTTGAATAATTATTTTGTCTGTAACAGTACATTCCCTGATCGTACTTCCAACGTCGTTTTAGAATGGAACGACATTTGTTCAACAAAATTATGGGCGCTGTTTGCACCCATGATTCTTACTTTGTGCAAAAGGCAGATGCTTTTGGTGTTATGGGTTTCCTGCCTGAGCAAAAAATTATTGCTGCCTTGCGGATGCTTGCATATGGAGCAGCTGCAGACCAAGTGGATGAGATAACGAGGATGGGAAAATCAACCATTCTTGAGTCCCTGATGAGATTTTGCTCGGCAATCGAATCTATTTACACTGCAGAGTACCTCCGGAGGCCTACTCATGATGACTTGCAAAGGCTTCTGAAGAACGGTGAGATGCGAGGTTTTCCAGGGATGATTGGAAGCATTGATTGTATGTACTGGACTTGGAAAAACTGTCCAAGGGACATAAAAGGATCAAAAAGTATCATTTTGGAGGCAGTGGCATCTTTTGATACATGGATTTGGCACGCATTTTTTGGAGTTCCTGGTGCTCAAAATGATCTCAATGTCCTTGCCCAATCCCCAGTGTTCAACGACGTCTTGCAAGGAAAGGCACCGAAAGTCACATACTGGGTCAGCGGACGTTAGTACGACGGGTCATACTATCTAGCAGACGGCATTTACCCAAGGTGGGGATCGTTTGTCAAAACAGTGTCACGTCCACGATCTGCAAAGGAAAAATACTTTGCAAGATGTCAAGAAGGATGTAGGAAGGATGTGGAGCATTGTTTTGGTATACTCCAAGCTCGCTGGGCTATTGTTAGGGGTGCTGCAAGAATGTTTGATGTAGAGTTGCTTCGATCCATTATGATGACGTGCATCATTCTTCACAACATGATTGTGGAAGATGAGTACGATTATGATGTCGTTGATGAATATGAGCTAGACCCGATGAACAATTTCAGAACACAAATATATTGTGCTCATGACGCTACCGAAGAACATGTGCAACACGACCCATTAGAAAGGGATGGACGTTACAATGACACGATCATTCAACGATATACTGCACTTCAACGGCCATATATGCACAATGCCCGCCAAATTGACTTGATAGAGCACCAGTGGGCGCAAAGGGGTGTTGAAGACGCTTAAGTTCATTACTTTTTTATTTATTTGGTGTGTTGAAGTATTTTTGTTTGGTGTGTTGGTGTAATTTTTATTTGGTGTGTTGATGTAATTTTTATTTGGTGTTTTCAATAAAAATGTGTTGTGAATAACAATTCTCCACCTTTAAATAAATATATTCTTACTTTAAATTATGGGCTACAATCAATAAATTGGAAACAACATACAACACTCTATTAAATGAATAAGAAATTACAACCCAAATTGAGTGAAAAATTATGGGCTCCGGTTACAACAAAGTGATTGGCTACTCTTCACCTAACCAATCTGTGTTGCTAGGATGATCCTATGTTGTGGTGCTAGGACCATCTCCTCTTTCTCTCGCTTCTCTTTCACGCCTCCTTCGCACCACGTCCGCTTTCTCTGATTGCCAAAAATATTTAGAGTTTGGAGACTTCCCTTCTAAAGGCTCCTTCATAATCTCACGATCCCGTTGAGCCATTCTTTCTTGTCTGCTATGTTCTCTTTCTTTCCGAAGTAGTTCTCTTTCTCTCTGATGAGCTTCAAATTTTTGCATAATCATTGCAGACCTTCCATCCTCTCTAGCCTTATCAGCCTCCAATTTAGCCAATTCCCAGGCCAAAGACAATTCACCTTGACGGGCAATGTCTTCCATATACTTTGCATAATCACTCTTGGAAGCATTACCTTTTCTCTTTGAAGCTTTCTTACCTTGGGGCCTAATTGGAAAACGGGTTGACCCCAAAGCATGTTCAACGGGAGGCGTTTCTGGCACATCTTCTGCATCATCTTCATCTTCATCGAGTGTAGAGTGTAGAGGGGTGCTGTTCATGAAAACTTCTGGACCGACAGACACAACTCTGAATTTTGGACAATCTTTGACAACATTCCAACATTCATGGCGGGTGAATGTTTTATTTTTACTTTTGGTTTGAGCACCATACCAAGCTTGTGCTTGAAGTTCCTATACAATGTGGGAGATTAAATAAATATATTAAAAATAGGTAACAAATAAATAATACAAAGAAATAATTATAATGAAGATAGGTAACAATTAAATAATACAAATAAAGAAATAAATATATTATTACCTGATCTGCTAAATTTTCTCCACTTCGAAGATTAGCACTAGCTTGTGTCAAGGCGTCACTCCACGTACTAAACGATTGGCTAAGTAGTTTCCAACGACTGGACAATGAATCTTTGGTTCTTTGGCCACCCATTTTCTTAATATATGCAGAATGAATAAGACTCCACATTTCTCGCAACTGCATCTCATTCCCCGAAATCGAATCATGAGTGATTTGAACCCAGCTAGCACATAACGCAACATCTTCAAGAAGCGTCCAGTTCGTACCTGCACCAGTTGTCATTTTTTTTTTAAAAAGATGGATTGAAACTTTGAGAAAAAGATAGGAGAAAGCTTGAAAGATGTTGAGAAAATATGGAATTGTGGTGTAAGGTAGATGAAATTGCCAAGGTATTTATAGAAAAGTAAAAAAAAAAAAAAGTTTACAAATTTTTTAAAAAAATTTTCCCAATTTTTACAATTTTTTATTCCCTTAATTAATCTCTGCCGTTAGATTTAAAAAAATTTGAATTTCAACGCTCCAGATTGTGCCACGTGTCACAACGGTAACTTTTTTTAATTTTAAAACATTTTTTAAAAATTTTTAATGGAATTAATGTCAACCGTTGATCTGAGATCCAACGGTTGATATTAAATCCTTTTTTTATTTATTACCGTTGCAGATCCAACGGCTCAAATTAAAGAGCCGTTGAGATCGCACGGTCCAGGGGAAGCCACGTGGCTTCCCCCAACGGTTGGATTAGAAGTGGCCGACAGCGGGCCCCACCGCCTGCAGACTTGTCGACGACGCTCCTCACGCGCGCGTGCATTGCACGCGCCACGCGCAAAAAAATTTAAACCGCGTGGCTGACGCAAGGCTGACGTCAGCCACCTCAGTGGCTTGGGCTGTCAATTTTCCACTGGCCTCTCCCCTGAGCAGCCTTTTTCTCCCCAGCAATCCACTACTCCAGCCCATGCAATCCAATCCCCCCAGCTATTTCATCCACACCCCCCAGCAACTCCAAGGGCTGGACTTGCTCTAAACCTGAGGGATTCTTCAACATCGTCCGAGACTGATGAGCAACCTTGATTGGGTTACCGAGAAGAAGGTTTAGAGGAAGATAAAGACTGAGCTGGGGCCAGTGAAATAGGTGATGAGGACCTGCTCGACGTCACTAACTACCCCGAGAAATTGCCTCGTTAGATATCTTGGACCTTGATGATCGAGGCCAACCTATTCCGATTAGTGCCGAGTAGGGGTCGGGGGATCCTTCATATCTTTACCAAGAAAGGGTACCTATTGACCCATACTATTACGACGCTCTGAAGTATCCCATCGACTAGATTGGAGGAGCTTAGCACCAAGTACTACAACCTGAGCGACGTTGTGATGCGAGCACCTATAAAGGGCGATAAACCGAGCCGCCCACTGCGCGGGTGGGTAGCACTCTCGGCGGAGTTGTTCAAGTCAGGAGTTCAACAACCTCTTCACCCATTCTTCCAGTGTGTTCTTGCCCATACTGGCCTAGCCCCCTACCAGCTCAACCTGAACACATTTTGTTTCTTTTTTTAGTATGTATGTGCTCTGGGTCGAGCACTTTAGGCAGGGAACGAGTCTTAACTTAGTCAAGTATTGTTATAAGTTAAAGAGCAATCTCGAACACTTGGGGATGTACTACGTTGCAGCTTGGATAGTTGTTGGCCGAGAACTCGTCGAACCAAAGGCCTTACAAAGAGAACTGGTTCTATGCCATGGGAAGTTGGGAGCACTCGGCAGGGGTTGAGTTGTGAGGTGCTCGGATAGCCAGGAGATTTAGGAGGAAAGGTTGTGACTACCGACCCATGCTCGGCTATAACCTGATTTTTATTTTGGTCTTTTACTACTTTTGTGCTTTTTTTAGCTCCTGAGTTCCGCTTCGTGCAGTTGACTGGGAGAGGAAGGTTACCCTGACCGAGGATGAGGAGTCGCAATTGGCGGTGATTAGATCTTTGCCCTTTGAAGCCCACTCGACCGCTTCCATCCTGACCAGTGCTTAACTAAAGGCAACTGGCTTGCTAAGAGGTGTTATTATCAAACATTATTTCATCACTTGTTCTCTTTTTTGTTGCACATATATTCATTATTTCTTTTTGATGCTTGCAGACAAGAAGATGGCTGACCTGGACGCTGAAGTTGAGAGGATCGCCTAGTGGGTGATGGGAAAGAGAGGCGGCTCTTCGACCGCTCGGAAGTTAACTGCTGGCAAAGGCCAGAGTTGGGGAGGCTGCAACGCTCCCTCTCTAAAAAGCTAAGGTGAAGTTGTTCCAGCCTCGTCCTTGGAGGTTGTAAGCCCATCTTCTACCTCTTGTGGAAAGGCTACTGGGAAACGCCCAGTAGGCGGTGAGCCTATCTTTCATCCGGTGGCGCTTGAAGAGGCCGGGCCGAACGTCTTGGTGGCCGACTTGTTGGTCAGGGAGTCTTTGAAGGAGGTCGAGTTATTCACTACAGTTTGTAGGAATATACTCGAGGAAACTGCGTGGGCACGTCGATCCTGGTAGAGGACGAGAGCATCAACGAGCAAGCTGCTCTGGCCTTTGACATGCAAGTGAAGGTAAGCACTCGAGTTTCTGCCGGTGGTTCCTTTAACCATATTTCGCATATGAGTAACCCTTACTGCACTTTCTCTTCAGTTCATGTTCGCCCAATACTGAGCATTAAAGAGGATGCTGAACGAAAGGAGGCATGAGGTTTGCTTTGAACAGTCGCTTAAGCTGGCTCAAGAGGCTCTATTTGCCAAGAAATCCAAGCTCGAATGCTTAAAAAAAAAAGTCGAGGCGATGAAGAAGGATGTGCTCAGGTTGCAAAAGAAGAGCGAGCTCTTGGAGAAGGAAGTCACCAACACGAAATCGGTCAGACTTGAGATCGAGCGTGAGCTAACATTAGTTGAAGAGTCGGCTTGGGTCTGTAAAGCTGAGAGTGAGCGCCTCCAATCCGCCTACAACGAGGTTGTCTCCAAGGGCACCCTTGACTTGGACGATTTCTTGAAAAATTCGGAAGGCCTCTCTCTCTCCAATAAGCTCATCCTCTAAGGGTACATGTACTTCTACAAGAGGGTGAATGTGGTGCACCCTGAATACAACTTGGATGTTGGGGGCGGAGATGAGGGGGAAGGGTCCGAGCAAGAAGATGAGGCTACAATCGAGAATGTTAAAAACTTCGGCAAGCCCTCCGGGTCCTCAACAGCCAAGCCGAGTACGCCTCTGAGCGTTTTCTAGAACAACCATTGCTTTCAACCCTTCCTCTGTTGGCGAACCAGACCCTCAACTTACCTGAGCAGAAATTTCAAGCCCATTGAACCAGAACCTGACCATACCAGTTCCTCTTACTGTTTTTTCATGCTCTCTTTTTATTTACTTTTTCTAGTAATAGAAGAATTTTTAATTTGTTGTACTAAGTGTTTTATTTGGGCAATGCCTTTTAAGGGTCATTTTTCATATTTTTATGGTGTGTGTTTTTATTATTCCTTATCGATGTGTGGATGTTTGATGGGACATGAATTTTGCTTAACGTGTGAATGAGATTTTGGTTTAAGTTTTTTATTCTTTAGTGGTTGAAAAAATGTGTATATGCAAGCTTTAGTGGTAAGAACCTGTTTGGACCACTTTGTTTTTCAACAAACTTCTTTTTTTTTCAAAAAGGAAAAGACGTCTCTGCGCAGGAGTTCATTATAATGTACACCTCTTAAACAAAGAGGTTAAGTGGGTCTTCCTTAGAAAACATGGTATGTTGTTCCTACCACCTTTCTGAGGGGCTCTGCTAATGTAGGGATGATACACTTCACTTAGTAGGCAACTCATCCCAAAAAAAAAAAACTAAAAGGCTCACCCACTAGTCCTTAGATCTGATTCTTTAAGGAAAATATCGCTTAAGGTGCTCGGGAGTCCATGGGCACCTATCGGTCGGTTAGCCGATAGGTGCCTGGTCGAACTACTTCGACCACCTTATAAGGTCCTTCCCACCGAGGAGCAAAGGTACCGGTTGCCTTCTCCTTTGTAGAGGTCGTGACTGCTCGTAACACTAGGTCTCCATGGTGAAAAGCTCTTTTGGATAAGCTTTGGTCGTATTGTCGAGTGATTTTTTGCTGGTAGGAAGCTTGGCTAAGCTCGGCCTGTAGATGCTTTTCTTTTAGGAAATCCAAACTGAGAGCCTGTTGCTCACAATTTTTCTTGTCGTTAAAGAACTTGATCTGATGGGTGGGTTCATTGACTTCAACAGGTACCACCACTTCTGACCCGAAAGCCAAAGTGTAAGGTGTTTCATTGGTAGCAACCTTATGGGTTGTTTGGTACGACCACAGTAACTCTAGCATAAGGTTTGGCCAATCACTTTTGGCCTGGGTACTGGATAGTCTTCGGCGTAAGATGTTTTTGATAATTTTGTTGATCACCTCGACCTGTCCGTTGGCCTTGAGGTGATATGTTGAAGAAAAACGGAGGTCGATACCATACCCCGAGCAATAGCTCATCAAGTTCGGGTTATCGAATTGACGACAATTGTCCATGATGATCACCCTGGGTGCCCCGAACCTGCAGATTATATTCTGCTTTAGCCTATTTGGTGAAGTATTCAACTGTTACAATTGCAAACTTGACCTTTCTTGCCGCCCCTGGCATGAGTCCTATTATATTGAACCCCCAATTGTGCAAATGGCCATGGGCTGGACATAGAAGTGAGGCGCTCGAGCGGTCTGTTTTTGGACTTTGCATAGTATTGGTATGGTTGGCAGCTTTGTACTAACCTCGTGGTGTCCGCCTGTAGAGTATGCCAGAAATAACCGAGTCTGATGGCCTTTGCTTTGAGAGTCCGGGCTATTAAATAGTCACTACATACTCCTTTGTAGATAGGGTAGGAAAAACCCTAATTTGTAGAGTTTGTTGTTCATGATAGTGTATCTGGATGCTCGAAATCGTAGGCTTCGAGACTCTAGCTTGTCCTCTAGAGAAACCCATGGATATGTAGTAGAAAATTGAGATCATCTAGTTATCCGATTAGTTGATTTCCATGACCGAGCATTTTGATCGCAAGATGTCCCCCTAGGAGGCGAATGCTAACCTTGCCAGGGCATCTGCTCAGACATTTGCTCCCTTCAAGATTTGTGTTACCGTGCATCCCATGAACTGCCTCATCAATACCAGCACTACTTCAACGTATATTGCCATGTTCTCTTCTCGGGACTGGAACTTGTCATTTACCTGGTTCACCACCAACTCTGAGTCACTGTGAACCACAATATGCTCAGCCTTCAGTTCCAGAGCGAGACATAATCCTGCCAATAGGGCCTCGTACTCTGCCTCGTTATTTGATGATGGGAATTTGAATCGCGAGGCAATCGTCAAATTCTATGCAGTCAAGAGTAATGAGAAGGAGACCTGCCCCGCTACTTTTCCCCTTTGATGACCCGTCTATGAACAAGCTCCACGGCCCTGGTAATGCTTCCGAGGCGATCGTCCCACTTGAAGAAGAGGTTGAGTCATTCAATATGGTCTTTCTTTCACTCGTTGGGGTGAATTCAGCTATGAAGTCGGCCATCGCATGTCCTTTGTGGGCGTGTGTTGTTTAGAATTGTATGTCAAACTCTCCTAACTCCACTGCCCATTTAATCAACCTTCCCGAGACCTTGGGTCTGTTAAGTACCTGTCGAAGAGGGTATCTAGTGAGAACCACGATCAAGTGTGCTTGGAAATACAGTCGGAGTTTTTGGGCCGACATTATGAGGGCGAGGGCCAGTTTCTTGACCTCTGGATAATGTGGTTCGACTAACATAGTACATTGGACGTTGCATTCGCTCTTCTTCCTTGACTAGTATTGAACTTATAGCCGACTGCAACACCGAGATATATAGGTAAAGCAATTCCATGTGCTCTGGTTTAGAGAGTATCGATGCTTGAGCGATATGGTCTTTTAGGTGGTCGAACGCTCATTGGCATTCGAGCGTCCGCTCGATGTTTCGAGCATTCAACCACCTAAAAGACCATATCGCTCGAGCACCGATTGTCCACAAATGTCAATGAAGCATATTACACTCACCAAGCTCTCATTGTCCACGAAGACCCAGGTAACTTCACAGTTCACTATCTCGGCAGTAATATGCGATCGTCATGTGGTTGTAGGACTCCAAACCCGTCCTCCTCGCCTAACATGACGGGTGCCTTAGTGGGCCTTCCTGCCTTAGGTGGTCGACTGGCAGTACCCACCGAGAAGGAATGGGACTCAGTTTGGCGAATGAGCCGTGCGTAGGTCTTTCACGCTCGGTTTGAATCTTCCCTCGTGGTGGAACCTCCTGAGACAGTATAAATTACCTTTCGTTCCACCAGGCCATTGTTCGGGGGCATGACTTGGGATTTGGAGGCCCTCGGTTGAGCCGTTGAACCGTCCCCCCTAATAAGCTCTTCAATGTCATCTCTCAGATCTAGGTAATCGTCTGTAAGATGTCCATGGTCTCGGTGGTGCCGGAAATACTTGCTTTTGTCTCTCCTTCCTTTGAAAGCCAGTTGAGATCTTCTAGTGTTCGGAATTTGTCGTTCTACAAAGGAAAACATCTCTCCTCAGGGAATACTCAAGGGGTTATAGGAGTTGAATTTGTCGAATCGCTCGGGTAGGCTTTCGGCCCTGGGCGGGTAATTATCGTATTTCCTCTTCTTTCCTAGGCAATTGTATGTTGCTTTCGCCTTTTGCATGGTCAGGGGGTGCTCGTGTTGTCGGCTTTGCCAGACTATCGAGATTCTTGTCCTAGTCTCGTTCAGCTGCTCGGCTCTAGAATAGCTAGTCGCCTCTCGGAGGAGGTCCTTAAAGGTCTTCAAGGGGTTCCAGATTAGATGGAAGTAGAAGTCACCTCCACGGAATCCTCCCATGAGTGCGTTATCCATCGTGGACTCGTCGCATCCCTTGCACATGGCATACTGGTTGTTTAAGTGAGAGGTATAATCTCTTAGTGACTTGTTCGTGCCCTGCTTTACTGATGCTAAATCTGTCAGGTGTACTGCCTTTTGCAGATAATCATGTAGGTGTCGAGGAAGGCTTGCCTCAACTCGGAGAATGAGGTGATTGATCCCGACATAAGTTGTTTGAACCAATCTCTCGCGGCTCCTTGGAGGATGGTCTGGAATATATGACACTTTGTTGCGTCATTGTTTCCCTCACCCTCTACTGCATAGATGAACCTATCGAGATGGTCGTAAGGGTCGATGAGCCTTTTGTAGCTCTACATCTTCAAGACTCTAATGCCGCTACTCATCGACTCGAACAATAGGGTCTTGGAGAAGGAGAGTGAGACTTCCTCCTCCGAGTGGTCAAAGCCCCTAGGTTTGGAGGCTTTTTCGATATCCTCTAGCCGATCCCAAACGCTTTTCATCTCCTTGCCCATTATTTCCTTCAGGGTGATCCTTAAATCTGGATGCTCAGCTGGGTAGAAAACACGACAAAATAGTCAGTTTCCCACAGACGGCACCAAACTGCTAACGCTCAAAATTGGGAGATCAACAAAGACCTGTCTGGTCAACCCTGTAAGGGCTCGGCATGAGGTATTAAAAGATAACACCGAGGTGTAAGTGGTTTACCCTTAAAATCGACCTACATCCACTGAACTGGTCTTTTTATATCTGAGAGTTGGTTTACAAGTGTGCTTGGACACAGGGTGATATATTTCTCTCTCATTTTTTCGACATCTGTAAGGGAGATTCGTCCCTTCTTATATAGGCCTTCAAATCCAAGAGATCTGCCTCATTGAATACTTCGCCCTTCCCGCATTAAATGAACTTGACACACATGCATAGTATGCAGGCTACTAATTGGCTAGTTGGACGACACCTGGAGAGATAGCGGTCGTCTCAGGCTGGTGACATCAAACTCTGAGCCTGGATCGCGCGATCCCTGTGCTCGGGCTACGAATGGCTGAAAAGTTGTCAACCGAGCACTAGGTCTAATAGTCTTTACGTCCTGTCATAGACCTCTACACCTACCTGATGGCTGACGTGCTGCACAGGGTTAGTGCATAGGTGGTTTCACCTTTGAGGTTGTGTGCCTTACAGTTGTCAGGTCCATCAATTTGCCTTGGGCGGTCGGGTTTGCTTTTCAACAAGCGCTCATGTTTCTTGTTCGTTGTTAACCTCGAGCAGTAGATGATTAGTTCAAATGGACTATCTCTCCTCTTCTTCTGTTCGGCTCTTACTTAGACTCATGCCAGTGGGCCCAAGTGCCATTGAATACTATTTGAAGACTCCTAAAAGTACCCCGCGTTAACAAATTAAATATCATCACTCTCAATCTGACATATTTTTCGAAAAGAAAATATGGTTTTCTGTTGGCTTAACTTCCTTAGCACATTTAAATGACCACTCATGTATTTGGTTTAGTAATTTTCCTTTTGTAATATAGTATAGGTTAAAGTTTGACCTTTTTGGAATTAGGATCCGTCGAGGATCCTCGTTGTAATTTATTTTCAATGTTAAAAGACATATTTGTAATTAATGTAATCACACAATTATTCTCTAGTATATGACATGCATTGAGACAATGAATAGTTGAATGTTTGGTTAATGATTTACTAAATAAAAATTCAACATTATGTATAATAAAAAATAAAGTAAACATAAACTTACATATAATATGCATAGAAGCAATCCTTCTCAAATTAAAAGGGACGAGATGGTATGTTTTTATGAAGATTATGTTAGATTGTATTACATTTTCGTATTATCTATCATACACAAATGAAAATTATAATCAAAATGCAATAGTAAGACTAAATCAAAATGGATTTTTTACTATCACAATCATGGATGCATAATTGTCCATTATTTTTAGAGATGCCTATTGGTCAAGATAGAACAAGCAGATTGTTGCACGTGTAGCAATTGAAAGGGCCCATGATGTATAGTATATTGGCGGCTTGGTCCACCTTTCACCAACTTCATCTGCAGATTACCTTCACGAAAAAAATGAAATTATCAAAATACTTAAAGAGAAGCAGACAATAATGGAGGAACACAATTAAAATTGCATATATATATATATATATATTTATATATATAATGGTCAAACATAATTGGTTTGACCACATTGCAAATTTGCACATTATACAATCGTCACCGCCGACGGCTCAAGACAAAAGCAGCATTGAAATACTTTACTTCTTCTTCTTCTTCTTCTTCTTCTTCTTCTTCTTCATCTTCCCTTCCCCAACAGCTTCACTTCCAGGTCGTTGCCTTTCTTTACTAATTTCCAATCTATATATACACAAGTTTGTGATTCCAATATTTTCATAACACAAAAGAAACAAATCCCAAAAGTACTCTCATACTTTAAGTCCTCAAAACCCCTAGAAGTTTCACTCCCAATGGAATCTTACTCCTCTTCCTCTTCAGCCTCCTCCACCACCACATACTTGTCCCAAACCATGCAACCAACGAAGGATTCAATCTCAAACTCAAAGCAACTTCCTTACCACCACTCATCACTCCACTCGGTTCGAAAATCTTCGTTGAAGCCATGGAAGAAGCCTGCGGTTGCACCATTCCCACCAACCCCACCAAGAATCTACAAAGTTGACCCCATTAACTTCAGGGAGCTCGTCCAGAGCCTCACCAGCGCGCCGGAGTTTATGGAGACTCGGTCTCTCCAGAGCGTAGCGCCTCCGCCGATTGATATCCGTGTGTCTTCTGTACCAAATCATGGCCCTTCTTCTTCACCAAAAATTAGCTCACCATTTTCGGTTATGTACAAGGACTTGTCGGATACATTGGAGCTGAGTCCGATGCCTCGCCATCAGAAGGTGCATGATAGCACGGTGGACTCGAGTTATCTGAGACTGAACTTGCAGTCCCCGTCTTCCCATCATTGGTTTTCTTTCCCTCTGCTCAGCCCAGGGACTTTGTCCGGTATCGAACAAGGCACAGTTCTTTAAAACTACTTCAAATCACAAATGCTATATTTATGAGAGCCCAATTTCTTAAAATTGTGGCCTTTTTTTTATAATTTTTAAATCCTAATTTTGTTTTAAGCTTTAGCATTCTAGTTTATTAAGAACACAGCTATAGGCTGTATGTTATAATGTAAGTAGCAATGCATAGAATCGTTGTACACAAGTTTGACTGCAATGCTACCTAGCTAGCTAGTTCAGAAGTCTTTTAATGTGAATGTGAAGTTATATGAATCAATGAAGGTAATGTTAGGGAGATTAAATTCTTTAAAAACGAAAATCAACCGTCAACTACCACATTATTTAATTACAAATTTGGTTTAAAAAATTTGATCTCCCTAGTATTGCCGTGAATGAAATAATGCCCGAGAAAGTGATGTGAAGCCTAAATACTACGTATCGGGTCCTCACATAATTTTACTACTGCAGATTGATAATAACAATGGCCAGACATTTACCAACAAAATCAGGTGGCTGAAAAAGAGAATGAGGTTGGTAGAAGTAATTATCGACAAAAATTGGTCGTATCACCCTCGACTAGTATTTTTGCGATGAGGCTTAATGTCAAAGTTTCTGATAGTGGGCGGCCTTGACTAAATGGGTACTATCTTAACTTAACCACCTACGCACTAGTTCAGCGAAAATTCTTATATGCTCCAGAGTAAAATTTACTCCGGAAAAAATGACAGTTAGATGAGAACGCAATTGATCCAACGTTGGAGGAATGATTTCAACTTTAACTTGGTAACTGGTATTTCAAGTGGGAGCCAAAAAAAAAAAATCCCAGAGCAAGTAGAAGAAAGTAATTTCTTCAATTCCAATCTTCATCCCTAAATCCCTTCTCTGTTTCCGTTGATTCGTGTGTCGACGAAGAAAGCCATGGAATCTCATAACCTTCTCGCTGCAATTAACAACACTCTCAATGTGCTTCTCCAGTGATTAGACGCCATGGAAGTCAAGGTTCTTCTGATGCTCGATTCAAGAAACTACACCGGGAGTCTCGTATCTTTGATTTGCAATCAAGTGAAATCGTTCTCAAGCTTCAATCCTTCCACGAGGAAAATATTTAAGCCCGAGAGAAAGTAGATCAGTTCTTCTCTCAATTTCGTCAAAGATACAAGCCCAAGACTGGTCCCTGTTCACGACCCATATTGAAGAAATTCAAGACAGTTCGCAACTCCGCCAAACATCACGATGCTGGTTCTGCAACATTTTGTTCCAATCCTAAATTTCAAGAAAGTTTCGGGGTTTTTCAGAATGATTTGGCTGGGGAGAACGAAAAGAGTTTTGATTTGTTCGACAAGAAAGCTGAAGATTCTGTGATGATTTCTCCAGTTCTTGATTCTGATTGCATGAAATCCAAGGTTCAAGCTTGTGTTATGGGTTCTGCAAATCTTGTATCGAATATGAAAAAAATCAGATTTCACAGAGCATGGGTGCGAAATGGTTGATTCTGTCAGTGAAAGATTCAAGGCCTCTGATTTTCCTATGTCTGATGGAATTATTATAGATTTTATGATCCGTTACGATGTGGGTTTCATTCTTGATGTGAAACAAATGTTATTCCCAGAAGAAATAATTGATGTTCACCTTGGCTACAACGTGTTCGACGAATTGCCGCACTCAGAAATAATTGTGATCTTCAATAAGGCTATCATATGCCGATTTCTGACACTGGGGCTACACTTATTCATGGGCTCTTTACTTCAAAGTTCCAGAAAAGTGACGAATCAAAGATAATCGCAGTGGGTTTGCTGGTCTTTATCAGTTTATGCAAGCAAAGCCCTTAATTCTTGAAAATGAATGCCAGAAAGAATTGGTTGGAATGTATGCCCACCACGTGTTCGTTGGAATGCAGCAAACAGTCGACATTGCTTCTTTGAAGCTTGGCTTCTATGAATTCATTCGTGACAAATGCGGAACGACTATTCAAAGGCTCTTTAATTCGAAATCTACAAGCAAAGTTGAAACCATTTTGGTGCAAGATGATGCTTCTACTAGTGTCGTTCTTATTCTTCAACTCTGCTACCATAAAGGAATTCGTGATAAAGGTGGAGGTTTACCGAAAGCCAAGAAGTGGAGGGACCACTTGAGAATATTCAGGTGCAAGATTAGTACAATCCTTATTTCTTCTTGTACAAATGAGTCTGAAAATGCTATTGCATATAACAAAGATGTAGCAGATGGGGAAATTTGTTTGATACTCATCTCAATAGGTAAAACGAATGGGATTGTGAGAAATATGGGTGGCATTAATGATTGTAATGAAACATGGTATTTAAAAATTCATGTGGAGAAAATTAAAAAAAATTCATGAAGGTAACAAATTGAGAGTGTAAAGTAGATTCACTTGTTCTTCCTTTGAGAGAGTGTGATGTAACCTTAGGTGTCCAATGGTTGAGCACTCTTGAGCCTGTTTTTTGGGATTTCAAGAATATAAAAATGTGGTAGATAGTGGTGGAGAGTCAAACTGAAAATGTGGTAGATAGTGGTGGTAGCCTTCAATTTGAGGGTATAGATTTCAATGATTTGAGGAGGGAAGATCTTGAATTGAAGGAATTCAACTCAATTGAGGAAGTAGAAGATTTGTACAATCGATATGCAAAGGCAATTGGGTTTAGGGAATGAATTTTTCATTTGTGTGTTCTTTGTTGACAACAAGAGCTTTGAACGAAGCATAAAATGATCATGATTTTTTTACAGATGTGGATGACGGAGTTAGGCAAGCAGTTCATTATTCTGACGATCATAACAACGAGAATGACCTTGGTGAAGAACATATTATTGACAATGTTGAAGATGATGGCAATAATGATTCTTTGTCGTGGAAGAAAGTAGTGATGATGGATTCAAATATTCATTTGGTAAATCAGATGGTGAAGTGGATGAAGATGAGGATATACCTCATGGATTTGATCAAGCAAAACATGGAAAGCGTAAGCCAAATCCCTCACCTATACCGACCTTTCCAAAGCCACAAAGGAAGTAGTTGTAGTTCTCTGTTCATGCTCAAATGTTAATCATATTGCATGTATCCTCTATTCGGATGAGACTGATGAATTGGTGCTTATTGTTCTTGTAAATTGGTATGAGACTTCCATGTATGAAAGACATGAAATATTTGTGGGTTCATGGGTGTGTTGAATTAAGGTCCCACATTTAAATCCAATTGGCAAACAGTGAATGTGTGTTCGCATCTGCGAATGCAATTGGATGGATTTCGTAGGGCAAATTCATGCAACCAGTAGTCAATCAAATTGGTGTTTAATGTTTTTGTAAATTGGTTAGATTTTTCCATGACACTTGCATGTAAGAAAGACATGAAAATTTTGTGGGTTCATGGGTGTGGTGAAATAAGGTCCGACATTTAAATCCAATTGCCAAACAGTGCATGTGTGTTCACATCTGCGTATGTAATTGGACAGATTGTAACAAAAAATTCTCAAGTTGTTACAACTTAAACGCGAAAATGAACGTTTAAGTAATAATGGTTTATTTTGTAACATAAAATTGTCAAGTCGTTGAAGCGGCAATGACGTGGTTCATTTGACACTATTTCCTGTTCAAGTGGTAAATTACCACTTAAATGTAAAAATTACTACTTGAACGATGAATTTTACAACTTAAACGATAATTTACAGGTTCAAGTGGTAAATTACCACTTAAATTTAGAAACTACTACTTGAACGATGAGTTTTACAACTTAAACGATAATTTACAAGTTCAAGTGGTAAATTAGCACTTAAATGTACAAATTACTACTTGAACGATGAGTTTTACAACTTAAACGATAATTTGCAGGTTCAAGTGGTAAATTACCTCTTAAACGTAAAAATTACTACTTGAACGATGAGTTTTACAACTTAAACGATAATTTACAGGTTCAAGTGGTAAATTACCACTTAAACGTACAAATTACTACTTGAACGATGAGTTTTACAACTGAAACGATAATTTACGGGTTCAAGTAGTAAATTACCACTTCAACGTACAAATTACTACTTGAACGATGAGTTTTACAACTTAAACGATAATTTACAGGGTCAAGTGGTAAATTACGACTTAAACGTAAAAATTACTACTTGAACGATGAATTTTACAACTTAAACGATAGGTGTTACAACTTAAACGAGAACATAATCGTTTAAGTAGTAATGGTTTATTTTGTAACCTAAAATTCTCAAGTCGTTGAAGTGGTAAAGACGTGGTTCATTTGATAAAATTTCTCGTTCAAGTGGTAAATTACCACTTCAACCTACAAATTACTATTTGAACGATGAGTTTTACAACTTAAACGATCATTTACAGGTTGAAGTGGTAAATTATCACTTGAACGATGAGTTTTACAACTTAAACAATAGGTGTTACAACTTAAACGAGAAAATGAACGTTTAAGTAGTAATTGTTTATTTTGTAACCTAAAATTCTCAAATCGTTGAAGTAGTAAAGACATAGTTCATTTGATAAAGTTTCTCGTTCAAGTGGTAGATTATCACTTAAACTAAAAAATTACTACTTGAACGATGAGTTTTACAACTTAAACAATAATTTATACATTCAAGTGACAACGATGGATTTTACAACTTAAACACTTAAACAATTCTTAATGCAGATCCATATAGGACACTAGCACCAAATAATGTGATGATGTCATTTAATCTTCTGTCTAATTGCATGATGTAATGCAAATTCATGTCCACTGTTTGCCAATTGCATGAACTGTTCATAACATTTGTTCAAATATTTTTTTTACCGGTAACCTACAATTGTAGGTTGTCTTTTATATTTTTTAAATGCACATGATTTTTTTCAAAACTGGGGTACGGCCTACCCCAGAGCACAGAAGAAGCTCAGTAGGTGTGGCGTTAAGATCTCGATGCAAATAAAAGTGAAATCACTCAATATAAGTTATATTTTAGGATAATGCTTGTGTTCTTCCCATGAGGGAACCTACTTGTTCCTTCACTTTTAATTAACGTATCTTCACCGTACAAACTTCATAATAGGTCCTACCGTTCATACTCCTTTCTCATCATCTAAAGATCATATTTGAAAAAAAAAATCATTCAATTTAGAGACCGTTTAGCCATTCATATGCATCAAACAAATGCACGGTTCATAATAAGGTTGCTATTTGTCACCAAAACCGTTGATTGGTTTGACACGCAAATATGACTAAACGGTCTCCAAATTGAATGATTTTTGCAGATATGATCTTTAGATGATGATAAAGAAGATGAACGGTTCTGATCATGAACTTCTTACGATAAAAATACATTAATCATAAGTAGGGGGACAAGTAGGTTTCCCCATGAGTGGAACACAAGTATTATCCTATATTTTATATTGTTAGGTTTTCGATGTGAGAGTTTTTACATTCTTTTACACTTAAAATTAGTTAAACTTGAATTGGAACCACGAATGGAAGTTAGGGACAACCATAGCCCCGAAGTTTGAAGCCTTAAGTTGGGACTTTCGAATCAAATAATTAAGGGTTACTAATGTGGTGTTGTCTTCAAGTGTGGCCCACTAATGAGTGGTCTCAGGTAGGGGCGTGTTGTAGCATATGTCCCACATCGAAAACCTCATGAAGTTAAATTCCCCTAATAATGAATGATTCCACTACTAATTGCATTGAGGTATTTGGATAAAACCTCACACCTATTGAATTGCACAAGTTATAAAGTTGAGGTAATTATCTTTTATGTTTTTTTTTTTAGTAGAGCAATAGTGTTTGTGGGTTAGACAGTTAATTGTTAGGGGGAGGGGAGTCAGTGGGGATCAAATTCGCACCATAGTACATATGTATGATTGTTTGCCGTCACTGTAATAAAACGTCATCTGCAAGTTGAGGACATTATTGATGTTGATTAATAATGGTCTATTGAACCATCTTTGAAACTTTAACAAATTAATTATATATGTTTGTGATATGGTGATTACATAGGGTCATGGTCACGAGGTAGAAAGGTTTCAACAATATCTTGCAACTAAGTTTGAACTTTGAAATGAAAGAGTTGGGAAATATTTTCTTGGAATATAAGTTGTTAGATTAATTGCAATATCAGTTAAATGTTGATTAGCATTTCTTTTAGAGATGATTTTTAGATTATAATAAAGAGAATAAAAAGTTCAAAATTATTATATTTGTAAAGTAAAATTATTTCATGTGGTCATGTAAGAAGGACCTTACATGTAAGCATCTAACCTAATAATGTTTGAAAAAAAAGCCAAAAGGCAGCTGAGGACCACAAACACTGCACTGCATATGACTTGGACGGTTGGACCACCCAACCATCATATTTTTTATTTATTAATTTACACCACTCACCATCATACATATACATACAATGACCAAAAGACAGAAAGAAGAAAGTCACAGAGAAGAGAGAAACCCCAATAATGGAGCACAATAAAATATATTACACTTATATATGTATATGTGTGTGTGCCTATATATATATGTGTGTGTGTCTATATATGTATATATGTGTGTATATATAATTGTCAAACATAATTTTTTTGACCATCTTGCAATTTTGCACAATTATACATTTATACAATCGTCACCGCCGACGGCTCAAAGACAAAAAGAGCTTTGAAATTCATTGCTTCTGCTTCTTCTTCTTCTTCTCAAACGGCTTCACTTCTAGGTCGTTGCCTTTCTTTTACTCACTTCCAATCCTATATATAATCAAACCACCACTTCCATTCACTTTTCAAATCCCACATAACAATCCCATTCTTTGGTTCCTCAAAACCCCACAATTCCAATTCCAAGTCCCATGGAATCTCATTCCTCTTCCTCCTCAACCTCCTCCACCACCACATACTTGTCCCAAACCACGCAACCAACAAAGGGTTCTCTCCACTCTGTCCGAAAATCTTCGTCGAAGCCATGGAAGAAGCCTGCAGTTGCACCACTCCCTCCAACCCTACCAAGAGTCTACAAAGTCGACCCCATTAACTTCAGGGAGCTTGTCCACAGCCTCACCAGCGCGCCGGAGTTTTTAGAGCCTCGGTCTCTCCAAAGCGTTGCGCCTCCGCCTATCGATATCGATGTGTCCTCTGTGCCAAACAATGTCCCTTCTTCTCCGCCTATCAATGTGTCCTCTGCACCAGACCATGTTTCTTCTTCTTCTTGTTCTTCCCCTGCACCTGAAATTAGTTCACCATTTTCCGTGATATACAAGGAATTGTTGGATACATTGGAGCTGAGTCCAATGCCTCACCATCAGAAGGTGCACGATAGCACGGTGGACTCGAGTTGTCTGAGACTGAATTTGCAGTCGCCGTCTTCCCATCATTTGTTTTCTTGGGAATCTGTCCAGCCTGGAAAGAGCACTGTGCTTTAAGACTAGTTTAAAATCCCAAATTCTGTTAATATGTAAGCCCAATTTCTTAAAATTGTGGCATTTTTTAATTTATTTTTGTTTTGATTTTTAGCATCCTAGTATATTAAGAACAGAGCTTCGTATGTGGTAGTGTGAGTGGCTATGCATTGTTGCAGACAAGCTTGGCCAAATTCCTTTTATTGTTAATGTAAAATTAATTATGAAATCAAGGAAATAATTTAATTCCTTTTATTGTTTATGGAGAATTTGATGAACTATGTATTACTTAACAATGCCATAAAATTTGAACTTTCAGGCAAATGCTTAATTGTTCAACTTAATCTGCGCTACTCACGTGTCACTTAACAAAACTTGTTCATGTGTAAGGAGTGTGTTGAGAATATATCACATTATACCATTTTAGTTGGGAAGTATGTGAAAAGTTTTATGTTGTCCTAACTTTTATGCAGTGTTTGGACGAGGAACTTTAGATCCAATTATTTAAATTACACTATAAGATCACTACCTATGAATTACTCAAGCACTTAAAAACTAATACTAAAACAATTATAAGTGCATTAAAACTAATGTCTCCTTTGGTGTCTAAAATTGAATTGGAATTGGATAACCCACTATATTTAAGGTATATTGAAAGAAGAAATGAAAAAAAATTGATCTAATTTGAAGGTAGAAGATGGAATATCTATTAATGAAATTTATTCATTTCAATCCCTGTCATATTAGTAGGATTAGAGGAAATAAGTTTCATTCGTGTCAATCCCTGTCTAATTCCCTCAAAATGAAAATCATTCACATCTACCTTCATTATACCTTGAATTTTATGAGGTATCGAATTCAGTCCAATCCTAGACACCAGACGAGCTCTAAACAAAGGGGTTTGAAATGATACCTTTCAATGTGTTGTATGTACTCATTTTCGAGTCTCTCTATCTATATCTTTGTAATGCATTCCAAACAAATTTATTCTATGTTTTATGAAACTTTAAGGGTATGTTTGGGGCTTTTAAATTTCAAGACATTTAGGCAAAATGAGGAATAAATAGATCACAAAAAGTTAGGTGAGAGGAATTAAAAATGCACCACATGACTATTACAAATGTATATACAAGATATTTGTAGATACCACATTCCAAATAGTCATTTGCAAATTCCTTTCACATGCCTTTATAATACTCATGTAGATGCATTTCTAATCTCTCATATCTAACTTTTTGTAATTCATTTCTTCATCACTTTGCCTAAATCCCTTAGAATTTAAAAGTCCCTCACCCAAACGTACCCTAAAGTTCCTCATTCACTATGTGAACCTTTTGAAATTCTTTCAAGTTTCTACCTAGGGTTATCTTCTTCTTCTTTTAAGACTCATAGCCACTGACCACTGTGTATTTATACTTATAAGTAGGTTAATTCACTCAATTGGTTATTTTTTTATTATTGTCGAAAGCTTAGTTATAAATTATCATGACTCCATTATTATAAAATTCTGACTCTGTCACTACTTATTCAAACGCATCTGTCACTACTTATTCAAACGCAGTATTAAAGTCACCAGTCATCTACTGCCCGGTGGGATACAGATGTACAGTTAGCAGTCTTGCAGATCGGTGACCACAACTGCCACAAACGTAACAATGATTGAAATTTGCCGCCACAAAAGTTTTTCAAAGGCCCGGCGGCTGCCAACAAGTGGAGGAGAGGAGAACATGGAGTAGCCTGTCGTACATGCTCACTGAAAAGAAACTTTTGGTTTTTGTTTGTTTGGATTTTGGGTTTCGTGTTTTGTGTGTGTGTATTTTTTTCTCGTAGCCGAAAATAAATTAATATGCACATGTGTGGCTGCCTGCAGTCCTCAAAAAAGCCATCCGAGCATCTCCAACGGGAGATGCAATATCGGTTGACCAGAAAACTCTACACTAGGAAAAATGTAAAAATAAAGCATCTATTTTGGCCAAAAATTATAAAATAAAAATAAAAATTATATTTTTTGGAGGTGAACTATGCCATTCAAAGAGAAAAAAAAAATAGAATTCCATATTTACATTTTTCTCGTTAAAGTATAACTAAAATATTCATCTCTCAAAATGTAAATGTGATTTTTACATCTCAAATTTGCATATTTACATTGAAGATGCTCTCAGAGTATTAGATGATGAATTTAAAAACAGAAACTCAAAAGTTTCAGCAATTCGACCTACGTTGGGAAGGACAAAAAGTCTGAAAATGATTAGATAAATCAAAATTGATTTTCAAACCCATCTTTTATTTATAGTCATTGGATTTAATAATTCAAACAAAAACGGACAAAATTAAATAAAAATGTGTATTTATAGTCATTGGATTTAATAATTCAAACAAAAACGGACAAAACTAAATAAAAATGTGTAGGATGAGAAAAAGGATGTATGCTTTATCAATTCCATAGATAAGAGCACACAGATGAAACTGAATGTGTTTCTGCATAATCTAAAAGCATCATTCATCTAAATATACACAAAGAAATATACATCTTTCCACAGCCGAAGTTACAAATCTGAATCACTTTTAGCCGGGGAATTCTTCCCGAAAGTTTACGGTAACCAGTAACAAAAACTGTTAGCACAAAAAGTAAAAAACTATGCGCAGCTGAGTTGAAGTTGCTTGTTCTTCGTGTCCCTTCTGAAGTTGAGGAGGAATCAGCCAGTATCATGGTCTCGCAGAACTATTGATCCCAGTAGTTTCTAAGTTGTGACATGTGGAGCAAAAGTTCATCTCTGCCCAAGCCAGTAACACTGCTAGTCATGATCCACGGGGGAGGTACGCGGTAGTTTTCGTTGATAAACTGCTGAAAATCCCTGAGGCTCTCATCCGCCCTTTTACCTTTGCCCGCCCTCATTTTGTCACACTTGGTGAAGACAAAAGTCATTGGTATCTAAAAGCAGAAAGAGCACATGAGTTATGAGCAATTTATGAAGAGCTTAACATAAAGGTATTTCACATCGGAGAGCAGCGTACATTGTTACGTCCAAGCCAATTCGCACAGTCTAGGTCGATTTTCTGAGGCGGAACACTAGCATCAACAAGGAGTAGGACGGTAACAAGAGTATCTCTGTTCAAAAAGAAACCTTTGGTGAATGCAGACCAATCCATTCGAGCAGCTTCTGGAGCTTTAGCAAACCTAAAATAAATAAGAAGAGAAGGGAAAGGTATTTTATTCAATTACTGTATATCGTTACCGAAACTATAAACCAATACTGAAATAACAGGATTTATTCTGCATGAAATGTTTTACATATGATACAAACATTAGAAAAGACCAAGAAAAGGAATCCAGGTCAATGTTTAGCAATCTTGTAAGCAACATCATCTTCAAGTTTACAACTAGTACCGAGACTGCAGCCCGTACTAAAATTGAAAGTTTGAAACTTCAAAAGAATGACAACCAGAATATGGAAAGGGACACCTCTTTAAGCTCATTACTGATCATTCTATGATCTTCTCTACAACACAAATAAGGTTTCTTAGTCATTATTAGCACGAATTACGTCTAATTTGTTGGAGTGGATGAAGATGAGTACAGGCTTAATACTCAATGGTCATACCCTCTATTCCTTCCTCAAGGGAAATGGTTATGCATTCAAATTGTAACAGAAAAACTGAACACTGGCTATTTTTACTTCCCCAAGGGCCTGTGGCAATGCTTCCAAAACACAGGCTTTGTAAGCAGTTTACTAAAGGCATGGATACATACCTTTTTATGAGCCAAAATCTCCACTCAATGGAAAAAATCATCACAATGGTGCATATTAGTAATCCATTAGCCCAGGGTTTATTCCTTGACATCAACTAGTGCGCGTCAAACAAACTTAAACTTAGAACTTGTAACTTAAGGGGAAATATGACAAGAATTTTGCGTGTTATTATTAATTTTAGGAGCAGAAACAGGTGTAGTATTTCAAAGCAAACCATCTGCACCTCCTATACAAAATTCAGCTTAAACTAAAAGATCATAGAATTTTCAGTTTCAATGTCAGAGTGACATGATGGAAATTTAGTCACTTAGATTAAGAAACATTGCACCGAGTTAAAAATATAATGTCATAGGACAGATATTCAGCATTTGTAATGAACTCAAGTCAGCAAAGTCTCAACCCAGACTACTTGGGATCCTACAAAGACATATGTTTGCTAGGAAGGGTAGGCCTTGTGAAGTAGGGCAGCATCTGGGCTATTTCAGTTGCAGTAAATTAGAAAAAGGAAACTACATTTAATCAAGAAAAGTGACTGAAGAACTGGTAACTCGCATGTTTATAGGTTAATTCCTACTAGTATATCCCGAAAGTGAATGTTCTAGACTTTTCAGTATGTTTGAGTTGACCTAACTTTGGGCCTGAGCGTTAGTTTTGAGCCTATAATATATTGATTCGAAGGAAACAACGAAATCTACAAAACTAATGAGGCCTAGTGAGAATTCAGCAGAATAAGCGAGCTTAGGAATCGTGTTTAGGACTCAGTTGCTATATAAGTGCAAGTCATGCTATTGTATTGGATAGAAGCTATCATATTACTGTTATCAAATAAACTTTGAGCTTTCCTCATATTCTTGTTCTAAGCTTTACTGCTGAATAATCCCTAGTATCCTTGTACCTTTCGCTGCACTACCTTGCAATGTATGTCGGTGAAAACTAAGTTTTTATATGCTTAGTGCATCTTCACATACTAATAAAACTTATTCTTGATTAGTTCACTGGTTCAGAAACTGGCTTGAATCCGCTCTTTCAAACCCGAAGAAAAGAAAAACTATTGCATTGTATAAAAAACCTTGAACCCAACTGATTTAGAGCTCCGTTGGAACGAAGTTAATGGTTTTCCTATACACAACTAGTTCCTAAGAATGCACAAGGTTGTCATTGTGCAATGCTAACTTTGCATTACACCTAAAACTGGAACAGTGGACTCCATAAGATCACAAAACCAATGAGAATAAAGTGCAGAAGCTGAAATTTTCATCGGATACAAGTAAAAGAAGTAAGAATTGAGAGAGTTACCCATAACCAGGCAAATCCACAAAGTACCAACTTTTGTTGACCAAGAAATGATTGATGAGCTTCGTCTTCCCTGCACAAAATTACAAAAAAATGTAAGCAAAACCCATTCAAACTACAAAAATTCAAAATTTTAATCCCAGAACAAACCTGGTTTCTTAGATGTAAGAGCAACATCCTTCTTGCGAACCAAGGAATTAATGAGCGAGGACTTGCCCACATTGGACCGACCCAGAATTGCGAATTCGGGTCGGTCATGTTTGGGGCAATCCTTAGCTCTAGCACTGCTCTTCACGAACTCCACCTCCTTAATCTTGGCGTCGCCGGCGTAGGGTCCGAGCACGATGTTCGACCCGGGTAGGACCATGTTCTCGGTCACCTCGGCCGGGTCGACCCCGGGAGACATGAACAGGACGGTCTTGTCCAAGAGTGCTGGGTTAGCTGTAGCTTTTGGAGCTGAGACATGGCGTTTTGGGTTCGGACGGGTCGGGTTTGAGAGAAGGGTTCGGAAGGAGAGGGTGGAAGGTCGGGTTTTGAAAGGCGGCGATAAGAAGGAAGTAATTTGCAGGGTTAGGAGGCGGTTTCTGAGTAACATTGTCTGGGTTCAAGAGAGGTTTTTGTTTTGTGAGGAGGTTATAGAAAAGAAAAAGGCTATCTAATAAGGCCATTTTGGTGACAATGGAGCCTTGGATTTTTTATAAGTTTGAGCTTAATCATCTTTAATTTTATTTTATTTTTTCAAAGAATTGAGCTTAATCATTAGTTTACATAATTTTTTTTTTCTTGTGTTTTCTGTTCGTGCTATATTTTAAATAATCAAATCTGACTTACGAAGACGAAGATTGAGCTAAATGACTAAGAGAAGTTATGACCGGTCACAAAATTAGCCTCCACAATTGTAGAATTAGAGAGAAAGAAACCAACAAGATCCTAGGAGTTGTAATCAAATTGCTCATAAGTTGGCTAAATTAGCAATGTCTTGGGATGATGTTGTAGTTTGGAATGTGGGAAGATTTAAAGTCGACACGCAGTGAGTTGAAGAGGAAAGCCTTAACTACCAGAACAATTCATCACTTACAAAGATATTATCACTTAATCTCATTTTTCTTTTAAAGTTTGATTTTATGCTTGTTGAAATATAATTTTGTAGTTGATGCGTTTGCTTATTTAGGATATTCGAAAGCTAAAATTGATGATCTTCATTCGTTTTATTCATTTGGTAGAATTCATGATTTTATTGCAACTATATAATTTTGGGGCAGGTCATGTTGGAAGTTTGTTAATGTTATTTCATTTTTCAATACAATAATATGAACTCGCCATTTATAAAAATCAAACTTTAAAGCGTTTAATTTATAAGTAAATAAAAATATGAATGCACTTTAATGCTAATGACAAACAAGAGCCAAATTTTAATTCTACGCACTATTGTACTGTTGAATAATTTAATATTTATTTTGTTCTACTGCAAATTAATCTAAAACCATTTAATAACCGATAATTGAATAATACGCACCATTCAAAATTTTTCCGACAAAGAAAACAAAAAATAAAAACAAAGAACACTTGTATGGGGCACGCATGGTGATGGTGTCGAGGTGATTGGTAACACAAGATTTCTAGGGCTTAATTAAAATTAGGATAAAACGAAACGACGACGTAAGGCAAACTTTAAATTCCAGTTATAGAAGGCCGACTCTGCAAGTCAGAAGGAAACAGCATCATTAGCCTTTGGGCTCACACAGCTTTCCGAATCGCCGATCATCTCTTCCCTCCACAATGTCATGGCTGGCTAAATCCATCGCCAACTCACTCAAGCTCGACGATGATGACGACGACGGCGGCGATTACCACGGCCCAAACCCTGGCACCAAAAATGCCACAGACCCAAATTCAACCCGACCCGAATCCGATTCACCGTCAGCTCCAACCGTCAAAGGCGACATCTCCGAGCTCACCAAAACCCTAACTCGCCAGTTCTGGGGCGTCGCCTCCTTCCTCGCCCCGCCTCCCGATCCCATCCCTCCTCCTCCTCCCCCCAACCCGTCCGACCCGGCCCATCCCTCCGATCCAGAACCCTCCGACGAGGACGTGATCGCCGGAATCCGCAGCGACTTCGCCGAGATCGGCGGGAGGTTCAAGACCGGGATCTCGAAGCTGTCGAGTAACATAGGGGTTTCGGAGTTCACTAAGATCGCGTCGAATTTGCTTCAATTTGGATCGGAAGAGGAGGCGGAGGCAGCTGGTGCTGCTCTTGGTGTGACGCAGGAAGTTCTCGCGTTCGTCAGGAATATCTCTATGCATCCGGAGACTTGGCTCGATTTCCCTCTCTCCGACGACGACGAAGATTCAGATGGTATGTTCTGCTTCTGCTTCCATTTGACCTTATTTTTTTGGGCAAATTCAATTCAATGTGCTTTGTTTTCATGAATCATTTGGTTATCTTATTGTAAATTAGTGTCGATTTATGGTCAATGTTGTGTTGCCAATATGGAGCTTTCGATTCGTATTTGTTTCAATTGGAGCTTTGAATTTAATGCATTGTAGAGTGATTCGATGAGCTAAATCTCAGTTCAGTGAATATTAAAATCCGAGTAGATGTTTTGTTGATATGTAATTGCCAATTTATTGCTTTGTTCAATTTATTTGGGTAAATTACGTTGTGAATCGTAATGTATGTGCTTGATCAATAGAATTGAAAATTTTTACGGCGCTGGAATAAGAACATTGTGAGTTTTTTTTTTCCAGATTTTGAATTGTCTGATGTTCAACAAGAGCATGCTCTGGCTGTTGAGCGGCTTGCGCCATCATTGGCTGCTCTCAGGATCGAACTTTGTCCTGAGCACATGAGTGAGGCTCACTTTTGGATGATTTACTTTGTGCTCTTGCACCCTAGACTCAGTAAACATGATGCTGAGCTTTTGTCTACACCCAAGGTGAGTTGATTCTATACAGTACTGACTCAACACTCCCTTTTCGTTGTTCTTTTTCATTGCCATTTGATTTCTCAGTTATTTTTTGTTTGAGCAACTATGGTTTGGTTGACTTAATTATATGTCTACAGATAGTGGAAGCTAGAGCAATGTTGTCTCATCAGCTGAAAAAGGGAACTAGCGAAAAGCCAGAGACATACACTTCAGGAAGTGACGCTATTTATGCGAAAGGAGTTTCTGATTCCCCAAAAGAACAGCATCTTTCTGTGCCACCTAGTGCTGAATCTGAGTTAGCACCTCCCAATACGTCTACCATCAGATCAGCTCCTCTCCCGCAGGCAGTTGATGTTGAGACGGACAAGCACCCGGTCCAGAGTAGCGAAATCCAAATTATTGACAAGCCTGTTATTGAGGAAGGACCAGTGAAAGAGACCAAATATCAACTGCCACTCTCTAATTCTTCCTCTAAAGTCGTGGACGATAAATATGAGGATGATGGTGATGATTGGTTGAAAGAGGAAACTTCAGAGATGGATGGTGTTGGTGGAACCTCCATCCCTATAGAGAATGACGAGGATGTATCATTCAGTGATCTCGAGGATGATGATGGAGACGCACCATCAAGTTACAAGAAGGTCACGTCTGGCTCGGATTCTTCAACAAAAGACTCAAGAGATTGGGTTCAGCTTAGCAGAGCCTCTGCCGATTCGGATAAGGACAGCAACTCTGTTGAGATTAGACATTCTGGGTCTGGCCAGGTAAATGCTCGTAACTTGGAGACCAAAGAATCTAATGACTGGCTTGATGTTGAAGACATTGATGTTATATGATGACTTCATAAGAACCCTTTTTTAGGTCAATATGGTCTGTTCTTTCCATTCATCCGTTATTATTGTGAATAGATTGTGAAAGGTATCTGTAGTCTGCGTTAGGCTATGGGAACTGTATTATTGTACATAACGCCTGTTACTGGATTATTGTTTCTGATGAAGGATGTATCTATAAATGTAGTGAGATACAACAATGTGCAATAATCTTGATTTATTTCATATGAAGTTATGTTTTGTTAAGCTTAATATTTGAGGTTTTACCTCTAATCCTTGATTGTTCCCTCATGAAGGTCAAGATTTTTTGAGAATTCGTTGATGGCCAAAGTCGAAGATTTTTATAAGACTAGGATAGGAATGAATGTTTCCTCATTTGTAGAAAGAAACTTAGAAAATTTGCATGTGCCTTTAATTGCATGATGAAGTTTGGTTATCATAATTGCTGGTTCCTGAGAGATGTTAAGTTTGTCGACTAGGAGTGGTCACGTATATTTGTAGATTGTATGAAATGAGGCTTACTGTTTAATTGTTTAAAGAAGTTCGTTATCATAATAGCTTGTGACCTGAGATATGCTGAGCATACCGACAGAGACTAATCTCTCATGTTTGTTGGTTGAATTTGAATGTTATTTTCATTTTCGAGATTTATGTGGCATAGTTTTCAGTATGTTCTGATTATGTCTTAGTTTTGCATTACTTTGGCATAAACCTCTATTAACCATTAGTTGACAATTTGGTAAAATGTTAATATGAGTAGATGGTAATGCCTTGTAATTTTCTATCGTTTCTTTTTAATCGGGGCATAATGCCACAGTCCCCACTGGATGAATGTGTTTTCTGGAATGGCGATTTCCTCGCACCTTGTAGGGTGAGGTTCAAATCCGTTTAGTATACAAACGTTTGGTGCTCAAGTTCTAATGCTTTTGCTGTGATTTGCTCCTGTTTTTCTTTTGTTTTGGATGTTTATTGTAATTTTGTTTCTCACTTCACTACATATTACGATTTGCAGTCAACAATGCTCTTGTGTAATTTTGTTTTTCACTTCACTGCACTACGTACTTCACTTCACTTCAACAATGCTCTTTTGTATGTGTTACATATGTCTAGCGGGAAATGAAAACGCAAGGAAAAGTACGTAGGGACGAAGGTAAGAATGCCATGCCCGATTCTTCACCCTTCCTTTGTATCAAGTGTAGGATGGTTCTACCGGCATGACTTGTGTCCAGTTGGTACCCGTTAGGTGTTAGGGATATAGTGATGGTGATGACGGCTGTTGCGTCGAAGGTGGTAAGTACCCGTACCCGTACCCGTACGTAGAAGCTTATAGAGAAGATCCGATTACAAGAACTAATCTGTACAATAAATGCCCATGAGCCTTTGCTCAAGTGGCCTGGGATGAGACTGAGGTTCATATCTTCCTAGTAAGTGCACACAAAAAAGAATAAAACAAACCTGTACAATGAAACATCAACTAAGCTAAGCTACGAAGCGAAGAACGACGATTCAGACCCCTGATTACAGACTTATTTACAGGTACTACCACACATACAGCACATTCAAGGACCATGTAATTAGCAGCAACTTATGATCTGATGGGTCCGAAGCTGCTGGATAGGCGCTCCAGATGAGACCAAACCAAGCTTCCAAGTGAAAACCTTGGTCTATCTTCTTCTTCTCTTCTGTTGGCTACTTCTTGGCTCGTCCTCGACGAGGATCCCTGAAGAGCCCACTTCTGTGATTTGTGAACTGCAATTACGGATTCTCCGATCTCCTTTGTCACCAGCTCCACCGTGCTCGGATTTATATTGTGTCCTGAAGCATCCGTGACATAGATTGATCCTACTGCTTTCTCACCGCGTATTCCAAGTGAGATTCTTGATATTGATAGCCCGTACTCTCTCAGAACCCTCGTGATGTCGGATAACAGCCCCATCCGATTCTTAGCGCAGAGGTCCAGCCTCAGTCCCTGCAAGAAGTTCCGTTTTCATAATTTAGACGAGTAATGCTAGAAAGATTGTATTTTTGAATCATAAGATGCAACGGTCGGATAAATTGACATACCTGTGAGATCCTCCTCTCTATTGCAGCAATCAAGCATAGGGTAAGCTTGTGCCTCTCACTCTCCGTGTTCAAAGTGTATCCGTCCTTGTGCCGTACGAAATACTCCTGCGACACTCAGATTTCAATAGCATCAAACACCATACACCGTGACAGATTTCAGTTGCCATGTACAAGGTCAATGAAAAGTGTGTACCTGATCAGCCATGGTGCCCCTGGAGGAAACCACCGCATGGAACACCACGTACTGCAAGTCGGTTAGGGCGCACACCGTGTCAAACAGTAGCTTAGGACGGTCTCGGCTTCTCACGTTCACAACCCAATACCCTTTCTCCTTACAACTCTCTATGTTCACATGGGTCCGATCACAACCCTTCTTGTGTTCACTACTACCACCTCCGTCACAACCACGACAACTTTCGTAGTCGTCGTCGGCGTACATCAACTGGTGTAGCCGCCGCTCCGTGTGGGTGTGGCCGCCTGCCGGGGTGGTGAGCCTTACGCTTCTCTTCTCGCCCTCCTCATGATGAGCCTCAATCACATTCTCCAGCTGCTCCTGTACATGAGCCAGTCTTATTGGGTCCGTAATGGGCCCTCCTTTCACCCCGTCTTCCATGTAGAAAATGCTGGCTGCCCGGGCACTGTGGGTCCAAGCCATGGCAGCAGTAATGTGGCAGCCCAATTCCACAAGGACCGCCGATATTTCGGACATGAGTCCCGGTCGGTCCTTGCTGGTCATCTCTAAGGCCAAGTCCTTCAGTTCCGGTGTCACTTCTCTTCTTAGGCATACTCTCGCCTGCTTTGAAATCTCACCTCTCCTAGCACACAGTGCCTGAAGAATTTGTTAATCATGATTAATACCAAATGAAGAATTTGTTAAACATGATTAAAACCAAATGAAAGAACAAAACTAAGAGTATGAGAATCAGAAACTGTGAGACGTGAGATGATGATAAAATTTGTTATAACAATAAATGCTAGTGATTATGGGTTTTGTTTGACACATGCAGCCTGGCTTTATCTACTCTGTATCGTTTCAATTTTTATCGGATGCCCCGATGGGACAAGCCCGACTTTATCTACACTGTGTCGTGTTTGGCTGAGTTTAAATATTACCACGCCATTAAAATCAGTACATAACAGAGAGAGAGAGAGAGAGAAAGAGAGAGAGAGGAAACCTGCTGAATATAGAGTATGAGGCTTTCGTCAGTGATTTTGTTGCCGAGTTGGTCTGTCACGTGGAACACTGCAACAACCATGCAATCAAAACAGACCCACATGAAAATCCGGCAGATAGTATTCGTGGATGACTCGCACATATCTCAGAAAGTTATCAGAATTATATACAAAAATCTCCGATTAATATGAATAAATAGAAAATATTCAGAAGCACTTAGTTTTATATATAGGATAAAACTCGGATGATATTATTAGAATATTACAGAAGGAAGGACTGCATGCGTGTTTTAAGAATGATGAAGGGGATTAGGGAGTGTAATTACTAATTACCATCCATAAACCATCCACCATCGGAGGATATGTATGATTTGGAAATAACAAGGTCAAGATCTGTCAAAACTTGGACCATTTCCAGTAAAATCCCGTGCTTGTTTGCACTGTCAACCTGCAAATTATCAGTTAAAAAAAGTTAAAACAAACATTATGCATAAGGCTCTAATTTCAGTGATCATCCTGCATGCATATGTCATTTTCTCAGATTTAAATTTAATGAACCTGTATATTTCAAGGGTTTCTAACTTTCTATACATGGTTTGTGTACAACTAGATGACGTCATCTGGTTAGGGTTTTGCCACTGCATGCCAGGAACTTAGTTGCATATGGATAGACAAGTTATAACAAAGATGATATCGTGCATGGAACTGTTATCTATGGCGTGGAAACTGAAAAGCAAAAGGGGAAATAAATGACGACAACAACAAAAGCTTACCACCTTCTTTCTCTGAAAACAAATAATATATGATATTTTCTACTTTCCTAGTGGCCCTCCACTCGGTGGACATCAGAGAATAGAGTTTCCCTCATTCTTTATTCTGCAGCTGTCCTCTTTATTTATTATATTATATGCAGGTCAAGTTGGGATTAGAGGAGTGGGATTGTGGGTTGCTAATTACTTAAAACTAGATTAGAAACTCATTAGTAGGTGTTTAGTCTTTAGTTTCTAATGATCATCATTGATCATGGCACGTATCATACATAATTGTTTGGAGGGTAAATATAGTTCAGTTCCGAAACCAATCTGCAACCCAACAAACAAAAATAAATGAATAAAGAAGTTCGATAACCCATGTCCATCACCCAGCAACAAGATAAAAGATAGACTAATTAATTAGCTAAATAGATAATTGAATTGAATTTGTTATATAATATGAATAATGATCTCACCTTCACAAGCGTGGAATCTTTGTATGAGTCATTGTCGATACAAACCCTGCGGATTCCAAAACAACCCAATTATATGATTCTCTCCAGCACTCTCCAACACAAAATTAATAAATTTATGTTCATAAACATACCATGGAGGGTAGATTCTTTCAATGAGGCATTCGAATTCCGGATCGAAATAGGGCTGGTAAATTATCTCCATATCTTCTTCCTCTTCTCAGAACATGTATGAATAATTTGCAGTTGCTTTGCTACATAAGGAAATAGCAGCATTTGCTTCAGGTTTAATTGCTAGCTGTATATATATGAGAAGGTGTTTGAGACCATTCAAAACACATGCTGAAAACAACGCGTAAACACAAAATAACTTATGAAGAAGATAAGAGAGCGGCGTCGTCTGTAGCCATTAGCTTGTTCGTTAAGTTAATTAATATAACATTAGAGATGAATTACGGCACCTAATGATTATCTTATACGATTATATTATTATTTAGTGTTGGAAGTTAAATTCACAAATCTTTGAGGTACATAGCTTTGTTCTAGGGAAAGACTAAGATTTTCCCCAATGATTATTATTATTATATGGAGGAAATCTACTCGAAAAGGATTGGTTGACCCGGAAAACCGTGGAAATTAAGAAAGCAAGGAAGAAAGAAGAATGGAGGAAATTATGGGGAAAAAAAAAAGAATGAAGAAAACAAAACAAGCAGGATTTTTTATTCAACCAAGAAAGAAATAAGAGGTTCCTTGTACCTAAAGTCCCGAGTTTAAATTTCCCCCCTAATCCATTGTAATTTGTATATAAAAGAAATAAGAGATCAATTACCTAATTAACAATTGTATAGTAATAAAGAGCATAAAATTTTGTTGAAAACCTAGAGTAAATCCCAGGTCAAAACTTTGAATAAAGAGATTCATTAACATTGATCGAAATATACTTTCTAGCTCGGATAAAGATTAAAGAAAAATTAACAAAATAAATTAACAAACAAACAAATAATTAAACACTCACCTATGGACACAGCTGCTTGATTGTATAGAAGCGAAATTCACAGAGAGCTGGAGAGAGAGAGAAGCAGCTCAGAAGGGTTTCTTCTTGTATATATTCTATGTTTAGAAAACTTTTGTTGATCACAAAACTCAGAACCGAAACAGATGGGTTATGCAGAACAATAATTATATAACCCACCCAACTCTCTGTGCTCCTTTAAAGTTTTTTTTTCTGTTTTCAATTTATCTTTTGCTTTTAATTTTCACATTCACATTATTATAGTGTTATTTGTTAGTTGGGGTTTTATTTTAACAAACGTGTTGTCACAGGGTTGATTGAGGTTTCCTAGGAGGACTCAGAGTTTGGCTGCCAATGAGCCACGTACGAACCGTGACGCCATGTGGCAGGAGACCGACTCCTCAATTTTACATGATCGATGTTTTCTGCAACTGCGGCGGCTCGTTGTATCAAATGTTTGTGTAAGTCCACATCCAAATTTCCAGAGTGGTTTAGAATCTGTTTCGGGATTACAGCTATTATTAGAGAGACAAACATGTTTTCTGTCCAGGACTGCCTGGTCATTTTAGGGTTTTACTTAGTCAGCCAAAGACTCATCATCAACAGAAGACTTTGTGCGTGGCTATTTCTCCCCAATTAGAGTAATCATCAAGCCATCCGATGGACAGCATGTGATGATGTGGCAAGATCATGCTACACTGGACTTGGTTTGAGTCTTTGGATTCTTGGATCTAATGCCACTTTTGCTGTGTAGCAGTGGACACCTCCGCCGAGTTATGCGTTTGATAATATATTGAGATAATTAGAGTAATGATCTCCTTAATTTTAGTTTAATTGGAGCTTTGGTCTCTTAACTAAAAATTCGTGAGTATTGGTCCCTTAACTTGTTATAATGTGGAACAATGGTCCTTTGACTAACTCCGTTAGAACTTCTATATATTTTTTGCCTCTTTAAACCCTTTATTTTGGATGAAAGTTCTAACGGAATTAGCCAAAAAGACCATTGCTTCACATTATAACAAATTCAGGGACCAATACTCACATATTTTTAGTTGAGGAACCAAAGCTCCAATTGAGCTAAAGTTCAGGGACTATTGCTCCAATTTTCTCTAATATATTTAAGTGCATAAAGATATCACTAGACCGTAGTATTAAGTGACAACATAGTTATATATTATGTTAGTAAGTCAGGTATGCGATGAAGATTTAGATTCGAAGAGCTAACATAACATTAACAAATAAACATATACAAATAACAAAAATGGATTGAAAACATCACATTACGGTGTTTTTTTATCACACTAAAAAAATTGATCAAATGTTGAAAAAAAAAATTTGATCATTTGATACAAAATTACATGTGGAGTAAGAAATGGCTTGAAAAGAAAGGTATGAGTGTCATGAGTCTTATTGTTTTGAGGCTCCTAGTAATAGATAGTAGGTTGGTTCAGCTGCTACATTCCCATTTTCAATGTTTTTTAAAATTGCGGGGGCTATATTTTGAAACAATGATATACTTGCACTAAAGGAGTGAGAGAATAAATTGGTTACGAATTCGCCATCCATGAGATTCGAGCTAAGATCTCTCTCTTACAAGTGAAGAGGAATACCACTAGACTGTAGCACTAATTAAGTTGCTCCCATTTTCAATGCTATGTAGAGTTTTCTATCCCGATTCTAGAAAACAACTTATATAAATATTTTTTTTCTTCAAGTAGTTAGTAAAACATTTTATATAGAATCAATATCCTACTCCAATTTAAAAAAATAGTAAAAAACTCAAACGGAAATCCAGATTATGATTCTCCACAATTCAGTTCCTACTCAATAATCCAATTTTGATTAAAAATTTGTTACTTCCAATTAAAAGTTAATTTTTCTTTTTTGAAAATTGTTGATGCACAAAATCAGGTTGACTTTGGAACAACATAAAGTGTTGTGAAGTGACATTCGTAAGATTGCTTCGGTCACCAAGTGAAGATAGTGTGTAAAGAGATAGAGACAGGAAACAATTAAACATAAGGTATACGTGGTTCACACTAAGTTGGGCTACGTCCACGAGGGTGGAGGAGTTCTCATTAATAATGTAGAGTTTACATATGATACAAAGGTTTAGGCATAATCATTATTAATCAGATCTAAATATAAATTAAGGAATCTTAGATCAGAAGAAGCTTAATTGTGAGAGGATGATCTCCTTTTACAGTTGATGAGAGTCTCCTGTTGTTGTCCGCAATCGATGTGGGACTTTGGGGACTTTATTATGGTGTTGACACGTGTTGCGTTGTGATTAGTCTCCTAGTTAGAGAGGAACTCATGTGCTTCGACAGGGGTGCCTTAGCACAAACTCTTTAGTAAGTCTCCGAAGGTATAGGGTTTAGGGTTTACAGTTGACCAATGCTCGGTAGTTTCTAGGCAGGTGAAGTATGGTGCAAACACTTTCTTCTATTTAGGTCAGTTTGTAAAAAAAAAAAAAAACTTGCATACATGAAACACTAGTCACCAAGTTCTAGGTAACCCTGTTACGGAATACATCAATGTCCCATTCATCACAAAGGGTGCATTAACTCCCCCATCTGAAGGAGAAAAACTCTTAGATAGCCCTAGTGGCATTAATAGTTTAATAAATATTTATCATGTATTCAAAAAATGTACCGCCTATAAGATGTTTGGCACAATGTGTGTTTTTTTTTAAAAAAAAAGAAGTAATAATCCTTTCCAATATATTCTTTTTTTTTCCTGGTGATCCTTTAATACACAAGATGGATAAAATTGTCATAAATTTCTTTTTAAAAAAAAGAAGGTCATCTCCACGTATAAAGCTAGCAGCCTAATTGGGTGAAATATTCAAAATACTATAATTACCTTTCATGAATTTAAAAAATTACAATTGAATAAAAAATTTAAAACTTTTAAAAATTAAAAAAGAATAACAAAAACAAAAAACCCTCACGTTTATAATTTTTTTTGTTCACTTTTATTTTCTTTTTGAAAAATCTTTTGATAAAAAAAAATATAAATAAAAAAATACTTAATTACGCTTGTGGCAAAAGACTATTAAATTTTATAAAGTTTTTGAAAATAAAAGGCCCCAATAAAGAAAGCTTATTGTGGTAGTTGAAGAAAGAAAATAAAGTTGAAGATCGTTGGCGTTCTCAGAACCAGAGAAACTAGCACACGCATAGACATTAGCTTTTCATTTCCAGCACGAGTCTCTCTCTCTCTCTCTGTGCAACGGCTTTTGGGTCACCTCCTCACTCTCGTAGGTTCGACTCTCTCTCTCTCTCTCCGGCGTAGTCTTGAAATTTAGGATAAAAATTCCCCCAACTGTTTGTTGAAAAACCCAAATGACCATTTGTGTTTGCTATCCATAAAATAATAGAATCTTGATGCTTTCTTTGCTCAGCTATTGGTCTCAGTTGAGGTAAATACTTCATCTTTATACACTTTTATGAGGAACCAAATAGCGGGTGAAAGTTTCAACCAAAAATCAAAACTGGGTCCTTGAGATTTCATGTTCTTGATGGACCTGCAATTGGCGATAAAGGGTGTCGAATTTGCTCGGAAAAGGAAGAAGTGGCTCGCTGTAGCGGCCGCTTTAGGCTTCTCCGGTTATGGTTTGTATAGGGTTTATCACTTGCCTTCAGTATCTCAGAAAAGAAAGAGAATTTTAAAGCTTTTAGGGGCTTTAGTTTCTGTGGCTGAAGTGGTTTCTGACTCTGCTGAGTCAATTGGAGTTGTTTCTAAGGATTTGAAGGACTTTCTGAAGTCTGATTCTGATAAAATTCCGAATAGTTTGAAGCAATTATCGAAAATCGGTAGGTCTAATGAGTTTTCGGAGTCTGTTGTTACGGTCACACAGGCTGTGACTTTGGGGGTTTTGCGGGGTTATCAATCGAAAACAATGAGTGATGGGGATGGTGGAGATTCAAGCTTTACAGACCAGGTTATGGATAAGCTTTTTACAAAGGCCGGGTCGGGTTTTGCTTCTGTTGTTGTTGGAAGCTTTGCTAGGAATTTGGTATTAGCTTTCTTTTCAGATGGGAAGTCTGGCGGAGGATCTAATCCAAACAATTCCTCGAGTACGGACGATTATGTGTCGGAAATGAATGATGTTCCAAGATGGGTGAATGTGGTTTCGAGCGAAAAGTTCAGAGACTTGATTGGTGATTGTATCCAGTTATTTGTAAGCACAGCTGTTGCGGTTTATCTTGACAAGACTATTAGTATCAACACCTATGATGACATCTTCTCTGGGTTAACCAACCCCAAACACGAGACAAAAGTGAGAGACATGTTGTCATCTGTCTGCAATGGCGCGGTGGAAACTCTTATCAGAGCATCTCACCAAGTGTTAACAGATTCAACTTCAAAGGCGAACCCGTCCACATCAAACTCGAGCTCCTATTTGGCAATTGATGAAGGCTCAACTCCAGCTAGAGGCGAGGGCTTGAGGCAACAGGCATTATCAATGCGTTCAAAGGCAAGAAATATGGACGATGAGAGGAACAATAGCAGTTGGGTTGGTAAAGTGTCCAATACTTTGGCAGTGCCAAGCAACCGGAGGTTTGTTCTTGATGTCACCGGGAGGGTTACGTTTGAAACAGTCAGATCATTCTTGGAGTTTTTGTTGGAGAGATTAAACGATGGGATGAAAAGATGCGTTAATTCTGTTCGCGAGGAAACCGTGGACAGGGGTCTTGAGGTAGTGAGATATGCTGCTGCAAAATCCTCTGTTATTGCTACTATATCTCTGTCTTTGTGTTTACACATAATTGACAGTCCATGGGCATTGGTGCCATCTTAGCTTGCTACGAATGGTCTCATTTGGAAACTGCTTGTATATTTTTCGTCCAAGGCCGTAAATTTCATTTGGTTGATTCGATTGAAGAACTGATTAGAGACTGCTGCTTACGATGGAGAATTTAAGATTTGATGGATTCAACTTTGATGACCTGCTGCTCTGCACCGGTCGATGTTCGTGAGATCAAGGGTTTCAGAATTTGTAAAGAAAGAAACTTCATTGTTGTGTAGATGAATTATAAACAGTATACTTATAGAATATAATACTTTTATGTTATATGATTGCAGGTATCTATTACACGCTGTTGATTTATTGTACATTTGTAGATTGGAACTTGGGCTCGTTTGGTGCTTAGAATTAGAGTGGATATGATAACTCACTATATTTAAGGTACGTTGAAGGCAGAAATTAGGAAATTTTGTCAAACTTTAAGGCAGACGATGGATTACTCTCGAAGGAAACTTATCCCTCCCAATCCCCACAAATGGTAAGATTAGAAGGGTTAAGTTTCCTTCAATGTCTAATCCCTTCTAATCCTCTCAATTGAAAAATCATTCAACTCTACCTTCACATACCTATGACTTTATCCAACAAAAATTCTATGGTCTCCGGCGGGATATTTTAAACATTAGATCTTGATTTTTATATTTTAAATAAATATCTAACGGTTAAAACATTAAAAATATCTCATACTCCTGTTACCATAGAAGGTCCGGTTATCTAATCCAATCCAATTATAGACACCAAATGAATGTCTGCTGCAAGGAAACTTGCTTGTCTTGTTGGTAAGAAGAAACGACAGAAAAGAATAGGCATTCAGTTGAGAGGTTAGACAACAGACAGGTCAATATAAATTATATTATTTCCAAATCCTAATCCATAAATCTCATCTTTTCTAAGAGTGACGTCATTACATTACCTGTTTTGGATGTGATAGAGTTCCAAGAAATTATCCAACTTCATAAATAGTCAAGGTTTGCAAGAGTTCTAGTCGTCGATCACTTGCTTGGTTACACCCCAATCCACAACAAGAATTCGACTCTGGCCTCCCTCTATTTGAACTAAAAGACTATATATACGCGAGCGCTCATGCACTAACTAGTTATTAGTAACTTAATACGACGCTAACCACATAAATGAGCTCACTCCAAAATATTTCTCATAATTTGAATAATTTTAGGTCATCATTGAAAAATCATCCATACAAAAATTCACTTAAACCGGAAGAGGTTTAGTTATCCAACTATGACCTAATAAATAAATGGATGCAATGTTGTCGATAAATAATGAAATGATCACACGGGCCCACTTGTATGATAGAATAAAGGTATGATAGTGTCAAAGCAAAATGGGGAAAGAAATGAATTACTGGAAGCATGAAGCAACTTTCCTCATTATATCAGCAAAGCTCAAAAACAGCATTTATTGAAATGTTACAACTTGAACACAATTCAGCAGATACAGAATATTGAGTACCTTGTTCTTTCACTATGACAGTTTCCACAAACTGTCGGGAATCCCATGCGTAATGCGTTCAAAAAACTAGCTGTTAGCTGTTGCCATGATCCTACTGTTTAAGTGCGAACAAATGAATTAATAAAGGATCCCATCCCATCGCTTTACTCCTATATGAAACGACCAAACACGAGAAGGTTCAGAATATGTTGGTTAACTTGAGCTTGCATCAGTATCCTTTGCAGCTGCGTCTTCCTGCTGCTTCTTTTTCCAGTACTCCTCAAGTGGGGGTCCAAAGATGGCCTTGCCTGAAACAACTCCGATTCTGCAAATCCCATATGCAATTGTCGGGTTAGCTTCAGTGTTACTTAAATCAGATCACTCACATTGGAATACTTAAGACTTCAAGTAGATTCCATCAAGAGTACAAGATACAGCATAACGAGTACCAAGGCTCTCTGGCCGCTACATTAAATGAAAAAAAATATACCCAGCATTAAAACTTTTTTTAGCCCATTCACAGCTGAAAATTCAGCCAAGATAAGAAACTAATACTTTCTATTTTATACAACACCGAAGTTGGGCACACTGTTTTGCCAATTAAGCTGATGCCTGACCAGCTTCTAGATTTTATTGTTTCTATTTTATACCAACACCACTTCTGGCAGCATCCGAAACAAAATGCATTTTTGTAATTTCTAATTAAAAACAGTAACAAGATCAACAAATTACAGAAAATTAGTAAGGCATTTCTGAAAATTCATTCAATATTGAGTTTGTAGCGAATCTCAACACCCAATAGAGTCTTCATTCGCATATTTGTAGTAAAAAGAACAATCTCTGCAATCTATAAAAAAAGTTATATAAGATTCAAGTTATGTTTAGTTGTTCGATTGTTTCTCTGAAAGTCACTGCGCTTTTTGTGCATCGGTATGCTTCAAGATCTCTCTATTACTACCTCTTCTAATCCCTATCTCAAGAATTTAATAGGCAAGAACTTAAAAAAAACAGAAATGATATGCATGCACAATCACAAGCACACACAGACAAAAGTACTTCTATTCAGGAGATTAACCTCACTAATCCAGTAAAGAGATAGCAGAATGAAAGAAAGGTCACGGACTCTCATTTACATTGTGGCTTATGGAGCAAGATAAGAAAATGAAACCGGCAAGAAGTTGCTAATAGCCAGACTTTTTCATAGGACCAAAAACACAGCTGCAGTTTTGAAAACGTCAAATTCATACAAGGTTTGAAATAATGTAAAGGAAAGGCAAATGATGGATTCTTATATCAACCCCTGGTTCCCAAATTCCCAGTGGAAAATGTAAAGGAAAGGTAAATGATGAAACAAAATAAAAGAAATAAATAAATACAGCAAAACAATCTACGCATGAGAAAAAGAGGGTTTCTGCAAACAATCTTTGTCGTTGAAGAAACAACTCATGAACTGAACATAGCTGTCCTATGAGCGCAGCATCGTAGGCCACATTATGGATTGCCTAAGAAGCATCTCAAAGGAATGTCTCATCTTACTTCTCTTAATACAAATGTCTCATCTTCTATCAATACGTAGCCCATGATAAACAATAACAAACACCACATAAAGATTTGTTTTCCGTTTATATCGATTTATCCGTGACTACTGCACATTCCAAACTTCCACATTGCCGTTTCCTACCATTTTACATATCGAATTTGCTACGTGAATCGACGAAAAAAATTAACAATGTCAAAACTTCAGGCAGGCAATATAGAGAGCCAAGTAAACTACTTAAAACTCTTCACCTGTTCACAGCAGTCAGTTTTAAACCAAAACAGAACCAAATACTTGAACAAAAACACAATTAAATAATGACTCTGCAGTTTTTACAGTCAAGTAAATCAGATTGCAGAAAGGAACCTAACAATGGGTAAATAAAAAAATACGAATCAAACAACAAAAATATCATGTTTGCATCTGCAAATCAAACTGGGTCAAACCCAAAACACCAAATGGAGCGTTCTGAGAGTTAAAGAAAGTGCAGGACCGCCGATAAACACAGTATGCATAAAGGGTACTGCTCGATTTTGATAATTATCAAACTCGAATTGAATTGTAAAGAAAGAACTTACACGGCTGCTCCAATTACCAAAGGAAACGAGAGGAATCTTCTTCGGAACATTTTCTATACAATTCAAACTCTGGTTCTTGTTGCAATTTGTATGCTTGCCAAAATTCAGGGTTTTTCAGCTTCTTGCTTTTTGAGGGTTTTTAATTTAGACCGGTTTGCTCCAACTTTTGGGAAGAAATCGAGCTGCATGTTTTATTCAAAGACAACTTTACCCCTTTTGTTTTTTTGGTTGAAAATTAAGAAGTAGACTACGGTGCTCACAAGTATTAGATGCTCACACCGATCTCACCGTTAAAAAGAGGGAGGAGAGTGGGGGGGGGGAAAGGAGGGTGAGATCGGTGTGAGCATCCAATGCTTGCGAGCACTGTAGCTAGTCCCAAAAATTAGGGCGCATACTTGAATTAGTCGAGCTGATTTTTGGGCTATATCCTTTACACTCAAATTTGAATTTTTATTATCGTAAGTGTGTATTAGTGAATTTAAAATGTGTAACTTCATTGGCATGACGAAACTATGAGTAACCAGAGAAATGTAATACAAATATTTTCATATATTCGACATAACTACCGCTAGTTATGTTTTGAAGTCAAATCTTTTAAAGCTAAAATGATTTAGAGAGTTTCACTATGAGAAAATTATCAGGTACCTTCCTTGTACAACGCCAAAATTAAACCCTCTCTTGCAACTAAGGTTTAACGAGCTGGGGAGAAAGCACACTATTAAAACATGCTAAACGATTGAACAAAGCCTCCAACAGATTCACGAACAACGACCCCTACACATTCAACCTCTTCGTCGTTCTCCCAAGCACCATTTACATTAAATTTTAAAGCATCTTCTGCATGCTTGGACCTTCTATTCGCGACAATTTTACGTACTTTGTTTTGGGGCGTGACATTTAGGCTAGACATGGTATTAGAGCAAGCAGATTTTTAGCCTCGATTAAACCTCAATTGGGACCATGAATTGAAAAACCCCACAGCTATTAGATTGCACGAGTGGTTAAGTTTGTGATAATATTGTTGTTGATTCGTAGGCTGATGGACCAAATCTTAAACTCTAAGCTGAAGAATATATCGATGTTGATTAGTAGTAGATCGTGGCACGAAAGAGACATGGAAGATGATAGCCGTGGACTCCCACCCTTGCATCTACTTTATGTCCAGTTTGATATCTTATTGCACTTTTCCATTTTTACTACATTTAAATTCTTCGTGGCCTCTATTTCTAGCCGACTAAAAGATTGGAGGACCATTTATACCTACCTAATGATATATAGAGCATGGGATGGTCGTACGCGCATTGGCAAGTTGCAAATCTACCACTATCTTGAGGTAGTTGAATACAAGAAAGGTCAAAGGTGAATGAGCTTGCACATTCTAATTAGTTTTAATATTATATCACCTCAATGTAGGAAGAGGTATAATCAATCTAAATTTTAGTTAAAAATGTTTGCCATTTACTATTGTTACGTAGCAGGAACTTCCTCATATAAATTTTCTCTAATCATATAGATTTTACTACCAAAATCTTGCAGACCATTCAAGTGTGTCCCGCCAACACGAAAAACATCCTTGTCTAGAACAATGTAATCTGTCTGAGATCAAGGATTCTGTTTACTTTATTGTTTGATCATTGATAAATTTTTATAGACTTTGTATGTATTTAGACTTATTTTTATAGACTTTGTATGCATTTAGACTTAGGAGCCAGATAAAGTTCAAACTGATGCAATGCAAAGGACCACAAAATCCGAGCGTGCAGTGTGAATGGTCGCAGTCAAAAGCTATATAGAGTGGTGGTAGTGGTAAGTGGGAGAGGAGGGCCACCGAGTACATGTAGTTACAATCCAACGAACTTCATTCGCCTCTGATTTTAATTCCAGTTTAGTCTGTAAAAGCGAAACTCCAGAAGCAAAAGGTCAGAACTATCTTTTCAGATTTTGGAATATTGAAACCTGATAAACTTTATGCAAGTTTACCACTGATATCATTGATATTGTTATAATTTAACCACTTAATGTTAGGTGTTGGATTTTATCACAAAAGGTCTCGGTGATATAAGAAGTGGAATATCTCATATATAAGTTGTATTGTATTTTAACCCAAAACCACATGCACTCTTAACAACTATCTAAAGGCTTCTTGAGCCACTTGCTTCTTGGTTATATATGAACCTACTTACAATACCATCTAAGCATTCTGAGAAAAAATTACCGACATGATTATACGTATGACTTTTTATACAAGTATATGTGTACTTAGTAACCATTGATATGGAAACTAATTTAGATTTGTCTCAGTTTTGGAGTTCAACTAGAGAGTTAAAAGAAAACTAAAGAGTTAAAAGAAAAAAAAAATTTGGTTTTATACCTTGCCTAAATAGTTTGTACTTGAAGTAGTGTGAGCTTGTAAGCACTCAAGTGATTGGTTGTGGATAATAAGTTACAAAAGTGATAGATTTACTATCACGTCATACTGATGTCACATTAAGCATGCCTTAAGTCTCTCAGTTGGGTTAGTATGGCACATCCCATCCTCAATAGGTGGGTAGCAAATCACAACTTCTCATTTTTCAGGTTTAATCAACAAACTCAAAAGAAACGTCATACTGATGTCACATTAAACATGCCTTAAGTCTCTCGGTTGGGTTAGTATGGCACATCCCATCCTCAATAGGTGGGTAGCAAATCACAACTTCTCATTTTTCAGGTTTAATCCACAAACACAAAAGAAACGTCATACTGATGTGACATTAAGCATGCCTTAAGTCTCTCAGTTGGGTTAGTATGGCACATCCCATCCTCAATGGTAGGTAGCAAATCAACTTCCCATTTTTTCAGGTTTAATCAACAAACACAAAAGAAGAAAGAAATCTAAGGGTTCTCTAATCTTGTTTAAAGATTTATTTTACAACACAAAAATATATCATCCTTAAGGAAAAATCTTGAGTGGTACATACATTTAATGGTCTCAGATTAATTTGCGGTGGGAGTTCCTAGTATAGATAGCTTATGTTAGAAACCAAAAATTTCCCAGAAGAATACATAGGAACTGGTCTATGTAATGTATTATGAATGACATAAATACTTTCACCTAATAACTACTAACTTTTGAGTTGGACGTTGTCCTATTTATCACTGATTAACCGTCTTGAACAACTTGTTGCCTTTTGTTTCCGGTGAGAACAGTTTTGTGGTTTTTGTTGATTTTCATCTTAATTTGGAGAAAATTAAAAGAAGAACGCCAATTGAAATTACTTTAAAGTGGTTGCTCACATTCATGAATTTCTTACAGGTGTAGAGATCAGGAAGATGAAAGCATTCAATTTACAAGCAGTTCAACCACACTAACTTCTTTTAGTTTCTTCCCAGGTAACTCTTAAATTCTTAATTAAATTGATTTGATAAAAGTAGAAGTGGCAGTTTGAAAGCAGCAGCTAGCTTCTGAGAAAAATAAACAGCTGGTTGGTTTTAAACAGACCACGTACTGTTTCATTTAAAAAAGAAAATGTTAATTTTATATACGATGATGTAAAAATGTAAGTGAATTCTGAAAAAAACACTTGAAGTGCTTCCTACAAGAAGTACCGTTCTTGTAGAAAGCACTTCAAGTGCTTTTAGAATCTAAAACACTTTCACTAAAAGCGCTTTCAGTAATTTTAAAAGCACTTCCAAACGAGCCAATAACATGCGGAAAAGTATTCAAGATAATATTCTGGCCGAAAGATAAACTTTCTAGATTGCATGGTATTTTAATTTCAATTTAATTGCTTTGACATGGTGACAGAGTTTCTAGATTACATGGTATTAGTAAATTATCCTTTCATTGTCTTTGACATATAAACAAACTTTCTAGATTACTGAAGGTTATTAGTAGTAAATGGTCGTATAAGCAGGGATTCATGACCTATGGTGGTACATAATTTACTTGGCAATAATAACAGAACATCATTCTTTGCTGGACTAATCATATTCTGAGTAATGTTATACGTTGGCAAATACATATATACTTTGTCAAAATATAAATATAAATTTGGATGACACATTTGAGCAAGAACCAAACCGATCAATGGTTCAAATTTACAGTATGTATTACTATAGAGAGAGAGAGAGAGAGAGAGCACGGGAAACTTAATTATATAATATCAGCTAAACTGCTACTGAACATTTCTTGTTATTGCTAACAAGTAATTCATATATAATCAGTAGATAATCAAAATACATGTAGTTAGCAAACAACGTTCAGGGATTATGCTTCTGTGTATAGATGTAATCGACATGAGCAGCCAGAGTTCTTCTCATCAAGCACTCCTCCTCTCCAACTCCTGCACAGCTCTCAACTTCATCAACCTGTTCTGTTTGAACACCCTAAATCAACGCAGACAAAAAAATCCCACATATATATGATATATCAAACTCATAATCCCAGTACTAAAACACAATAAAAACGAAATAGTGTAATACTAAAACACAATAAAAATGTTAAAACTCAACGAACCTCGAGTTCGGTTTTTGCAGACTTCGCTGCTGAAAAAACTGGTTCTGGTCTTGCTGCATATACTACTAAAGTAGAGCGCAAGAAAAGGGCCAAGAGGAAGAGGGCTTTAACTGATCTGGCCATTTCTCTTTGCGGTTTTGTACTGATACTATATGCAGAGGGTAGGAAAATATATATAGAGCTTTGGTAGACACAGAGAAAAGAGAGTGAGAGATTGAATGAATTTATAGAAATGGGATAAGATGATGACCTTTTTAGGCTTTATAATTGTGTGAACTAAGAGGGAGAGAAGGACGACTTTATGTAGCAGAGTTTTATGGACCCAAACGTTTTGTACTTAATAGGCCATATGGTATTGGACATAACATAATTAAAGGTAGAATTTTTTTTTTCTTTCAAATTTTAATTTTTTATATATTTTTTTTGCAGTTTTAGCCTATGACCAAATTAATAAATTGGTACAAAAAAATGCGACCGCTGAAAAAAGTAGTAATTAAACATAAAAAGGTTTGAAACTCGTCTTGCTGATATCGCCGGGGATTTGCTTCATTGCATGTTGTTGGTAAAATAATATGGCTTTAGCCGACTTACATTTGAACAACATGAAGAGGTTTTTCGGTCATTAAAAAAGAAAGAGGCCAAAGAATCCAAAAATGATTCCTTGTTGACTAAGAATAAACTGAACAAGAAAGAAAAACATACATTCAGCTAAATGATGTC